>CM067218.1:88286534-88799034 GCA_034190945.1 Octodonta nipae | reverse complement strand
AATTACTTTTATGTTTTTTTTGGGCAATAACACCAGAATAGAAATAAAACGACGTATATTGCAGGAATACCAAACGTTTCAAAGTCTATTCTGACTTCGTTGTCTATGTAAACGACAATTTAAGATAGATCTCTCATATAAATCACGTTTGCAAACAACTAAACAATGCATACTTTGCAATAATCAATCTAAGATATACTTTACCAACAAACTATCTTATAAACATTTATTATAGCCTCGCTTATTGCCATCTTTCATATAATATCATGCTTTGGGGTAGTTCTCCTTACGTTATCCGTGTATTTCTAGCACAAAAAAGACTATTACGTCTAATCTTTAACTTAAACTACACTTACTCATGTAGGCCTTCAGTTATAGAATACTGTATTTTGACAGTACCATCTATATTTATATTTAAATGTATTTTATTTGTAACAAGCAATAGTAATAAGTTTGTTAGAAACTCGTGTCCATCATTACCCTACTAGGTATAATGATGAATACAGAGTAGAAAAACATAACACCACATTGTATGAGAGTTCACCCTACTTTTTTGCCACAAAATTGTTTAATCATTTACCTAATAAATTGAAAATACTCACTGGCAGGAAATTTAAAATTTACTTTAAAAAAATGTTGTTAGAAAAATGTTACTATTCTGTTTCTGAGTATTTAGAAGATTCTATTATGTTCTAAATTTGTTTTTAAAAATTTGTTTTTAAAATTTGTTTTTAAATATGTATGTGTAACTTGTGTAATGCTTATTGGTATATATGTGTATATATGTGTACATATGTATGTGTATATATGTGTGTATATGTTTATATGTACATTACAATTGTAATTAATTTTCTATTTGTCATGACGTGTATATCCATTTGTAATGGCTGAAATACAAAATAAATAAATAAAAAATAAAAAATATATATATTCCTATACATTTCAAATGTAAAAATATTATCTTTTACTGGATAATCTTTCCAATGTTCATTTGTGCTGTAGAGTTAATTCTAAATCCAATCTCAACTAACTTTTTGACTGATGAAGAAATAAATGATATCGAAAGCTCCACAAATATAGTTAAAAAGAGTATAAATTTATATATTGGATGCTTCCCAATAGCGAGTTTTCCACGAGAAACCAAAATAATATTTGTGCATCTTCAATATATTTCATTTTAATAATATTTTTGTCTTCAAATCTTGTTGCTCTATTTTCAATCATTATTTCATTATTCATATTTCTTTCATTATTAAAATATCAATTCATTTTTAATTGGTACATCACTCAAATAAATTACTCACAGTTTCTCTTTAACACCATACTATTTCTTTCTTCAAGAACTTCTTACAGCTACTTTTGCTTATTTCCAGTTTCCATACTAATATTACTAATATTCTCATCCAGGCTAAAACTGTTTCAATGGATATATTTTGTGAATGGTATTTTGTTTTGTCATTCAAGTTGTACTACTTCAACTGCTATTTATGTTAGCTTAGTTTTAGTGTCTTCCAGGAACCAATTTGTACATCTTTTAACGTATATTAATATTTCTACGTTATACTATTCAATAATTAGAACAATTTTATTTCTTCCTTAACAATAGTTACGCTTCTAGTTACTCGAATACTTCGAGTAGAAGCGAAAGCAGCAGGCCACGAGAATTATGTGAACCAACCTGAAGAGGGCATATGTGATTCTGCCGAAACGTGGCCATTTTACCATCGATCCCGGCAGTGGTCAGCTACTCATTTAGTGCCCGCGAAAACTTAAAAACACACACACACACATATATATATATATATATATATATATATATATATATATATATTAGATTTGGTTTCACTAAATTCACTTTTTAAAAAAAATATTTATTACAAAAAATCATATGTTTAAGTTACAAAGACAATATTATAGGTATGAAGTTAAATGAAGATAATGAGAATTGTTTTCGGTTACATTTATAACGTAAAAATGCTGACGCTATGTCATCAGTTTTCATGTGAACAAAGCGTCTACGTGATTTCTAAGAATTCTAGGAAGTTGTAATATGATACTTGTGTGAAGTCAATTACGGTTCAAGCACCTATGGTAACTTTAACGTGTAAATTGTAAGTTAGTGCACTTCTCATATAACAACTCCCCTTATACATGAAAAGTTGATGCTTTACATCAACTTTTTAATAAAAATTAAACATCTGTAAATAACAAAATATCGCTAGGAATATCAAATGGTAGTATTAACATTACAAAGGTAATTCGAAAATGAAATTAAAATTGTTAGTATAAAATATGTTAGTGTCAATAATAAGTCAATCAAACTTATATAATATAACAACGATAAATGGTTAGTAAATAAAATAAAAAGGGTAATACATAAAATATGGGTAAACATACAAAAAATACATTGTTATAAAAGAAATGTTTATACAGTTGTCTCTGTGATCGGGTTTGGTTTTAATACTGGCCTTAGTTTAGGCAGCATTCTTAGAGACGATGAAGGCGTCGTCGGTTGGTCGGAATTTTCTTGAGCTTTTGGGCGCTCTTCAATTTTCTTTTTGATGATGTTGAAAATCATGATCGCTGAAATGATCATGACGACAGCTATTGTCGTATACGTAAACCAAGAGATGTTCTTGGTTAGGAAAGGCTGATTTATAAGACCATCTAGGTCTCTGGAGTACTGTTCTAACTTATGGTTCGCAACGTCCAGTTCCTCCACGTTGATGCTGCTTATGTCGAAGGGTTTCAGCTCGGGAATTTGTACCTTTTCTGGAACTGTATCGCAACAGTTGTAAGGTACTGTAACTGTGTGATAGACTTCGGAAAGGGCTGTTTCTTTTCTAGACTCAGCCTGGACCTTAGTAACACCTACAAAGGCACTACACTCCGATTGAAGTTTTAGAATGGAGTTGCGCACTAGAGTTAAAGTTGTTGAGTTCTTTTGATTGCAACTCACCACAACACGTAAAGGTTCGGAGGTCACGACAAGCCACATATTCTGTTCAAGTTTTTGGACACTGTAACCCTGACTAAAAATTACTGCACTCCTGCAATTGTCCGGCACATTTTGAATACTTTTCAGAAGTTGCACCTCACACGGTGCGTTAGAGTCTATAGGATAGGCGTATAGGTCGGGACACAATTTTCTTCCGATAGCAAGCGGTTTACACGCGCTCAAGTCCTTGATTGAAATAAACATTAAAGAGTCTTCGTTTTTCGCGAGGTACTTTTGAGTAAAAGACAAAAGGTGATGTAATCCAGTTCTGTCATCGTAAATTGGGATAGGGTATAACCGGAAAAGGGTGTATGGTTGTTGTTCTACTAATGGAATTCTTAAGACAAAAATAAGATCAGAGTTTGTTTGGAAAGCTTCTAACTCGATAATTTCCAAGTATTGTCCAATGCTTGAGTATTTTATTGGTAGTGGAAGATTGTTTTTTATTAGGTTTTGCGATATTTCTTGCAATGCCGTAATGAGATGTTCCGGCGTTAAAATAGATGTATGTATGATTTTAAGACGCGCGAAAGTAATTGAGTTTAGCACATCATTTAGGCTATCTTCCAAGTAAAGGTAATTCTCCATTAGTTTCTCGCATAATTCGAGCAACATAAGTTTCGTTTCGATATAGCCGACTTTATCGTTAATTTTTCCGATTGTAGTTTCTAGTTTTTTCATATTGCTGTTAAAGAGTTTTTCGTCAATTTGCAGTTTTTGGACGGTCACGTTGAAGTTTTTAATGACAGAGGTAGTTACACTGATTTGGTTTTTGAGTAAATTTTCTATTTGTAATTGACCTTGATTGAGCCTAGTGATACTATCAGTAAAATATTTACCGTCATCCGCGTCTAAGTTTCCGGTAATTGCTTTGAAAAGAGTACCTGCGCCATCAAGTATGCCGCGTTTTGGTCTTTTGGTGTCCATATTTATTTCGATAAATTTGTCTTTAATTGTGGTGGATATTTGGTTTAGAAGATTTATATGAGTTTGTACATCTGAGCGGAAGTAATTCATTGCGAAAGATTTATAGCTAACAGTTTCGATAAGTGTTTGTAAAAGTCTATTATTTGTCGTGAAAACGTGTTCGAGGGCCGAAATATTTTTGTGGACCAAAAGTGTCCATTTATTGTTAGAAACGGTTATTTGAGCTTCGTTGTGGTAGTATATCCCTAATGTGTTATTTATAGGTTCGACTTGATATTGGGCTACTGCTGATCCGAACAGCAGGCATAACCTGAAACAGAAATTAACTTTCTGAGAACGGTTTCATCCTGTCGAAATTTACTTTAGTTTTTTGTTTGGTTTTTGGATTTAGTAATGTCGCGGAATTTTTGTGAATCTCCAGGATTTCGAAAGGACCATTGAATTTATTTTGGAGTTTGTCCTTGATTTGGGATTCCTTGATATAGACTTTATCGCCTATTTGATAATTCGGGAGATTTTCGGAAACATGTTTATCGAATCGGGCTTTCGCTTTGTGCTTTTGAACTTCTGTTCTTTCACGAGCGATTTTATAATAGTGTGTGATACGATTGTTGAGATCTCGGATGTATTTAGTTATCAATGATTGTTGGTTGTACAGAGTTTCGGGAGTCCTACTCGAAGTATGTCCGTAAACAAGTTCGTAAGGAGTGAATCCGTGAGTTTTGTTTGCGGAGTTGTTGTATGCGATGATTGCATAAGGGAGGATGTTGAAGGGGTGTTCGTCGGGATTTTCTAATTTGTGGATTCTAATCATGTCTAGTAAGGTCGAGTGGAATCGTTCTAATGAACCATTCGACTGGGGATGTCCCACACTAGAATAGGACAGTTTGATATCAAATAGCTTACACAAATCTCTCATCAGAGCGTTGTCGAATTCTCTGCCATAATCACAGTGTATCCGTAATGGGGTACCGAAGTGTTGGAAATATAGTAGTAAAGTACTAACAACGGTTTTTGCGGATTTGTCAGTTATGGGGTAGGCCTGAGAGAATTTTGTTAGTTCGTCCCTGATAGTCAATGCGTAGTTTTTTGTTGGGACTTCTAGGATATCGATGTTGACACGTTCAAAGGGTGTCCGTGGGGTTTCAGTAATGACAAGTGGGCTGTCGAGATTTTTCCGGTAAACTTTTGCTCTCTGGCAAGTTTGACAGTTTTTGATAAAATTGTCAACGTCCTTAGTCAGTCCTTGCCAATTGTATTTTTCTTTTATTCTGCGGATAGTTTCATTGATACCTCGGTGTATATTATTTTTGCCGTTATGGAATTGGTCGAGAATGATAGGTATTTGGTCTTTCTCAACCGTTTGGACGATATTTTGGCAAACTTTCCATTTGATATCGATTTCGGAAAAGATAAACGAAAGCATTTCCAAAATGGGCAGTTCAATGTTATTCTCAACACAGAATACTTGGTTTTCAGTGAACACATCTCTACTATTATACAAAGATGCGAAAAGAATTTCGTTGACTACTTCTGGGTCAGAAGGGAGAGGGACGATGTAATAACGTCTTTTTCTGACACTTTTGCTAGCAAAGACATTTACTCTAGGGGTACGGAAATCAGCATTTTCTTCGAAAATGTCTTCGATGATGTCATGGTGAAAATCTTTCATGAGAGAGCCTTGGGGAAATACTAGGATGTTTTTGTTTTCTCGGTCTAAGAGTTGGCAATTAGAAAATTGAATTTTGTCGTAATCTATGAGCGAGACGGTTTGATATCGCTCGACAAAAGTTCTAAATTCTTCAGAGATTTGTTGGAGATTAATGGGACTTCTTGTCTGGGGTTCTTGTGAGTCATCGTCAGTTTCGTTTGTTGGGAGTACTGTAAATGGTGTTAGGTGATTGTTTGCTTGAAATGATATGTATTCATTAAAGTTGTTAACTTTAATGCGAGAGAGAGCGTCGGCATTTTTATTTACTTTGCCGGGTTTGTAAATTATTTGATAGTCGTACTCCTCGAGCTCAAGGCGCCATCTTGCAAGTCCAGTATCCTTTATAGAAAACAGCCAAGTTAACGGGCGGTGATCGGTCAGAAGTAAAAACTTACGGCCAAAAATTATCGGACGAAAGTGTTTAACCGCCCACACTATTGCAAGGAGTTCTCGTTCTATGGTTGAATACTTAGTTTCAGCATTGCAGAGAGTTCTGGAGGCATAGGCTATGGGTAAATCTTTACCTACGGGGCCTTGAGAGAGCACTGCGCCGATAGCAAATGAACTGGCGTCGGTTGTAAGAATAAATGGCTCTTCAAAATTAGGGTATATGAGTATGGGGGTAGAAGTGAGGGCTCTTTTTAATTCGTCAAAAGATTTGACGCATTCTGAATCGAACTGGAAAGGTACGTCTTTTTGAAGTAATTTTGTCAAAGGTTTCGAAATCTTGGCGAAATTGGGGATGAATCGCCTGTAATAACCAGCTAACCCTAAGAAGGACTTGATATCTTTTGGGTTTTTTGGTTGGGGAAAATTTAAGATACAATCTACCTTTGAGGGGTTAGGCTTCACGCCTTCGGGAGTTATAAGGTGGCCAAGATACGCGACCTCTTTGCGAAGAAACTCGCATTTGTCGGGTTGAATCTTTAGATTAGCTTTTCGCAATCGTTTGAAAACTTCAGAAAGTCGGGCTATGTGCTCATGTATAGTCGGAGAATAAACGATTATGTCGTCCATATAGACTAAACATCTCTCGTTTTGAACACCTAAAAGAATATTATCCATTACCCTTTGGAAGGTGGATGGAGCGTTTTTAAGACCGAAGGGCATTCTAACGAATTCAAAATGACCATTATCAACTGTGAATGCTGTTTTTTGGATGTCTTTATATCGATTTCGATTTGGTGAAACCCGGAAGCTAAGTCGAGAGTGGTGAAGTATTGGCATTTGCCAAGTTGGTCAAGTAAATCCGAAATGTTCGGTAGGGGGTATTTGTCGTCAACAGTAAGTTCATTTAGTTTACGATAATCGACGACGACACGCCATTTTTGGGTACCAGATGCGTCTAGTTTTTTGGGAACTACCCAAACTGGGGATGACCATGGCGAATTAGACGGACGTATAATGCCTTGGTCAAGCATCTTCGATATCTGACTTTTTACCTCTTGTTTGTGTATTTGTGGGTACCGATATGACTTTGTGAAAGAGGGTTTTGCGTTATTAGTGTCTATTGAATGTTTAATTTCGTTTGTGAAGGTCAGTTGGTCACCTTCTAAATAGAATATGTCGGAATATTCGAGGCAAAGTTGAGAAATAAGTTCGGCTTCCTCATCGTTCAGATGTTCTAAACGAAGTTGTTCCATAATTGTAGTTTGTCTATCAGGTTGGGTTAAGTTTTGTGAGTAATTTTCGGAAAGAATGTTTACGGAAAAATTGGTTATCGGTTCGAGTTCCAAATTGTCGAAATTAACAGTTTTGGGGATAGCATTTGCATTTAAAACTGAAGTAAGAAATTCGCCTTTTTCATTAATTTTAACAAGGGCACGGGGAAGATAAACTTTTTCTATTTCGGCGGATGATAGGAAAGCCTCCGTATTAGTGAGGTTACATTTTAATTTACATATTTGTTCTGTTCGGGGTTCTATAGAGATTGTATTAACAGGGATGCAGTTATTGAAAGTTGAAGGGTTCTGAGTACGCATGACAGTATCATCCGTAACTTTGTAGAGAGGTAAAGTTTTAAAATTAGTCACAAGTTGTTTGCTGTTAAAGTCTATAACGCAGTTATAATGTTCAAGGAAATCTGAACCCAGTAATCCGTCGAATTCAATGTCGATGTTGCAAATATATACCTTGTGTGGGTCGGCGACGTTGAAAGGTACAAGGGTGGATTCGTTTATTAAGATTTTCTGATCAGTGATTCCTTGGATGACTACGTTTTCGGGAAATCGTTGTTTAAATCGTTGGCAAGTTTCGGGCTTAAATATTGATAGTCCTGCTCCGGTGTCAATAAGGAGTTTGTATGTATTGGAAGAGTCGGTGATGTAGTAAAGGTTTTTCGAATTGACCGAAAGAAGTGGCCTTACAGAAAATTCTGTTCGGGAAAGTTTAGGTTTGGATTGAAATCGTCCAAGTTCATCGTTTGAATTTGTGTTTGGAGATCGGAGATCTCGTGATCGGGAGGTTTTGTTTCTACCGGGGTAGTCTGAAAATTTTGTCGGGAAGAAAACTGTTCGCTATCGTAATATTCATCATATTGTTGGTTATAATTATCATTACAAACATTTTCGCTGGAATGATATTCGAATTTGTCGTGTTTTTGTGTATCAGGGTAATAATAGTCTGATACGGTTTTATATTCAGTTGGTGTTTGAAAGTTCTGTTGCTCATTGTAAGAAAAATCATAGTTATGTTCATACGGATCGAATTGTTCGTTGTTTAAGTGATGAGTTTTCTGTTGTTGTTTGAAAAAACTCGGATTTGGCCTGAAATTACTAGAAGTTGGGGTTGGTCTACTTGTTGAGGGTTGTTGTTGTTGGTGAGAAAACTGAGGCCTATTATTAAAATTCATAGGTTGATTAGCAGACTGATTCGCATAATATGGGCGATGGCCCGAGTAATTTGGGTGAGAATTTTGGTTAGTCTGGGATTGTCTCATTCTGATGAGGCATTCGCTGTTGAAATGTCCTATTCTTTTGCAAAACGAACATTGTTTTGGGGGTGGACCATTATTCGGTTTACGAGTCTGTTGGGGTGCATTTCGGTTAACTGAGAATTTTTGAGTTTCCAGATTGGACAGCTGTAATTCTCTTTTAATACGGGAAATGGCGGTCAGGATATCTCTGGGATCACTGGCTCGCACAATTTGGCCAATTTTCGGCTCTAGTCCCGTAAGTAGGCTAGTTAGAGCCATTGACTCAATTAAGTCAATCTGGGCCTGTTTCTCCTTTACAGTTAAATTTTGTTTATTGACAGCTGATAACATTTTTGCTTGATGTGTTTGAAGCCTAGCTGAAAATGTCAATGGAGATTCGTTGGGTAATTGCCTCATTCTTTGTAGGTCTTGAATAAGGGCGGAGAGATCCCTTGGATCTCCAAAATGGTTTTCTAATAGACTTTGAATATCTGCTAAATGGCTGGGGTCACGTGAATTAACTAGTTCAGCCGCTCGTCCACGGAGCTTATTCTTAATGTGGAGAATTAACAGAACTTGTTGATTATCAGATGCCATATTATATGCGGTATTGCAAGAACAGATAAAAGTGTTTAAAAATATTGGGTTCCCATCGTATTCGGGAATAATGGCGAAAATTTCTGAGAGCTTGTAGGGCTCTACATTTTGTGCTACAGCTCTAGTTTCTGGCATTTTGTAATTTTACTCAAGATTGTGCAATATTAGGAAAATACAAAGCTTGGAAAATGCGAAGTAAACAATTGTTATTGTAATTAAAATGGATAGAAAAATATGAGAAATAAATTTTTGTTACTGGTTCTAAAATAAGTATAAATTAAATAAAGGTATAAACGTAAATAAATATTTAGAATATCTTAAACTATCAAAATAAAATTTAAAAATTCTTTGTGGGTAAATATTTAGGATGGTTCATTTAAAATAGGAAAAATGATAGAACTGTTTGTTCAACAATTATTAAATATTGTAACTTTTTTTTAAACGCTTACGTGATTATTCCTATCATAGGACTTGTTCTATCCGTCACTGAACACTGGTTAGCCGCTGCTTGTTCCCTTGTTGAGCTCGGTAGTTGGTGTCCAAGTAGGTTCTTTGTATCCGCGAAGGTTAGGAAACCACCGTAATTAGTTAGAATGTTTCTTGTTCTAATAACGTCTGGAATATCCTACTGACTGCGCCACTTTTAGATTTGGTTTCACTAAATTCACTTTTAAAAAAAAATATTTATTACAAAAAATCATATGTTTAAGTTACAAAGACAATATTATAGGTATGAAGTTAAATGAAGATAATGAACACAGAATTGTTTTCGGTTACATTTATAACGTAAAAATGCTGACGCTATGTCATCAGTTTTCATGTGAACAAAGCGTCTACGTGATTTCAAAGAATTCTAGGAAGTTGTAATATGATACTTGTGTGAAGTCAATTACGGTTCAAGCACCTATGGTAACTTTTAACGTGTAAATTGTAAGTTAGTGCACTTCTCATATAACATATATATATATATATATATATATATATATATATATATGTCATTGAAGGTTCTCGGGATTCTCGTGTCTATGGTTGAGTTGTCTTAGAAAAGACAGTTTGACGCTTCGATGAGATCTCACTCATCTTCTTCGGAATAATCCATGTTGTTACTCACTAAGCGTAGTACAAAATGAGTCGTCTTAGTTTTATGCTATCGGCCGGAGGGGCCGTGGTCTTGTTTGCTTTGGTTAATCAGAGCTCTCGCTTTGTGACGGGTAATCGGTCCGTTGGTCATAGCGCTATTGTGTGGCCTGGGAGGTATATTGGCATTATTTGACCTTTTATCTGGAGATTTGATTTTAATGTAACGGTCTCTAGTGCGGTTCTCCAAGTGGGTGGGAGACGTTGCGCATCGTCCCGTGTTTCTAACGAGCCTTTTGCTATAGTTTTCACTTTAGCTTCATCTGGTCGAAATCAATTTGATGGTCGGTATTTAAATTGTGTTGTGACAATGCAGACGTCGTTGTTTTTTCCTTTACTGTATTCCTCTGTTCATCGCTGCACCTGCTTTTCTGTTCGTTTGGCAAGAGAATCTTCTCTTTGGGTGACGGTTTGATTTGTCCAACCTTTCCATGTGGTTTGAAAACTTTTTTTATATTATGTTTAGCTAGGACTTTTCCGCTCTACCCCGGACAAAAGGAAGAAAAGCTGTTTATACGTTTTTCTCTTCTTTCTTGGATTTGGGTTGCTGTGTAAGTGCTTTGTATATTATGTGGTGGTTATAGACATTTGATGTTAAAGCTTCACTATTGAAAATAACTGAGCGGGGTAATGGTGAGAGTTTGCGTTGAGGTACCTGTTTGTGTTTAAATGTGATTTTCGGGTGTATTTTGTTAAGTTGATCCGGAAATTTGTAAAGATGATCTCTACCATGTGGACATATTATAAATGTGTCATCGACGTATCGTAGCTATAGCTTAGGTTGGTACTCCGTGGTCTGAATAGCCTACCTGTCGATCTATCCAATAAAAAGATCCGCTCCTTCAATTTGCCTGTAACCTTGCCTTGCCCGACGTAGGTGAGGTATGTGTTTGATAAGCAGTCGTTAGTTAGATTGGTGATATGTTCCGGAGGATGACATTTCCCTTCAGTAGTGGAGGGCCTCAGCCACAGGTACCTTTGTAAAAAGAGAGACGATATCGAAACTCACGAATATGTCATCCTTGTGTATCTTCATACTTTGTATTATGTTCAAGAGATGTTGTGAGTTTCTTATGTAAGATGTCATCTGAGCTACTAAGGGTTGGAGTTCTGTATACAGGATTTTTGCTAAAAGATGTGTCGGAGAACCTATTCCGCTGACTATTGGTCGAAGTGGGGCATCTGGCTTGTGAATTTTCGGGAGACCATACAACTTCGGACATCTGGACAATTTTTCACTTGGAATTATATTTTTCTGATTTTCTTCATTTATCGGACTTGTTTTATTTTCAACTTCGTGGATTTTTCCAAATACGTTGTGGGATCGTTTTTCACCGGTTTGTATGACTCATCTAGCAGGTCTCATATTTTCTTGTCGTAATCATTCGTATCCAAAACTACAGTTGCGTTTCCCTTATCTGCTGGGAGTATGACAATGGAGACTCTTTTCAGGTCACGTAGGGCGTGTTCTTCTTCTCTCGAGAGGTATCGTTTTGGAGGTTTTGTTTTCCTTAAGATTGTCGTAACGTCCTGGCCAATTCTTTCTGCTATCTCTTCGTCTGTTTTGTTTATAACAGTTTCCACACCGCATAGAATATCCTTTACTGGTATTTGTTTAAGAGCTATTGCGTAATTGAAGCCCTTTGACAGAACCGCAACTTCTTGTATTGGAAAGATTGATAATCTAGGCAATGCGTACCTGATGTTGCTGTCTTCTCCTTTTTCTGTCGTTAATTTAATCGTTTCACCTTTTCTTTTTGTCGCCTTGTCCTTTCTGAATCTGTTTCGGCTATGTGTTCTGCTAATGTGTCAATGGCATTCCGAAGTACCACTGCTTATCGAACACAAACTTCATCTACGCCAGTCAAATTGAAGAAGCGCCAATGGGGTCACCTTTGTACGCAGTCCTCGGAAATCTTTTTATGGAAAAAAATCGAATAGACAGGCTCTTCAGATCAAGGAGTACCAACCTAACCTATGGCTACGATATGTCGATGACACATTTATAATATGGCCACATGGTAGAGATCAACTTCACAAATTTCTGGATCACCTTAACAAAATACACCCGAAAATAACATTTAGCATGGAAACAGAACAAAACAACGAACAACAACAACAACAGGCAAAATTTAACAAATTGAAGCTTCAACAGAAGTCCAAAAACGATTTTTTCTCGGAAAATAACGGTCACAGTCTAACCTCACGGCAATTGGAAACGAATAAAACTGTTTATAACTTATCTTCGGTCCAATTGAACTCTTCCTGGAGTGGCGTGTTGGCTGAGGGATTCAATTACGCTATTGCTCCCTCTCACATACCAACAGAGAGCATAATATGTGGCGTAGAAAAATAATTAAACAAGATGTGTCACATGTTCTAAGAAAGTCTAAACCACCCAAAAGGAATCTATAGAAGAAAATGAGCCCTTAAAACAACTTCGGCTCAACAAGAACATTGTCATTCTACCTGCTGATAAAGGAAATGAGAAGAAAATTTAAACTTTGCTACAAGATCCAGCATAGAAACAAATTACTACTGACCCAACAACTTATTTGGAGAAAACAACCAAGGCCAAAATCCAAGCAAGTAGGATCGACAAAAATCTCCAACTGCAACTCATTCCGCGTGAAAAGTCATCGAGATGTCCGGAATTCTATGGGTTGCCAAAAGTACATAAAGAAGGTGCACCTTAGAGGCCAATAGTAAGCTCAATTGGATCCCCAACACAACACTTAGCCAAATACCTAGCCCAACAACCGTTTGCAGAGGGGGCAGACTCATATGTGAAAAATTCGACACATTTCATCGAAATACTTAGAAAAACGGTCTTACAACCAGAGTGTCTTTTTGTAAGTTTTGACGTAGTGTCCCTTTTCACCAACATCCCTATCGACGAAGCCTTGGATATCATAATAGAAAAATACAAACCACCTCAACACCTTGTAGACTTAACAAGGCACTGTCTGATGAACACCTATTTTGTTTACGAGAATCAACAAATGGAAGGGACTCCAATGGGATCGCCACTCTCACCAGTTATAGCGAACCTTTTTATGGAGAACTTTGAGGAGTTGGCACAAAGAACAACAACTCTTAAACCTAGTTTATGGTTGCGATATATGGATGATACATTAGTGATTTGGCCTCATGGGAGGGAACACCTCAATATTTTTTTAGACCATCTTAATGGCATCCAACACAAAATAAAATTCACCATGGATGTTGAAGCCAACAATCAACTGTCATTCCTTGATGTTCTCATAAATAGAAAGGAAGATGGAACCATTGGCCATACAGTATATAGGAAAGCAACTCACACCAACAGATACCTTCGGGCTAATTCTCATCACCACCCAGCCCAACTACAAGCCGTCGTCAAGACTTTAGTAACCAGATCACAAAGACTAACTGACCAAGATAACATCAAACAGGAAATGGACAGTTTAAAAACAGCTCTGAGACAAAACGGATTTACAGACCGAAATATACAAAGAGCCCTAAAGTCAAAACCGAGACAAACAGACGAGGAGCATGAGACACCAATAACCAAGGTTTATTTACTGTATGTCAAGGGGATCACGGACAGTATTGCAAGAATTCTACGGAGACACAATATCGATACTATTTTCAATACAGACAGAAAAACAAGCACGGTGCTGAGGACTCCGAAGACGAGGATCCCTTTAGAACAACAAGGGAGTGTACGAGATTCCATGTGCAGACTTTCATAATACCTATATGGGGCAAACTAATAGAAGAATTCAACCTAGACGTGGTGAAACACCACAACGCTGTAAGAAAGCGCGAAAAAACAAAATCCATAGCGGAACACGCCACCATGATGTCATCAGGACTCGTAAGAGAGGCAATTGAAATAGCGAAGAGGCCTCAAAGTCTAAACGCACGCAATGAAATTCAGAACTTATCGAATTGTTGGAAAATTCTATTAAACACCGTACCCGCCCGGACCCGTCCAATAACAACTCAATCGGAAATAACAAATCAGCAAGCGGGAAGCGTGCCCACTGATCGCCAAGGGCCAATCACACGCAGCCGTTCACGGTGCCAACCAATAGGCGCCGAGCCGGGACTATGTAACAACGCGAGCGGTTCTGAAAATCTTAGTATTCGAGTAACTAGAAGCGAAAACAGAAGGCTACGAGAATTATGCGAACCGACCTGAAGAGGGCAGATGTGACTCTGCCGAAACGTCGTCATTTTACCATCGATCCCGGCAGGGATCAGTTATCAACTATGCGGATGAATTCCCGGAAACCATCTAATATGTATATATATATATATATATATATATATATATATATATATATAAATTGCAGTGTAATTAACGGGAAAACGGCTTATAGGACAAATTAAACATAAGAACTCTTTTCTTCTTTGAGAGCTTTCGTAAAATAACTCTATTTACTTCGTCAATCTAAGCTGCAAGTTACATTTGTTGTTAATTGAGTACATCTATTAAAACTAAAATACTTACATTAGTTGAGATTAATTAAATAAGTTAGCGAATCGTTCAGATTGAAGAATGATGATACAAAGTTATAATTTTGACATTGAATATCATTATGACAAATGTCATTTGGTTTTTAAAATAATCAAAAACAAATTTCCGTGACTAGATTAAGTGACAGAAGGCTTCCGCTCTCATCTCAGAATTATTAAAAAAAAAAAACAAAATAAATGAAATGCCTTATAAAAAATTAAACTGATAATTTTAGACATATAAATACCTTAATCAATAGTATTAATGACAACAATACAACTGTCTTTTCTAATAACTTGATTGAAAAATTTATTCCCATACCATTCATCAAGAAGGTGTCGCCAAAAATCAACATTTTTTAAAACGAATAAAATATTATTTTAGGTAAAAAGTCTCTAAAAACAGTCAATGCTTACTTTAGTGAGACCAAGGACAAAAGTCCACTACTTTCAAGATAAAATGTTGTTTACCGCATATGCTGCAATAGTTGTCCTGTATCCTATATCGGACAAACCTCAAGAAATTTAAAACGAAGAACCATCTCACACAAAAGTGATATAAGGTTGGGCAAAAATAGTTGTGCTTTGTCGACCCATTGCCTGTCAAATGGTCATAAAGCCGATTTTGATTATGTACAGATTTAAACTGCGAACGAAATTTCTTTAAACGTTGTTTTCTTGAAATGGTACATATTAATAACAATACAGACTGTATAAATAAAAGAACAGACGTACAAAATCTAAACGTCATATACTGTAATTTATTGGAATTAAAGAACAAAAAAATGCATACACATACTTCTTAAACACACAATTCTAATTTAGATACTGCGTCTTTTTAAAAAAATAAGAATGATTTATTAATAACAAATCTAACAAACATTATAATTTTCTGCCAGTTGGTACTTGTTGTTCTAATACTCTTCACTTAATCTAGTCACGAAAATTTGTTTTTGATTATTTTAAATACCAAATAACATTTGTCATAATGATATTGAATGTCAAAATTATAACTTTGTATCATCATTCTTCTAAAGGACGGAGTTGTAATTTTGAAATTAGAAAATTTTTGAGTTTCGAGATGGTTCCATTGGATTTCTCTTTTGATTCTACAGATCGCGGTTAAAATATCTCTCGGGTCACTTGTTCGAATTAATTGTCCCATTTTTGGCTCTAGGCCTGTAAGCACGCTGTTTAGTACCATAGGTTCAATTAAATCTATTTGGGCTTGTTTTTCCTTACTAGTCAATTTTGTTTTGTGATCGCTGCCAGCATTTTTGCCTGGTGGGTCTGAATTCTAGTTGAGAAAGTTAAGTGTGATTCGGATGGTAATTGTTTCATACGTCGGAGATCCTGAATGAGCGCCGATTGGTCTCGAGGGTCTCCGAAATGGTTTTCTAAAAGAGTTACAATGTCAGTCAATTGTGTAGGGTTTCGCGAATTTACTAGTTCCGCCTCCCTGCCACGGAGTTTATTTTTATGTGGAGTATAAGTAGGACCTGTTGGTTATCGGTCGCCATACTGTGGGCGGTGTTACAAGATGTGATAAAAGTATTTAAAAAGATGGGGTTACCGTCGTACTCCGGTACTATCGCAAAAATCTCGGAAATTTTGTAGGACTTCACAGTTGGAGTGGCTGCACCTTGCCTTGTAGTAGTCATATTGTTTTTGATTTTATAAAAAAGTGTAAATATTTAAATTGAAGGGAATTGTATCCCAAATATGATTGTCATATCCTCGTTTGCGTGACAGCTCTCGTTTTCGAGATATGACACACACTTATCTTTTTTTGAATGGAAACCATAGTTGGCTATGACCTCAAAAAATTTTTAGAACTTTTAGAACTTTTCAACGATATAATACTCTCTCTTATTTTCACTTTTAATGTAGTTAGCCATGAAATAGATTGATTTATTAATTACTACTCCAAAACAGATTGAACGATTTTTATATTAGGTATATCAAATATAACGAAAAAACTAAATAAGTAGGTACTTACTAAAAACTTAAGAAATTAAAGTACATAATAATGGTTACAAATACCGAAAGTGTCATTAAATTGGGCCAGTAAAACTGCAAATCTTTCCCAATTTAACCATTGCTCTATCTACGCCAGTTTCCGAGATCCCTATACTGATCATCAAAAAAACTCACTCTGTATATATATATATATATATATATATATATATATATATATATATATATATATATATATATATATAGTTAGATCTGAATGCCACCAGATATAAGAGATTTTTCAGTTAAAACATATTTGGCAGACTTAGAATGCGCAATTAAACAAGTTCAGGACAAAAGATCTCAAAACAGTATGCCTCACAAGTAACGAATGTTCTTACCAATTTTATCAACAAAAAGAATAACACTTTCACCACATTAATAAGTCGTTTGAACTAACCAGACGTTTTTTTAAAAATAATCCAAATATCCTTATTACGAAATCAGACAAAGGTAATGTCACTACAGCCATGGAAAATAATACATATATTTCACTAGCTAATGATCTCTTAAATGACAGGAACTACTATCATATAATATATTTTACAGGAACTTTTCTGAAAACAGAATTTGTAAATATAATAAAGTATAAGGGTTGTATAAATATATATAATATTTGTAAAAGCAAAAATGAATAAAATAGCGTAAATTGTATAAATGTATAAAATAAAAATGTAATTAGCATTAAGGTCCTTAGTAATAAAAACTAAAACAATACTTTTTAGCGATAAATAAGTTTTACAAAACAATTTTTGAAATTATTTTGGGGTACTTAGCTCGATGTCTTCAGTTTCGTTCTGTCGGAGGTACGGCCTCAATCTTGGCAACAATTTTGAAATTCTATTTGTGGGTGATGGACTTTCGCTGGTTGTATTGTGTTTACTCCAAAGCATTTGTAGGACAAGTACAGCGACAGTTATTATAATGGAAAATATTGTCACGTAGGTGAACCAAGAAATGTTCTTTTTGACGAATGGCTGATTTATTAATTCGTCTAGGTCCTTTGAATAGTCGTTAAGTTTGTGGTTTGCGACGTTTAACTCCTCGAAATTCAATTCATGGAGCTTCAAAGGTTTGAGTTCGGGAACGATAATTTTTTCTGGTATGGTATCGCAGCAGTTAAAAGGGATAAGAACTGGTTGATAGTTGTCAAGTGTGTTGCTGCTTTTTGTGGCTTCTGCTTCGATTTTGGTTATCCCAATGAAGGCACTGCAATCTTTCTGAAGTTTTAATAAAGAGTTAACATTGAGTGTTAAGGATTTTGTTTTGATGTCGGTACAGGTGATGGTAATACTAGAGGCTCGGTAACCATAATTAACCACACGTTGGTTTCGAGTTTTTGAACGTGGTACCTTTGAGCAGAAATCACGGCACTGTGACAATTGTCCGGCACTTTTTTAAAATTTCTTAAAAGTTAGGCCTCGCACAAAGCATTTGAGTCTATCGGATAGGCATAGAGTTCGGAACACAATTTATTTTGATTGTTCAACGTTTTGCACGCACTAAGGTCTTTTATCGGAATAAACAGTAAGGAATCGTCGTTTTTTGCTATATATTTATGAGTGAATGAAAGTACATGGTATAACCCAGTTCTATCATCATAGATTGGGATCGGGTATAAGCGGAGAGCAGTAAATGATTGCTGTTCAATAAGTGGAATTCTGAGTATAAATACAAGGTCGGAATCTACTTGAATATTTGACGAGCAAAGGTAAATTATTTTTCACGAGATTCTGTGATATTTCCTGTAAGGCGGCAATGAAATGTTCGGGAGTTAAAATTGAGGTGTGGATAATTTTTAAACGGGCAAAAGTTATGGAATTAAGAACATCATTTAAGTTGTCTTCTAGAAAGAGATAATTTTCCATTAGTTTTTCCGTCATTCCTAGAAATGAAAGTTTTGTATCCACGTACGCCAATTTGTCGTTTACTTTACGAATCATATTTTCCATTTTTCGCATATTTTCGTTAAATATTTTCTCGTCGATTTGAATGTGTTGGATAGTCTCGTTATAGTTCTTTATAACTGAGGTAGTTACACTGATTTGGTTTTTCAAAAGGTTTCCGATATGCAGTTGTCCTTTGTTTGAACTATTTATACTGTTGGTGAAGTACTCGCCGTCGGCGGCGTCTAAGTTACCAGTTATGATTTTAAAAATTGATCCGGCGCCATCGATTATTCCACGTTTGTACCTGTCCATGTGGATTTCAATGAATTTGTTTTTGACAGAGTTTGAGATTTGGTTAAGTAAGTTGATGTGTGATTGAACGTCAGCACGGAATACGTTGGTTGGGTGGACGTTAATTTTTAGTGATAAAGTTAGTGCATCGAGAGATTTGACACGGCTATACGAGATTCTTCATGATAATAAATCCCTATGGTGTTATTGATTGGCTTTATTTCAAATTGGGATGCTGCCGATCCGAACAGCAGGATGACCCCGTAAAGAAATCAGTCTTCTGTGAAAGGTTTCATACGGTCAAAGTTTACTTTGTTTTTTTTATTTAGTACGAGAATTTAGTAAAGTAGCTGAGTTTGTATGTAGTTCTACTATTTGAAAGGGTCCATTAAATTTTTTTTGTAGTTTATCTTTGAACTGAGATTCGCGTACGTAAGCCTTGTCACCTACTTGAATATTTGGGGTTTTGTCCGAAACATGTTTATCGAATCGAATTTTGGCTTTTTGTTTTTGAGTATCGGTTCTTTCGCCTGCTATTTTGTAGTACTGTGAAATACGGTTATTTAAGTCTCTGATGTATTTAGAAATCAAGTCCTTTTCGTTATAGAGGGTTTGAGGTGGTCGGCTAGATGTGCTCCCGAAAACGAGTTCATAGGGTGTGAACCCATGAATTTTGTTAGCGGAGTTGTTGTAAGTAATAATTGCGTATGGCAGAATATTGAAGGGGTGTTCGTCAGGGTGTTCGGCTTTATGAATACGGAACATATCTAACAATGTTGAATGAAAACGGTCTAATAAGCCGTTAGATTGGGGGTGTAATACACTAGAGTAAGAAAGTTTAATATCGAACACTTTGCAAAGGTCTTTGAGGAGTGCATTGTCGAATTGACGACCGTAGTCGCAGTGTATTCTCAGAGGCGTTCCGAAGTGTTGAAAAAACAACAAGAGTGTACTAACGACAGTTTTGGCGCTAATCGGGTAGGCCAGGGAATATTTAGTTAATTCGTCTCGGATAGTGAGGGCATAACTTCGAGAATGTCGATATTTATCCTTTCGGAGTTTCGGTTACTACTAAGGGATTGTCAAAGTTTTTTCGGAAAGCTTTAGTTGTCTGACAGATTTGACAGTTTCTAATGAAGTTTTCTACGTCTTTTGTAATACTTTGCCAGTTATACTTTTCTTTAATTCGTCTAATAGTTTCGTTGATCCCTCTGTGTATGTTGTTTTTACCGTTAGGTAATTGATCTAGTATTATTGGCACTTGATGTCTTCCTACTGTTTTTGTTATGTTCTGGCAGTCTTTCCACTTTATGTCTGTTTCTGCGAATATAAACGAAAGCATTTCGAGTATAGGTAGGTCTAAGTTATTTTCAATGTAGTATAATTCAGAGTCAGTTAGAAAAAGACCTTCTAACTCTCTTGTAAATTGAGGCAAATAATTCCTCCTTCACAGTGTCGAAATCAGTCGGTAGGGGAATAATATAATATCGTCTTTTTCGAACGCTTTTACTATTGAAAATATTGATTTTGAATTGCTCGAAGTCGGCGTTCTCTTCGAAGATATCCTCAAGAATTTGGTTATGAAAATCTTTTAAATTGCCGGATTGAAAGAAAACTAAGATATTTTTGTTTTGTCTATCAAGGAGTTGACAGTTGTAGTACTGAATTTTACTATAGTCGATAAGTGAGACGGTCTTATACCGTTCTACGAATGTCCGAAATTTTGATAAAATTGAGTTGTCCTCGTCGTCGGTTTCAAGTTGTTCTGTATCACTGTCTTCGTTTTCGTTTAAGGGAGTTATCGTGAAGTGTTGGAGTTTGGTTTTTGATTGGAAAGTCATATATTCGTCAAAATGGTTGATTCGAATGCGTGAATGGGCGTCTGCGTTCTTATTTAATTTTCCCGGTTTGTATAGAATTTCATAATCGTACTCCTCGAGTTTGAGGCGCCATCTGGCAAGTCGACTACCTGAATCTTTAATAGAAAAGAGCCACGTTAACGGGCGGTGATCGGTCAGAAGTTTAAACTTTCGTCCAAAAATTATTGGCCTGAAGTGTTTAACGGCCCAAACAGTAGCCAGAAGTTCACGCTCTATTGTGGAGTATCGAGTCTCAGCTTTGCAGAGGGTCCTAGATGCGTACCCAATTGGCAGATCTTTGCCTATTGGTCCCTGTGAAAGCACAGCGCCGATTGCAAATGCGCTAGCGTCAGTTGTCAAAATAAAGGGCTCATTGAAATCGGGATAAATTAAAATTGGTGTCGAAGTGAGGGCTTGCTTTAATTCATTAAAAGAATTAACGCATTCAGAACTGAAATAGAATGAAATATCTTTTTGGAGCAATTTTGTGAGTGGTTTTGAAATTTTAGCAAATTTGGGTATTAATCGACGATAATACCCGGCTAATCCCAGAAAGGATTTGATATCTTTTTGATTTTGGGGCTGAGGAAATTTCAATATACATTCTACCTTTGATGGATTCGGTTTAACTCCATCTTTGGTAATCAGATGTCCGAGATAGGCAACTTCTTTGCGAAGAAATTCGCACTTGTCGGGTCGGATTTTGAGGTTTGTCTTTCGTAGGCGTTTAAAAACATTAGTAAGACGAGACAAATGTTCGTTGATAGTGGGAGAGTATACGATTATGTCGTCCATATAGACGAGACAACGTTCGTTTTGAATACCTAAAAGAATGTTGTGCATAACCCTTTGGAATGTTGAAGGGGCATTCTTTAGACCAAAGGGCATCCTTACGAATTCGTAGTGCCCATTCTCAACGGTAAACGCGGTTTTGGGTCTTTTGGGTCAATCTCAATCTGATGGGATCCTGAGGCGAGGTCGAGTGTTGTGAAATATTGGCATTTGCCAAGTTGATCTAATAAGTCCGAAATGTTAGGAAGAGAATATTTGTCATCAACCGTTAGTTCGTTGAGTTTTCGATAGTCAACTACAATGCGCCATTTTTGCTTTCCTGAAGCGTCCAGTTTTTTCGGTACTACCCATACAGGGGAGGACCAGGGTGAGTTTGAATGGCTTATAATACCTTCGTCTAGCATTTTCGTTACCTTCGCGATAAGATTTCGTGAAAACTGTTCTAGAGTTGTTAGTTTCGATGGTATGTTTAATTTCGTTGGTGACTGACAGATTGTCTCCTTCGAGATAAAATATGTCAGAGTAGTCTAGACATAGTTGTGATATTAAGTCGGATTCTTCTTCATTTAAGTGGTCAAGTCGAAGTTGATTGAAAATTTGCTCTTGTCGTTCAAGTATGTTGTTGTCTGTTGGTTGGGTTTGTGAAATAGAATTCAAACTAAACGGTTGTAAAGGTTCAAGTTTAATGTCAGTCAAATTTATAGTTTTAGGTATGGCATTTGCATTTAATACGGATGTCAGAAATTGGCCATTACTATCGACTTTTACTAGGGCATTCGGAAGATGGACTTTTTCAATTTCTATGCCTGTTAATAAGGCGTTTGTATCTCTAAGGTTGCAGATAAGTTTACAGATTTGCTCTGAACGTGGTTGAATGGAAATTGTGTTGACGGGTTACAAGTTTTTAAGGGTATCTTTACTGATTAAATCGTCTGTTACTTTATATAACGGAATGTTTTGAAGTTCGTTACTAATTGCCTTTTATGGAAATCGACGATGCAACTATAATGTTCCAGGAAATCGGAACCTAACAATCCATCGAACTCGATATCGATGTTGCAAATGTAAACCTTATGAGGATCATTAATATTAAACGGGACGAGAGTGAATTCGTTTATATGAATTTTCTTGTTAGTTATTCCCTGGATGACGACATTTTCTTGGAACCTTTCCCTGAAGCGTTTGCAAGTTTCTGGCATAAAAATAGAGAGTCCTGCATCGGTATTCACAAGAAGTTTGTAGGCGTTGGATGCATCGGTGATGTAATATAAGTTCTTAGAGTTTACGGACAAGAGGGTTCTAATAGAAATCTCTGTTCGGGGATGTTCAGATTGGGGTCGAAGCTGTCTAAATTCAAGGTTTGAATGTGTGATTGAAGGTTTGACATGTCCGGGGGTTCTGTTTGAGGGGTAGTGTCCTGAAAATTTGTAGGAGAAATGTCGTCGTAGTTTTCAGAGTAATTTTCGCTCTCGAAGTCTGTTTTACAGTAATCGTAAAAGTCATTGTGGAAATTGCCGTAGGAAAAATAGTCGGTATTGTCGTAATCTGTGTATTGGTACTGGTTGTTCGTTGGGTTCGAGTAGGTTTGTTCAAATCTATGATTTTCGAACTCATGATTATTTAGGTGATGAGTACGTTGTTGGCGGTAACAATTAGGGTTCGGTTTAAATTGGTCTATATTTGGGGGTTGATTTCTTGTTGATGGGCGTTGTTGTTGGAAACTCCTATTGGGAGGAAAGTTTGTTTGGCGGGGTTGTTGATAATTTTGTTGATTAGAATTTTGGGCGAATGGATTAGGGCGAGGTCTTTGAAAATTTTGCCCAAAACTTTGATTTTGTCCAAAGCTTTGGTTCTGTTGGAATTGCCTCGATCTAGTGATGCATTTATTAACTGAATGGCCCATTCTCTTACAGAATGTACATTGTTTTGGAGGTGGCAATTGATTTGGTTTTCTAAAGGACGGAGTTGTAATTTTGAAATTAGAAAATTTTTGAGTTTCGAGATGGTTCCATTGGATTTCTCTTTTGATTCTACAGATCGCGGTTAAAATATCTCTCGGGTCACTTGTTCGAATTAATTGTCCCATTTTTGGCTCTAGGCCTGTAAGCAGGCTGTTTAGTACCATAGGTTCAATTAAATCTATTTGGGCTTGTTTTTCCTTACTAGTCAATTTTGTTTTGTGATCGCTGCCAGCATTTTTGCCTGGTGGGTCTGAATTCTAGTTGAGAAAGTTAAGGGTGATTCGGATGGTAATTGTTTCATACGTCGGAGATCCTGAATGAGCGCCGATTGGTCTCGAGGGTCTCCGAAATGGTTTTCTAAAAGAGTTACAATGTCAGTCAATTGTGTAGGGTTTCGCGAATTTACTAGTTCCGCCTCCCTGCCACGGAGTTTATGTGGAGTATAAGTAGGACCTGTTGGTTATCGGTCCCCATACTGTGGGCGGTGTTACAAGATGTGATAAAAGTATTTAAAAAGATGGGGTTACCGTCGTACTCCGGTACTATAGCAAAAATCTCGGAAATTTTGTAGGACTTCACAGTTGGAGTGGCTGCACTTTGCCTTGTAGTAGTCATATTGTTTTTGATTTTATAAAAAAGTGTAAATATTTAAATTGAAGGGAATTGTATCCCAAATATGATTGTCATATCCTCGTTTGCGTGACAGCTCTCGTTTTCGAGATATGACACACACTTATCTTTTTTTGAATGGAAACCATAGTTGGCTATGACCTCAAAAAATTTTTAGAAGTTTTAGAACTTTTCAACGATATAATACTCTCTCTTATTTTCACTTTTAATGTAGTTAGCCATGAAATAGATTGATTTATTAATTACTTCTCCAAAACAGATTGAACGATTTTTATATTAGGTATATCAAATATAACGAAAAAACTAAATAAGTAGGTACTTACTAAAAACTTAAGAAATTAAAGTACATAATAATGGTTACAAATACCGAAAGTGTCATTAAATTGGGCCACTAAAACTGCAAGTCTTTTCCAATTTAACCATTGCTCTATCTACGCCAGTTTCCGAGATCCCTATACTGATCATCAAAAAAACTCACTCTGTATATATATATATATATATATATATATATATATATATATATATATATATATATATATAAGTAGATAGATCAAGAGAGCCACAGACCACTTTTCTTATGGGACTAAATCTCACTTTTTGAAATCGAGCTGGTACGCGGTGGAATCGCCTCGGGCGCGTTATTTATTGCATGTGTATGTATGAATAATGTATGTATTGTTTGGAAATGTATGTGTAATTAAAAATACACGTGTAATTGTTGAGATAATTATTATTATTTAGTTCAAGACTGGTACTAGCGCATTCACCATAATATACGCGACACCTGCACACTTGGTAGTCGGTAAACACGGGTCATCAGCATTGGTTCCCCGTCAAGGTCGGCCGGCTGGATTCACGATTTTTGCAAGTAATGGCTTGTAAAAGGTTGACGTCACGGTATGTGATGATATTACCAGAGAGAGGAATATCTGGTTTTCATACAGTGAATTAACCTACAAGAGTCTCCTTAGTCTTGATTTTGCGAGTATATACTTGTAAAATATTCACAAGTCGTGGCTCTCATCATCGGTGTGCTGGTGAAGGTCAACTAGTCGAATTCCGGCAAGCCATTTGATTTTTGCAATTTCAGGTGGATTGTTAGAGGGAACAAATAAAAGAGAGTAATTACAAAGAAAATGTTTTATTAAAATTATAAAACTGAAACAAAAAGAAAATAAGAGATTTTTTTCTTTTCGAAGGGGTTAAATTATAAGTTTAGATGATTAATAGTTCAGTTTTATTTTAGTATTCAAAGAGAGCAGAAGCAAAAACAATGTTAGCGGTATTTTTTATAGCATGCTACTTTTCACTGGTACTGAGTGAAGTGAATGTTGAGGACTATTTAAAGCGTTATGGGTTTTTAACGGAACCTAATGGAACATCTATATCAGACGTGAAAGAGGGATTAATTAATTTTCAAGAACTATATAATTTGAAAGTCGACGGTACTGCTAATGAAGAAACTTTAAATTTAATGAATAAACCACGTTGCGGTTTACCTGATTTCCCTTTGAGTTTTCGTACAGCTTCCCAAAAATGGAAAAAAACTAAATTAAAGTGGTACTTTGTATTTGCTGATTCTAAAAGGAAATTAGTGGCAGAAAAAGCCTTTGAAGTATGACAAAATGTGTCAAATTTACAATTCACCTATTCAGCTACCATGCCGGACATAGTAATTTCCTATGCCGACGGACAGTTCCGGCACTCAAACAACAGAAGGTGTCAAGATGCGGGGAATTGTTATTATCTATTTGATGGACCTTCTGGTGCATTGGGACATGCATATCTCCCAAATAATGACACATTTCGTGAGATTCATTTAGACCGAAGTGAGATGTGGTATTTAGGGCTGGATAAAATAGAAGATATTCCAGCAAACCAGACGAGTTTGCTTTCTGTTTTGATTCATGAAATAGGTCACAGCGTCGGAATGGAGCATTCCCCTTTTTGGAGCTCAATAATGTATCCATATTATGGCCGTTTACAACTCGATGAAGATGATATCCGAGCAATTCAATTTTTATATGAAGCGAAAAAAAATTCTGAAAGTACGACCGTAAAAAGCATTCCAAAGACGACGAAAAAAATCCTCGAAACTGTGACGGTAAAAAGCACCCCAAAGACTTATCTTTTTTTGAATGGAAACCATAGTTGGCTATGACCTCAAAAAATTTTTAGAACTTTTAGAACTTTTCAACGATTTAATACTCTCTCTTATTTTCACTTTTAATGTAGTTAGCCATGAAATAGATTGATTTATTAATTACTACTCCAAAACAGATTGAACGATTTTTATATTAGGTATATCAAATATAACGAAAAAACTAAATAAGTAGGTACTTACTAAAAACTTAAGAAATTAAAGTACATAATAATGGTTACAAATACCGAAAGTGTCATTAAATTGGGCCAGTAAAACTGCAAATCTTTCCCAATTTAACCATTGCTCTATCTACGCCAGTTTCCGAGATCCCTATACTGATCATCAAAAAAACTCACTCTGTATATATATATATATATATCTGTATATATATATATATATATATATATATATATATATATATATATAGTTAGATCTGAATGCCACCAGATATAAGAGATTTTTCAGTTAAAACATATTTGGCAGACTTAGAATGCGCAATTAAACAAGTTCAGGACAAAAGATCTCAAAACAGTATGCCTCACAAGTAACGAATGTTCTTACCAATTTTATCAACAAAAAGAATAACACTTTCACCACATTAATAAGTCGTTTGAACTAACCAGACGTTTTTTTAAAAATAATCCAAATATCCTTATTACGAAATCAGACAAAGGTAATGTCACTACAGCCATGGAAAATAATACATATATTTCACTAGCTAATGATCTCTTAAATGACAGGAACTACTATCATATAATTGACAAGGATCCAAGGTCAACGATACAACAGAAAGCTTTAAAAATTATTTCCAATTTAAAAAACTTAGGCCAAATTGACAAAATTATTGCTAAAATTTTTTCTATTTTTAATGCAATATGTGCCAAATTCTATGCATTACCGAAAATACACAAACCTACTCTTACTTTACGACCTATTGTCTCCTAAATTGATGCACCCAATTCAGGTATTGCTGCATTATTAGCAGAAATCTTAACTAAAGCTTATAATAAAGATTGAAGATTGAATATTCATTCATATTTGCAAATACATTTAATAACTTCACATTACCATACAACTATGTACTAGTCAGTCTTGATGTTAAATCGCTTTTTATTAACATTCCATTGGACTTGGCTATTTCCACCATCAAAAAATATTAGCAATCCATATCTTTACATACCAATATTAGTAGAACCAATTTTATTGAACTTCTCAAATTTGTTTTTACAACCACAGTTTTTATGTTATGGATGACCTTGTCAAAGATTGTATCCCCAAAATGGATTTCGAGTTTCCTTTCATTAAGAAATATGTCTATGATGTTATTTGCAGAATACCCATAGGTAGCCAGTCAGAACTTTTGCGTATTTTTAATGACTATAATAGCTCCCTTCAGTTCACCATTGAAAAGGAAGATAATGAATTTAGTGTACCATTTCTCGACACCAGAGTTGAAAATATCCTCAGAATAGATTGGTATAGAAAAAGTTTAAGTTCAGGAAGATTTATTCATTTCCACTAAAAATGAAAATTAATCTTATTAGAAGTATGAAAAACAGAGTGTGCAACATCTGCCACCCTTATTTTAGAGATAAAAATCTTAAAATATTATTCCAGTTATTTTTGAACAATTCATATCCCCCCAGACTGTAAAATAAGTTACTTTTCAACAGTCCACTTTGGCAAAGCCCTGATAGTTCTCCACCTAGTAACCTTAACAACATAATGAATATGAATATTGATAGCACTTGCAAAAATGTCAAATATAATTATATATACTTGCCTTATTTAAAAGTTAACACCCAGAATAATAAAAATATTTAAAAATGAAAACAACATCATATTCATCATCACCATCATCATCATCATCATCATCAATGAAACCCATAAATGAACTATTCAGTAAGATGAAAGACAAAACTCACAAGGAGTTGAAATCAAATGTGGTATACAAGATCGACTGTAGTGATTGACCAGCGACCTACATTGGACAGACTTCGAGAAACTTAAAACAAAGACTAAAGGCTCACAAAAGTGATATTTGTTTGTAAAAGGACTCCTGTGCTTTGGCAAACCATTGTATAGAAAAGAGTCATTGACCTGATTTCGACAATTCCAGCATCCTGGTATTTGAACGCAATCTGTTTAAAAGAATTTTTTTGGAAATGGTATATATCAATAACCATAGTAATCGTATCAATAAAAGAACTTATCTATCCAACCTAAATGTAATATATTGTAATTTACTAAAATTTTACCCTCCTGTAGGTTAATTTTCAAGTACCATTACATTTTCTTTTAGTCACATCAAGCTAGTGAGAATTTTAACCCTTCCAAGGTTTTTTGATTATGGTTAAATAAGTAATATATGTATATATATATATATATATATATATATATATATATATATATATATCTGTGTATATATGTGTATATATAAAATTTAAGGAATTTGTAATTTCTAACTAATCTCTTCATCAATGATATTATAATGTTTTATTTTATTTTGAGTTTTGTAATGACATTTCATTGTAAGTCTATAGTGGTTAAATCTATGGATGGGTAATGTCTCTTAATAGATCTTTTCACCCTTTGTAATGCGCAGGCGCGTTTGGCATGGTAAAAAGGCGGGAATATGAAAGTTTCGAGTACTCACAAATATGCATAGGAAACTAGTATTAATACCCTTATTCATATCAATGAAGTTAACTGAAATAATAATTAGTGAAGCTTTATTTGTACATCTTTCAATTAAAGCAAATAATTGCATTAAATTTTAATGGTGGTTAAAGTGGTATTTTCTAGTCTTATTTAATGTTATATCTTTTAGCAAGTTATTGTCTTAAAAACACATAAACACATATACATATCTTTATTTACACAATCAATTACTTGTAATCGACCATCACTTAGTTCACATCTCTAACTCATAAATCACATTTAGCACAATTTAGATAAACTTTGAACGGTTTATTCTTTTCGTTGATCTAATAAGCTTTCGACGAGATTCGATATAAGGCTTTGAAAAACTAATAAAGTCAAATAAATTCTCCAAAAATTGTTTACTGTACATATGCCTCCCACATATTCCATGACATTAATGCTTTTTGCTCCATTCCTTACTGATAAAATGTTCACTTTAAGTTTATAACTATTTAAAACTTTCCTACTAATACTAAACTAGTAAATTACATTGAAAATATTGTATTCACGTTATAAACAAACATAAGCTGCAGTGAATAATTTGTGAAGTGCTCGAAAAAAATTGACAGACGTTGACGGACGGCATAATTTTTTTTCGAATATGAAAAGGCCTATTTTGACGTGTCATGTCATTTGTCACCTTGTTTCGTTTTTTGATACGCGCACATGCTGAAAAATTTGTTCGAGAACCCTGTTTCCTGGTTAATGCAAAACTGAGCAAAAATTTTATAAAATTGTAAATGTTTATACTAGTTCAAATATTTTCCTGTATTATTAATGTTGAACTATATATACTCAACACTAATGTCAACCTAGTAGGTTATCTCATGTTCAAATGTGTTCCGGTTTTTTTCTTAGGATGTAACCTCAACAAACGTAAGTTCTACATTTTTTTTTGTTTTCCCAAAGGTTTATAGTTAAGTTTTGTGTTTTCTTTTAATTATAGTTACTGCCTGAAGAAGAAATAAAATATTTCGAAAGCTCTCAAAAAAGTTTACAGAGAATACTTATCCTAAATTATATATAGACAGTGATGGGCAAATGTGTGGAACCAAGTAAATATCTCTGGAATTATTAGATATATTAAAATGAAATTTGGAAGGTGGATACTGCAGTAGATTGCCTATTTGTTTCCAAATTTTTTTACAATTTTGAAGTTCCTGTTTTACCGGAAGTAATTTCGATTTTAAAATTTGCAATGGAACACCCTGTATAGTATTTTAGTTTCTGATGAAACATTTTATTGTGAATACAAAAATATCGGCTTTGAAATTGTTTACTTCAATACTTACCGAGATATTAACAGAAAAGTAATTAACGAAAGGAAAAATCTAATATCCATTAAAGAAATACATAATCATACTTATTAACTAAATCTAAGTGATTTTCAAAACATTGAAACTTAACTTAACTAAATTTAATGTATTAGATGTTGAAACTGAGCACCGTTTACTTCTTAACAATAAGCAAGTCGGTTTTTAAATTCTCTAGTAACATTAGCTATTACTTCTGATGTAATTCCCTGGATGTCTTGAGTTATTCTTGCAGCTAATTCTTGCAAATTATTTGGTCTATCAACATAAACCTTAAACTTTAAGTAACCCCACAGAAAATAGTCTAGTGGATTAAGGTCGGGACTTCGTGCAGGCCATTCATAAGTACCCCTTTTTCCAATCCATCTGTGATGAAATATCTAAATGATCTCGAACAATGCAAGCGTAATGGAGTGGTGCTCCATCCTGCTGAAACCAGGTATTATTTGGTAATTGTCCATTTACCTCCAATGCCGGAATAACTTGTGTCTCCAAGAGCTGTAAATACCTATCTCCGTTTAAAGTTTATTGTAGGAAGAAGGGTCCCACGATTCTGTTGTTATAAATGCCGGCCCAAACGTTAAATTTTTGGGGATGTTGTGTATGAGCCTCTTGTACCCAATTAGGATTACTTTACGACAAGTAGCGGCCGTTATGTCGATTAACCGTACCATTTAACCAAATGTAGCCTCGTCTGAAAACACCACTTTTCTTATAAAATTATTATCACGGTTACAAATATCCATCATCATTTCACAAAATTGCAAACGCCTGTCGAAATCGTCCTCGGAGAGTTTTTAAACGAGGAGAATTATGTATGGATAATATTTTTCTCGCCTTATTATCGGTCCTACTGAACGACGGCTAATTCCAAGCATATTGGCGACGTCGGTAGTGGATAAATGATGATTTTCTTCCAAAGATATAGCAACATTTTGAGCTACACCTTCATTACTTGCACTTTTTAACCGTCCACTTTTTGGTAAATTGCTAACTTTTCCACTTGTGTCGTACCTTCGCAAAGTTTTCGTCACTACTGAACGGGATATTTGTGTATTCGGATGAACAATGTTAAACAAAGTCACAAACTTCTTGATGCGTCCTTTTCCTCTCCCCATATCCAATCATCATTAATATTTCTATTCTTTCTCTTTCACTTAATTCGGCCATTTTACGATGAAATTAAATCAGTACAATCTTTTTATGTCCAAATAAAAAAAAACTAAAAACTTATTTTGACAACTACCGTCACTTCTCCAATGAATTTCATGGACTACTAAACTTGATTCAGATTTAAATTGCGCCTGATTTAAACAAACGCTCGTGTATTCGACTACGGAACAAGCAGTGCTGTTGGCTGTGACGGTATAATGCCACCGATTGGCCAATAGAAATACAAATCCTTACCGAGCGGTTTGTTTATATCGGGCGTAAATGAAATCTGAACCGAGTTTAGCTGCCATCACATTTTTCCTTTCCTTAGTTACTTTTCTGTTAATATCTCGGTACGTATTGAAGTAAACAATATCAAACCTGATATTTTTGTATTCGCAATAAAATGTTTCATCAGAAACTAAAATATTATACAGGGTGTTTCATTGCAAATTTTAAAATCGACATTACTTCCGGTAAAACAGGAAGTTCAAAATTGTAAAAAAATTTGGAAACAAATAGGCAATCTACTGCAGTATCCACCTTCCGAATTTCATTTTGATATCTCTAATAATTCCAGAGATAATTACTTGGTTCCACACATGTGCCCATCACTATATATATATATATATATATATATATATATATATATATATATATCTTCACAAACACAAATGCTTTTTTCAAAAAACTTATTTCTATTTTAAACACAAATTAAATATTTTACTTGAAAGTTACGTTGTACAATATAAATGAATAAAATGAAAGCGATACACTTAATGACGCTCACAGCCATCGCATGTGCATTTATAAGCTATGTGTTGCGTTGTCAGCAGTCAGCAGTTTTACACGTGCGATGGGCATTTGCGGATTTCCAGGGAATTGCTATATCGTGTAATATGACACCATGTGAACGACTCATTTGACCGCTTATACGGTGTTGTCATATTAATATTCTAAGTATTGTTTACGACGTATATAACAACTTCCCTCACAAAGAAAAAGTTGCTATTTACATGAACTTTTCTGAAAACAGAATTTGTAAATATAATAAAGTATAAGGGTTGTATAAATATGACATTTGTAAAAAGCAAAAATGAATAAAATACCGTAAATTGTAAATCGTATAAATGTATAAAATAAAAATATAATTAGCATTAAGGTCATTAATAATAAAACCTAAAATAATACAGTTTTTAGCGTTAAATAAGTTTTACAAAAACAATTTTTTTTTAATTATTTTGGGGTACTTGGGTCGATGTCTTCAGTTTTGTTCTGTCGAAGGTTCGGTCTCAATCTATGCAACAATTTTGAAATTCTGGTTGTGGGTGATGGACTTTCGCTGGTTAATTGTGTTTACTCCAAAGCGTTTGTAGGACAAATACAGCGACAATTATTATAATGAAAAATATTGTCACGTAGGTGAACCAAGAAATGTTCTTTTTGACGAATGGCTGATTTATTAATTCGTCTAGGTCCTTTAAATAGTCGTTAAGTTTGTGGTTTGCGACGTTTAACACCTCGAAATTCAATTCATGGAGCTTCAAAGGTTTGAGTTCGGGAACGACAATTTTTTCTGGTATAGTATCGCAGCAGTTATAAGGAATAAGAACTGGTTGATAGTTGTCAAGTGTGTTGCTGCTTTTTGTGGCTTCTGCTTCGATTTTGGTTATCCCAATGAAGGCACTGCAATCTTTCTGAAGTTTTAATAAAGAGTTAATACTGAGTGTTAAGTGTTTTGTATTGATGTCGATACAGGTGATGGTAATACAGGTGATGGTAATAGCTCGGTAACCATAATTAACCACACGTTGGTTTCGAGTTTTTGAACGTGGTACCCTTGAGCAGAAATCACGGAACTGTGACAATTGTCCGGCACTTTTTTGAAATTTCTTAAAAGTTGGGCCTCGCACAAAGCATTTGAGTCTATCGGATAGGCATAGAGTTCAGATTTTGATTGTTCAACGGTTTGCACGCACTAAGGTCTTTTATCGGAATATACAGTAAGGAATCGTCGTTTTTTGCTATATGTTTATGAGTCAATGAAAGTACATGGTATAGCCCAGTTCTATCATGATAGATGGGGATTGGGTATAAGCGGAGAGCAGTGAATGATTGCTGTTCAATAAGAGGAATTCTGAGTATAAATACAAGGTCGGAATCTGCTTGAAAAGCTTCCAATTCTGTAATTTCTAAGTATCGTGCAATACTTGAATATTTGACGGGCAAATGTAAATTATTTTTCACGAGATTCTGTGATATTTCCTGTAAGGCGGCAATGAAATGTTCGGGAGTTAAAATTGAGGTATGGATAATTGTTAAACGGGCAACAGTTACGGAATTAAGAACATCATTTAAGTTGTCTTCTAGAAAGAGATAAATTTCCATTAGTTTTTCCGTCATTTCTAGAAATGAAAGTTTTGTTTCCACGTACGCCATATTGTCGTTTACTTTACGAATCATATTTTCCATTTTTCGAATATTTTCGTTTCTCGTCGACCTGAATGTGTTGAATAGTCTCGTTAAAATTCTTTATAACTGAGGTGGTTACACTGATTTGGTTTTTCAAAAGGTTTTCGATCTGCAGTTGTCCTTTGTTTAACTATTTACACTGTTGGTGAAGTACTCGCCGTCGGCGGCGTCTAAGTTACCAGTTATGGCTTTGAAAATTGATCCGGAGCCATCGATTAGTCCATGTTTGTACCTTCGGGTGTCCATGTGGATTTCAGTGAATTTGTTTTTGACAGAGTTTGAGAATTGGTTAAGTAAGTTGATGTGTGATTGAACGTCAGCATGGAATATGTTGGTTGAGTGGACGTTAGTTTTTAGTGATAAAGTTAGTGCATCGAGAATTCTGTCGTTGGTAGCGAAAGCTTGTTCTAGAGCGGGGAGATTTCTATGAACTAGAAGAGTCCATTTGTGATTTGACACGGCTATACGTGATTCTTCATGATAATAAATATTTCAAATTGGGATGCTGCCGATCCGAACAGCAGGATGACCCTGTAAAGAAATCAGTCTTCTGTGAAAGGTTTCATACGGTCAAAGTTTACTTTGGTTTTTTGGTTAGTACGAGAATTTAGTAAAGTAGCTGAGTTTGTATGTAGTTTTACTATTTGAAAGGGTCCATTAAATTTGTTTTGTAGTTTATCTTTGAACTGAGAACCTTGTCACCTACATTGATAATATGGAGTTTTGACCGAAACATGTTTATCGAATCGAATTTTGGCTTTCTGTTTTTGAGTATTGGTTCTTTCGCGTGATATTTTGAAGTACTGTGAAATACGGTTATTTAATTTATCTCTGATGTATTTAGAAATTAAGTCCTTTTCGTTATAGAGGGTTTCAGGTGGTCGGCTAGACGTGTGCCCGAAAACGAGTTCATAGGGTGTGAACCCATGAGTTTTGTTAGCGGAGTTGAAAGTAATAATTGCGTATGGCAGAATATTGAAGGGGTGTTCGTCAGGGTGCTCGGCCTTATGGGGGTGTCCTACACTATAGTAGGAAAGCTTGATATCGAACAATTTGCAATGGTCTTGAAGGAGTGCATTGTCGAATTCACGACCGTAGTCGCAGTCAGAGGCGTTCCGAATTATTGGAAACACACCAAGAGTGTACTGACGACAGTTTTACCGGACTTGTCGGTGGGTAAGCCTGGGAATATTTAGTTAATTCGTCTCGGATAGTGAGGGCATAATTTTTGCTAGGAACTTCGAGAATGTCGATGTTTATCCTTGCAAAAGGGGTTATTGGAGTTTCGGTTACTACTAAGGGATTGTCAAGGTTTTTTTCGGAAAGCTTTAGTTGTTTGACAGATTTGACAGTTTCTAATGAAGTTTTCTACGTCTTTTGTAATACCGTGCCAGTTATACTTTTCTTTAATTCGTCTAATTGTTTCGTTGATCCCTCCTTGTCTGTTGTTTTTACCGTTATGGAATTGATCTACTATTATTGGCACTTGATCTCTTCCTACTGTTTTTGTTATGTTCTGACAGACTTTCCACTTTATGTCTGTTTCTGCGAATATAAACGAGTATAGGTAGGTCTAAGTTATTTTCAACGAAGTATAGTTCAGAGTCAGTTAGAAGGTCTTTGCTCTTGTAAATTGAGGCAAATAATACCTCCTTCACAGTGTCGAAATCCGTTGGTAAAGGAATAATGTAATATCGTCTTTTTCGAACGCTTTTACTATTGAAAATATTAATTTTGAATTGCTCGAAGTCGGCGTTCTCTTCGAAGATATCCTCAAGAATTTGGTTATGAAAATCTTTTAAATTGCCGGATTAAAAGAAAACTAAGATATTTTTGTTTTGTCTATCAAGGAGTTGACAGTTGTAGTACTGAATTTTACTATAGTCGATAAGTGAGACGGTCTTATACCGTTCTACGAATGTCCGAAATTTTGATAAAATTGAGTTGTCCTCGTCGTCGGTTTCAAGTTGTTCTGTATCACTGTCTTCGTTTTCGTTTAAGGGAGTTATCGTGAAGTGTTGGAGTTTGGTGTTTGATTGGAAAGTCATACATTCATCAAAATGGTTGATTCGAATGCGTGAAAGGGCGTCTGCGTTCTTATTTACTTTTCCCGGTTTGTACATAATTTCATAATCGTACTCCTCGAGTTTGAGGCGCCATCTGGCAAGTCGACTACCTGGATGTTTAATAGAAAAGAGCCACGTTAACGGGCGGTGGTCGGTCAGAAGTTTAAACTTTCGTCCAAAAATTATTGGCCTGAAGTTTTCAACGGCCCAAACAATAGCCAGAATTGGCAGATCTTTGCCTATTGGTCCCTGTGAAAGCACAGCGCCGATTGCAAATGCGCTAGCGTCAGTTGTCAAAATAAAGGGCTCATTGAAGTCGGGATAAATTAAAATGGGTGTCGAAGTGAGGGCTTGCTTTAATTCATTGAAAGAATGAACGCATTCAGAACTGAAATAGAATGAAACATCTTTTTGGAGCAATTTTGTTAGTGGTTTTAAAATTTTAGCAAAATTGGGTATGAATCGTCGAATACCCGGCTAATCCCAGATAGGATTTGATATCTTTTTGATTTTGGGGCTGACGAAATTTCAATATACATTCTACCTTTGAAGGATTCGGTTTAACTCCATCTTTGGTAATCAGATGTCCGAGATCGGCAACTTCTTTGCGAAGAAATTCGCACTTGTCGGGTTGGATTTTGAGGTTTGCCTTTCGTAGGCGTAAGACGAGTTCGTTGATAGTGGGAGAGTATACGATTATGTCGTCCATGTAGACGAGACAACGTTCGTTTTGAATTCCTAAAAGAATGTTGTCCATAACCCTCTGGAAGTTGAAGGGGCATTCTTTAGACCAAAGGGCATCCTTATGAATTCGTAGTGCCCATTCTCAACGGTAAACGGTTTTGGAAATGTCTTTTGAGTCAATCTCAATCTGATGGAATCCTGAGGCGAGGTCGAGTGTTGTGAATATTGGCATTTGCCAAGTTGATCTAATAAGTCCGAAATGTTAGGGAGAGGATATTTGTCATCGTTGAGTTTTCGATAGTCAACTACAATGCGCCATTTTTGCTTTCCTGAAGCGTCCAGTTTTTTCGGTACTACCCATACAGGGGAGGACCAGGGCGAGTTTTTTCGTTATCTGGGATTTAACTTCCCCTTTATGTATCTGAGGGTAGCCATAAGATTTCGTGAAAACTGGTCTAGAGTTGTTAGTATCGATGTTATGTTTAATTTGGTGAATAACAGATTGTCTTCGAGATAAAATATGTCCGAGTAGTCAAGACATAGTTGCGATATTAAGTCGGGTTCTTCTTCGTTTAAGTTGTCAAGTCGAAGTTGATTGAAAATTTGCTCTTGTCGTTCTAGTATGTTGTTGTCTGTTGGTTGGGTTTGTGAAATATAATTCACACTAAACTGTTGTAAAGGCTCAAGTTTAATGTCAGTGAAATTTATAGTTTTAGGGATGGCATTTGCATTTAATACGAATGTCAGAAATTGGCCATTACTATCGACTTTTACTAGAGCATTCGGAAGATGGACTTTTTCAATTTCTATGCCTGTTAATAAGGCGTCTGTATCTCTAAGGTTGCAAGTAAGTTTACAGATTTGCTCTGTACGTGGTTGAATGGAAATTGTGTTGACGGGGTTACATGAGAATTTTTGGGATGTCTTTACTGATTAAATCGTCTGTTACTTTATACAATGGAAGTGTTTTGAAGTTCGTTACTAGTTGCTTCTTATCGAAATCAACGATGCAATTATAATGTTCGAGTGAATCGGAACCTAACAATCCATCGAACTCGATATCGATATTGCAAATGTAAACCTTATGAGGATCATTGATACTAAACGGGACGAGAGTGGATTCGTTGATATGAATTTTCTCGTTAGTTATTCCCTGGATGACGACATTTTCTTGGAACCTTTACCTGAAGTGTTTGCAAGTTTCTGGCTTAAAAATAGAGAGTCCTGCACCGGTGTCCACAAGAAGTTTGCAGGCGTTGGATGCATCGGTGATGTAATATAAGTTCTTAGAGTTTACGGACAAGAGGGGTCTTACAGAAATCTCTGTTCGGGGATGTTCAGATTGCGGTCGAAGCTGTCTAAATTCAAGGTTTGACATGTCCGGGGGTTCTGTTTGAGGGGTAGTGTCCTGAAAATTTGTTAGAGAAATTTCGTCGTAGAGTAATTTTCGCTCTCGAAGTCTGTTCTAAAGTAATCGTTAAAGTCATTCTGGGAATTGTCGTAGGAACAATAATCGTTATAGTCGAAGTCTGTGTATTGGTACTGGTTGTGTGTTGGGTTCGAATAAGTCTGTTCACTTTTATGATTTTCGAACTCATGATTATTTAGGTGATGAGTACGTTGTTGGCGGTAAAAATTTGGGTTCGGTTTAAATTGGTCCGTATTTGGGGGTTGATTACTTGTTGATAGGCGTTGTTGCTGCAAAGTTTGTTTGACGAGGTTGCTGGTAATTTTGTTGGTTGGAATGTTGGGCGAATGGAGGGCGAGGTCTTTGAAAATTTTGCCCAAAACTTTGATTTTGTCCAAAGCTTTGGTTCTGTTGGAATTGCCTCGATCTAGTGATGCATTTATTAACTGAATGGCCCATTCTCTTACAGAATGTACATTGTTTTGGAGGTGACAATTGATTTGGTTTTCTAAAGGACGGAGTTGTAGTTTTGAAATTAGAAAATGTTTGAGTTTCGAGATGGTTCAATTGGATTTCTCTTTTGATTCTACAGATCGCGGTTAAAATATCTCTCGGGTCACTTGCTCGAATTAATTAACTTTTTTGGCTCTAGGCCTGTAAGCAGGCTGTTTAGTGCCATAGGTTCAATTAAATCTATTTGGGCTTGTTTTTCCTTACTTGTCAATTTTGTTTTGTGACCGCTGCCAGCATTTTTGCCTGGTGGGTCTGAATTGTAGTTGAGAAAGTTAAGCGTGATTCGGATGGTACTTGTTTTATACGTTGGAGATCCTGAATGAGCGCCGATAGGTCTCGAGGATCTCCGTAATGGTTTTCTAAAAGAGTTACAATGTCAGTCAATTGTGTAGGGTTTCGCGAATTTACTAATTCCGCTGCCCTGCCACGGAGTTTATTTTTTATGTGGAGTATAAGTATTTAAAAAGATGGGGTTACCGTCGTATTCCGGTACTATCGCAAAAATCTCGGAAATTTTATAGGGCTCCACAGTTGGACTGGCTGCACCTTGCCTTGTAGTAGTCATATTGTTTAAGATAAAATATTTGCACAATATTAAAAATCTAAATCAGATTATATTGTCGGATTGACAATGGTAAAACGTATAAATAAATGTGTCAATTAATCAATAATAAAATAATTAGATCAGCTTATTATAAGTGGTAGTTCAAAATAATAGTATAGATTTAATATGTGATTATCAATATGTGCCTAAATTGGTCAAAAATATTCTTTACCTTGCACTTTTATATATTAAAGATAGTGATGTAATATGTTTCAAATATTTAAGGACTATTAATGGATGTATCTTTGATGATAGAAATGGTGATTAAGTGTATCAATAAAATAAAATAATAACGTAATCCTTAGAATATAATTCCTGGCATTGACTGTTCTGTATGTTGACTGCACTGGTTAGCCGTTGCGTGTTCCTGGTGCTAGCTCGCTTCCAGTTGTGTCTCCAGAAAGAGGTTGATTGTCTCACGAAGGTTTGGAAACCACCACGACTAGTTAGAATTCTCGTGTTCTAGTCGTTTTGGAACAATCCTACTGACTGCGCCAATTTTATATCTTCACAAACACAAATGCTTTTTTAAAAAACTTAATTTTATTTTAAACACAAATTAAATATTTTAGTTGAAAGTTACGTTATACAATATAAATGAAATAAATGAAAGCGATACACTTAATGACGCTCACAGCCATCACATGTGCATTTATAAGCTATGTGTTGCGTTGTCAGCAGTCAGCAGTTTTACACGTGCGATAGGCATTTGCGTATTTCCTGGGAATTGCTATATCGTGTAATATGACACCATGTGAACGACTCATTTGACCGGTTACACGGTGTTGTCATAGTAATATTCTAAGCATTTTTTACGACGTATATAACATATATATATATATATTTGTGTTTCTCGTAATAAGCCATTTGATTTAATATATAACTCGATGCGTTTTGAAATAAATATTATTTTCAATTTAATTCTACAATTTGCCCTCCAAAATTAATATTAGGTCAAATAGCCTTTATTTTCTTCAAAATTTTAGGTCCTATGGTTTCGGAAATAAAGGGGGAATGAGTATTTTTTAAATCTTTATGTCAATATCTTTTAAAGAGTTTATTTAACAAATATCAAAAAATATGTTTGTATTCCACATAATGAGCTCTTTCCTTTGATATACTGCATGCTGCGCTTAAACGTTTTTTTTTAATTTTCTTTTTAATTCTATAATTTGCTCACCAAAATTAATATTAGGGAGCTTTCCGCATTTTTCCTGCATAACTAAGTCCATATAAGCCTATTTTTTTCAAATTTTTAGGTCTCTTAGTTTCGGAGACAAGGTTGGGAATGAGTATTTTTTATATTTCGTGTTAATATCTTTTAAATAATTTATTTTAAAAATTTGAAAAAATATATTTGTATTCATTATAATGAGCTCTTTAATTCGTTATATTACATGATGGATTTGAAACAATTATAATTTTACATTTTTCCTTTAATCCTATAATTTGCCCCCCAAAATTAATATTAAGAGTTTCTCCTTATTATTATTTTCCGGTAATTTTCAGGTGAGGCCCTATATCTCTATTTCTTTCAAAATTTTACATCGTATAGTTTCGGAGAATGGGTAAATCTTTGTATATTTTTGTTAACATCTTTTAAACTAGTAATTTTTAAAATATGAAAAAAACATATTTGTGTTCCTCAGAATAAGCCCTTTGATTTGATATATTACATGATGCTTTAGCAACAAGTTTAATTTTATGTTTTTCATTTAGTTCTGTAATTTGCCCTCCCCTCCTCCAATTAATATTAGGGGTTTATTTAGTAAAATTCAGATGAGATCCTATATCTCTGTTTTTTTCCAAAATTTTACTTCTTATGGTTTTGGAGATAAGGTGGGGGGAATAGGTAAATATTTGTATATTTTTGTTAATATCTTTTAGAATAATTATGTTTAAAATATAAAAAAATATATTTCCTCAGAATGAGCCCTTTCATTCGATATATTTCATGATGCGTTTGACACAAATTAAATTTTTAGCTTTCCATAAAATTATATAATTTGTACCCAAAATTAAATTAACGGTTTCTTTTTATTTTTTCTGTAAAGTTCGGTCAACGTTACATATTTCCTATTTTTTCAAAATTTTAGGCTCAGTAGTTTCGGAGTTAAGGGGGCGGAATGGTCGACTTTTTTATTCCCCCCCCCCCCACAAGTACAAGTACCCCTAAAATAAAAATTTCTTCAATTAGGATATGTACTCCTGATCGAGTCACCAAACTATACACTGATACCCAATTTCAACCATTTCCACCGGGTTGTTCCGGAGAAAACTGCTATAATGTGAAAAACTGAGAAATGCGGAGTGATATAAGGGTATATTGCTATATTGTATATACGGAACCCTAATTATATCATTTCTGCTAAAATAATTTCTTTTATCCGCTGTAAAAAAAGTATCCTATTTTCTTTCTAATACCTCTAAGAATATATTTACACAATTTCATGATAATCAGTTCAGTAGTTTTGGCCTGAAAGCGTTACAAACTTACATTCACATTTTTGTTTGTTTTTTCAGGCATCACGTTAAGAACTACTGAACAGATTTTAGTGAATCTTTTTTGTTGCAGTCTATATGAGAACGGAGGTTTTCGCGGCCAGAGTCATAGCTGATTCTGCTTTTACCGGATTTGGACCGCGTCATTTTTTCGAATTTCGGGGGGCCAATTATTATCTCTTGGTACCTATTACGCATTTAGAATTTGTGCGTTATTGTGAATGTAAAGTTTCGAAGTGTGTTCGTGAGAAAAAGATGAAATGAATGAAGTCGCCGCAAGGTAAGTAACATTTGTTTTGCTTTTGCCTCATCCTTGAAAAATCCCCTTATAAGTGTGGGCGTCGGAAAACTTTGTATATAAATAAATTAATTCGAAAAAAAGACGCGATCCAAATCCGGAAAAAGCAGAATCTGTAAAGTCTATAGTTTGATTTAAAATCTTGTATACATTTTATCTCACGATATTGACGAAAACAGTAGATATATTAAAAAAACGTCTACGATGTTGGGTACACACTCTATTGGTTCCACCGCACGCATCAAATATTAGATACTTGCATTTGCTTAGCTTTTATTTAAAAATCGGTATGTGGGCTTTTGCTTAGCTTTTATTTAAAAATAGGAATGTGCCAATATAACTAATATATCAAGCGTAGTCCTACAGGGTATTCCGTACATAGGATAGGTGAAACATAGAGCGGATTAGAATTAAATGTGTTAAAAAAATCTTTATCAAACATATATTAGGTGGCCCATAAGCAGCTGCATATATTCAATGTGGTTGAAATAAAGGGAAGTGAAAATAGTTATACGGAGTGGTTCATAAAAGTTATATTGGGTGGGCCATAAATAACTGCATAAACCAGGTGGTTAAAAAACGGATGTATTGGAATTATATTTATACAGGGTAGATTACAAAATGTTTCATTGTTTGGCTTATAAGTAGTTGCATATACAATTTGGTTGAAATAAGGGTAGTACAGAATTATACTTATACATTTTTCCGAGAAAAACTTATTATATAAGCAGTTAGGGTATTTGAATTATGTTCTTGAGTTATTATAGTTATGAAATATGCTTAAAAAATGTTAGGAGCAGATGTATGTATGCAAGTAGTTGCATATACCTATGTAGAATTGTCTTCTAAACGTTGTTTGTGGCATATTCTTGATAACTTATATGTTTCTTTGGGAATAACACCACAATAGAAATAAAACTACGTATATTGCAGGAATACCAAACTTTTCAAAGTCTATTCTGACTTCGTTGTCAATGGCTTTATATTTATTGATTTGATTGCAAAATGAAAATTGAATGTCAATTTTAAATGTCAAATCAAATTTTAAATGTCAAATCAAATTTTCATTTTGCAATCACATCAATAAATATAAAGCCATTGACAACGAAGTCAGAATAGACTTTGAAACGTTTGGTATTCCTGCAATATACGTAGTTTTATTTCTATTGTGGTGTTATTCCCCAAAGAAACATATAAGTTACCTATGTAGAATGTCTGAAATATCTAGCGGAGTAAGTATATAGGCTATGAGGATTCTGGAACAAAATCGACCAAAAATACATGTAATTTCCCATAAGAGATTCTAAGGTTAAAATTAGCGAAACTTTACCCCGATGACTTCGACGATCGCCAACGTGAGCGAGCCAGATTTTGTAGTTTAGAGGCGAGAAACGGCGTAATTAGCGCCATTTTGGGGTGTAAATGTCATATTTAGGGGTGTTTTCATCATATTTAAGGCCGTTTTGGCATTAGGCGGGGGTGAACTTCAATTGAGGGTGTCATTTGTTCCGCGATCGTGGGGGCCGCGTTCTTGGACTATAGCGGACTATGGGGGGCTCCGACTACAGGTGTGGGGGCTGAAGGGGGCTCCGACTAGGAGCTGTGGGGGCTGAAGGGGGACCGCGATTTAGGTTATGTTAGTGACAGCTGTCAAGGGAGGGGGCCGCGATTTAGGTTATGTTAGTGATGGCTGTCAAAGAAGGGGGGCCGCGATTTAGGTTATGTTAGTGCCGTCTGTCAACGAAGGGGGCCCGCAATTTAAATTATGTTAGAAGATTGACGGTAGTCGGGGGACCGCGACTTAGGGTATATTAGAGGTTTGCGGGGTTTGCTTGGTTGCGGTGCCATCTTGCGGCGTGGGTGTTGCGTGTATCGCAGGTGTGCGCGCCATCTGTTGATGGTTGTGGTGGTTAGAAAGAAAAAAAGCTGTGGTAGGGTTTTGAGCCCCGGACTCTCGCATGGGAGTGATCGTTCCGAGCATCTAAGCTATATGGTTATTAATATAAGAGTTTCTTCGGGAGAATAGGTATCTGAGTGTTGAAGGTAAATTTTTAATATGTTGAAATTCAATCAATAGAGCTATGATGTTATATGTTTGCTTGACATGTGTAGTGATGTTAACAAAGTGATAGACTTACGCAGTGATATTATATAACTAATAGACATGCGCAGTAATGTTAATGTGACTGTAGACATGCGCAGTGATGTTGTGTGAGTGTAAGACTTTTACAGTGATGTTGTTTGACTGTTAGACATACGCAGTGATGATGTACGAGTGTTAGACATGCGCAGTGATGTTCTGTGACTGTTAGACATGCGCAGTTATGGTGTCTGACTGTTAAACATGCGCAGTGATGATGCGTGAGTGATAGACATGCGCAGTGATGTTGTGTGACTGTTAGAAATGCGCAGTAATATTATGTGACTGTTAGACATGTGCAGTGATGTTGTTTGAGCGATAGACTTGCAAAAGGTTAAATTGTATATGAAAACGTATACAAATAATCTATCGTCCCTTAAATGATCAGAAATTTTGGCGGGAAGCTTAAAAATATGTACGAAAACGGTATTTAGATGGAGGTTATCAGAGTGGCGGTGTTACAGATTCAACTATCGAAAATAATAGTTGATATCTTATAGAAGGAATGGAAGGAACAGTATACTAGAAATGAGATAGTGGGAAACGAGATTACAGGCAACGAGATTGCTCGAACAGGATAGAGGAAACAGTAGGTATATGTGAAGTTGGTTGACTGAACGCTGGAAACCGGAATGGTATGACTAGAACCATAGAAACGGCTAGTTGAAGCCACTACAAAAGCTAGAAATGTCCCGTACAAACGACTGGTACAGTAGAAACGGCTGGTAGAAATAGTTGAAGCCGCTACAAAAGCTAGAAATGTCCCGTAGAAACGACTAGAAACTTAGAAATCGCTGCTGGAAATGGTTGGAACCTCTACAAATGCTACGAACGGTCCGTGGAAACAACTGGAACCATAGAAACGGCTGGTAGAATGATTGGCGCCACTACAAAAGCTAGAAACGACTGGGACAGTAGAAATGGTTGGTAGAATGGTTGGAGCCGCTACGAAAACTAGAAACGTCCCGTAAAAACAACTGAGGCAGTAGAAACGGCTGGTAGAATGGTTGGAGCCACTACAAAAGCTAGAAAAGTTCCGTAGAAACGACTGGGACAGTAGAAACGGCTGGTAGAAATGGTTGGAGACGCTACAAAAGCTAGAAACTTCCCGTAGAAACTACTGAGCCAGTAGAAACGGCTGATAGAAATGGTTGAAGCCCTACAAAAGCTAGAAACGTCCCATACAAGTCATACAAATGTTAGAAATGGTAGGTTAGTTGGAAACGGGCAACAAATGCTAGAAACGGTAGGAAAGTTGAAGCAGGGACGTTAGAAAGGTCATAATGAGAATGCTGAGAACGACGTAATAGAAAGTAGGAAATGAGAGGGTAGTTGGATCAGGAATGTTGGAAAAGACATAAAGTCGGATTGTTAGAACATGCGCTGTAGAGTTGTGATGGGAATGTGCGAAACAGGATGGTAGGAATTCGAATTCTAGAAACGTGAATGCAGGATGTTTGAATAGAAATATCTGAAACAATCAGACTGAAGGGTAGTCAGCAGCAACTGTTACTAGATTGTTAGAAGGATAAAAAGTTCGAATGTTGAGAAAATTGTTGGGAATGGCGGGATTTCTATTGAGTGATTAGAAGATTGCATCGAAAGAATTACTAGTCAACCACAACTAAAAAGTGTTATTCAATTAATAGTTTTGTCTCAGAATTTGTCACTGGAGATCACTACTAGACACAGACGCAACTGTCGTGAACTATAATCAAATCAGTGTTATTAAAATGATATAGGGCTCAAAGTGATAAAGAGTGTCCTGGGATAGATAGCTGGAACAAAGATTACAAATTCAAGATGGTGGAATTTTTGTTTCCAGGTTCAGGGAGGTAATATTCTAAATTTTATTTGAATCGGATTAAAACATAATACCTTCGAAACTGACGCAGATATATCATAATATATTATATGTTGCTTGTTTGAAAATAATTCTAATTACAAGACATTGTTTTACTACCAAAAGTACTTCTGATTAGAACATTATTATCTCTCCCTCTCTAGCTTTAACGCACTCTACGGAGTGCCTCCCACTACTTCACCATGACGTCATAAGCCGTTCTCTCATTGGCTGGTTTATTAGCAGACAACCTGCTAACCATCAGTTTGTTTATCTTATATGCTTATAAAGAATACATACATCTCCATTTAAAAATTTCCTCAGTGGAATTTCATACCTTGCAAGGGTCTTTATAATAGTTATCATAGTGAACTAAAGTAGATAAAAGGAACAACTCACCCAAGTGGAAAATTTTCAGAAATATGCCAATGTCACCGCAAACAGAATCTGATCTCCTTTATCCAGAACGTTGTAAGCTACACTCTCAGTGACAGATTTATGAGTGGACCACCTGCTAAGCATCAGTATATGTAATTTATGTTTATAAAGAATAAAGAAAAAATAATATCTTACATATGATCGATTGGATGTCTTTTAGAAAGCTACTACGCTGGAATGAGTGCGTAAGATTTTATAATACTAACCATAAAGAGTTCTATTCCACACCGCTCAGGAGGCTGAACTCAAGGCGCGTTTGTTTTTTTATAGTGGAACATCCCCTAAAGGCCTATATAACCACTGTTTGGCTTCAGGAATAGTGACATTGAACATAAACATCGTATTTATTTTACTATGTAGAATAACATTAATATTTCATATGTTTGATGACTAAATCTATATTTCACATGTGTGATGACATAATCTATATTTGAAATGAGGTAACTTAATCTATATAATTGAATAATGACCCCAAGGTAGAGTCTCAACAGTGCCTGGGATCAGATATCGTTTATCATCATATGGGCTTAGAGCAATTTTCTGCTGCACTATCGAGTGGACTAGATGTTTGGATGATTTTATTAGGTTCTGCTGTACGGTTTTAGCCTTCCATTCCTCAAGACATTCTTCATAATCATGAAAACCAATATTTGTTTTCACGACAGATTTCTTGAGACCTTTAGCTTTCTTACTTATCCCATAATTTTTAATAATCACGTTAATTTCATCAGAATCATATCCATCCTCCACACATCTTAGTCGTCTCTTAGCAATCTCGCTATCTCTATGAAATAGTTTGAGGGCATATAATTTTGATCGAAGCCCAATATAATCTCTTAATGGAATGCCGTTGTTTTCGTCCTTCATTAAACCAAGCACCTTTTTATTAACTAGTGGGATGTTATAAATATTGTTCGGAGCATAATCAGATGTGTCAAAATGTTTCAAGCAGTCTCTCTTCATGATCTCATATATATCACAATTCCTAATCTCCACCAATAAGCTGTCTGTATCGTGATATAATATACAGCATTCACCTCCACAAGCTTCCTTTAGGTATCCATAATAGAATTCATAGATCGTTGTCTTGGCGAGATCAAGGATGGCCTGACGAACATAAATCGGTTTGTTGAGATACACCTGCTGGTTCCGCATCTCTATTGCTACTAGATTCTCGTTGAAAACGGTACTATTTTTAAATTCTGGCTTGGAGATGAATGCTTCAGCACCATATCTTCCGCTCCATTCCGTGAGGAGGTGAACATTTACCCTCTACCGAACATTCTCCATTGTCTTGCCTAAATGAAACGAATATGTAGAATCCAATATCAAAGTGATAAATTACTTACCGAAAACAGCATTGTTCATCAATTTGAACAAATTCTTCTCAAAATCATTAGTTGCCTGTTTCCTGAGATTTGTGTTTAGATCAATATAGGACTTGAGCCATGGAGATTGCTTGAACTCTAGGACCCGGTGAATCTTCTTTATGACTATTCCATAAGCTACAGCTTGCTTCAGCGTTCTATAATGAATGACATATTGGAGTTTATCATGAAGAGTCGCCATCAATTTAGTGGTTTCTCTAGCAGTTTTTGGAGGCTTGCCTGTTTTTGGATTAATATGTTCTATACAGAACGGCAGATCTTTGTGTTGATCATGAAGATGTTTCGGGTATTCAAGATCAACCTCTAAAATATATCCAACATTATTATCATCTGGGATGGATGAGATATCAATGTTCTGATTAGTCCACTTGAACCCTCCATAAGGTAGATGTTGACTCATAGCGTACCCATATTGGTTATTAATATCGAAGTACATAAGAAACGTTTTAGGTTTCGATGCATCATAATTATTGGCGTACTGATTGTTAGCCGTAGCCCATCTTTTTGAGCATATTTGGCTAAGACCACCTCTTATACCTCGCTCGAAGAAGAGAAACATGTCAGGATCAGTAAGCAGCTCCAGATCTTGATTAGTATATTTCAACATAGCATCCCATGTGAAGCCAGGTAAAGTATAATAATGAGCCGGATCCAAACCATAAGTCTTCAGGCAGCTAGTACGAAATTGTTCGAAAACATCCGCTAAAAGCAGTATGTCCGTCTTCATATAGAGATCGACGTATTCGCCAATGTTTTGACATCGAAAAGTGCTCCAAACTTGTTGAGCCCGACTATAAAGACGTCGAGGGCAGGGTTTATCCTCCAAGCTGTTGTATAATTTCTCTATTGGCGGTAATATTTCCTCATCGAATCGAGCAAATGAATCAATGTAGTAATAAGGCATCACTCCTTTCATCGTTAGTAATTTGAAATGATCCACAGGCAGAAAAGGAAACTGTGATTTCAAATTAGGAAACTCTTTCATATATGATGCCAACATGTCAAGTGATGAATTCATGAATCTGAAGGAATCAATGAAGCGGAATTGGATTGGATAAACATCGATATGTTTTGTAAATGAAATATACTTCTCTTTGGTGACTGGAAGTAAGTCGATCGAGCCCTTCATTCGTGTGGCAATATCCGTAATGATAAAATGTGCATCATATCGGCTGAGATTATGAAAAACTATAGGAATTACGTGACTATCTTTATACATCCGTTACATCCCTCATGTGCAGCCCCTCTATAGTTGTTTTCTGGTATAAGGTGATTGTGATCGCGAACACGCTTATCTTGAGGTGAAAAGGGCTTCTCACAGATATGACAGTGTGTTGCTTTCCGGAACTCAAGTTCCTGGGTATATGTCATTTGCATATCATAAGCACACCTTCCTTATGTTTGAGGTTTGATAATACCCCAGTTCGAATCCTGCTTTGAAATGTAGACGTCAAATCCTCCCAGCAAACTCGATCTCGAGCAGTTTCCTTCCGGGATTTGATTCCTGCCCCCAGCTTTTGTGCTGCTTTAAACTGCTTCCTGAGAGTCTTGATGTTCCTTAGACAAGCCTCCAAATGCTGTTGTTCTCCGGCAATCTTTGTGTTCTTTATAGCCTTGCTAATTCTGCGAACACTGAGAGCACATTCACGCAAACCTCGTCGAACAACTTCCTCGTCATATTTTGATTCCAGCAGCCCCAAAATTATTGCAATGCGGCGAACTAAATCCGCAAAGAATGACATGCTGAAAGGAAATTTTCAAAAATGTAGCATCTGATGAATAAATAAGATTATGGGGGAAAATAATAATCACCCTATTAAATATAGATATTAAATAAGTTGTTAAATTCTTGAAAAAAAAATTTTGATAGATAGAGTATGATAAGAATATATAATACATATCCAAAATTTAGTGTTTAAAATTGATAGCTTAATTTACCTACAATTGAGTTAATAAAAAAGTTGACTTACATATAGAAAATTCGGTAGTAGTCACTGAATATACCGCTTGTAAAACACTTTCAGTAAATCTGAAAAATTTATTCTAATAGTATACGTCTTTACTCTTCAATGATATGAAAGAGACTGATAATTTAGACATCAGCGAATTTTAATAAACAAAAAACATTTATAATGTCTCTCTCTCTCCGCATCTAATGAGAGCAAGTCCTAGTTACTGTAATAAAATATGGTTTCACTTTATTTCGGTCTTATGAGATTCCTGAAGCTTAAGATATTTGAATGCAACAATGGTCTTTGATAAATATTAGCTGATAAAGATTCGGAGTATTACTAAGCAACAACAGATATCAATTAGCTGGTAGAGATAATTTAAACATAACTCACTAAACAGTTAATATGATATATATGAGAATGAATTTATATCTCTAATTAAAAATATTTTAAGAAAAGGATACACAAAATTTTACAAATAAAGATAAAATATTAGAATAAAACCTGTTAAAATTCATTTATAATTGAATAATTTTATAGATCTTCTTCTATCATTTTAAGAAAATCAACCACAAAATGATAGAAATAAGTTAAAAATTTTAAACTAAAACATGCTAAAATCATCTATATCTTAAATAATTTTATCTATCTTTTTATTAATATTTTATGAAAAACAACAAAATATACTAAAATGCATCTATAACCCTCAAAAATTTAATTAAACTACCAAAAAATGTCTACAAAACCTAACATTAAATACTAGAAACATATTAGAAAATTCATAACAGAACATACTAAAATATATCTATAATCCTCAAAAATTTGATCAATCTATCAAAAAATGTCTAAATGTAAATTAAGAACAGAACCTTTAACTCTTAATAATTTAGTCTTCCTCGAGTCTAGTAATTTTTGGAAATGTTTAGGAAAAGCAGCCACAGCATATTGGAAGCAAATTAACAAAAATTTAGAAATAGAACATTGAAACTTCTAAGAAAAGCGGCCAGAAAATACCTGATTCGAAAAAGACCATACTACAAATTTATAATGAATCTAAACTCTCTAATAATTTTGAGAGGTGGGTATATAAAATATTGAAGGCAAATTAACAAAAACTTAGAACTAGAACACTGAACTGAAAAGCAGACAGAAAATACCTGATTTGCTAAAGAACATACTGCAAATTTATAAATCACACTCCAAATATTTTTTTAAAGACACTCACAGCATATTAGAAGCAAATTAACAAAATTTGGAACTAGAACATTGAATTTAAAAGCGGCCGGAAAAGATTCAATTCGAATAACATACTCTATTAATTCCAAATATTTTAGAAGCAGATACTGGAAGCAAATTAACAAAAATCAAATTAAGTAAATACTCACATAATGTTTTTAAAACAACACACACTTTCACTAGATACACTTAAGAAGCGATCTCTTTGAAACTTGAATTAACAGGTAATTTAACACAGCACAAACACAAACACCAGATGTAGTTGATATGTGATCTCTTTGAGAGTCGAATTAACAATGAAATAAAAATTCGCAATTATTTTATTTATCACCATCGAACTACGTCATTTGCGTATAACGAAATTTCCGTTAGTTCTAGAAAAACAACTAATGCTTATCATATGGGAACTTCCTGCAAAAGTTTATTGCTGCAAACAACATGATAACCTTATCAAACCACAGCTTCCTGTAAATTTATTTAGCTCGGGTTCAATTAGCGTAAACAAGATATCACAGTTTCCTTTCACTGCGGTCATCATTTCCGGTTTGTAGAAGATATCTAAAATACCAGATATAATGTGAATTTATTATCAGGAATTTTTAAATAATTACGGATTCATGATTTATATTATTTTTCGATTTTATTAACATTATTTTTAAATAAATACAGATTCATGATTTGAGAATTTATTATCAGGAATCAAAGCAGACATGAGGCGTTTAAAGAATGGCCTATTGCTTTGAAGCAGACACCCACTGAGCTTACTAACGCTGGATTCTTTTACACATGATATTGTGACAGGAACACTTGTCATTGCTGTGAATCTCTTACCTTATGATGATATTACAGAACTTCATAAAAACGGTTCAGCTAAATGTTTATTGCTTAACTAATGAAATGTCAATTGTTTTTAGGCCAAGTAGGTACTTTGCCAGTTGCTCTGATTGCTCACTGAAAATCGATAATTGTTGTTTTATTTAAACATATGATATTAGAATATATAATCGAGAAACAATATACCAATGTGTCTATTATTCAAACACTCTATTTTTTTTTGTTGATCTTTTGTTAGGTATCATTGGAAATCTCCAAGGCAACGTTTTCTATATTATTAACCGAGCTGGAATTATTCCATGACTCAAGACAATGAAGCTGATTTCTCATCCTCTAGCGCACCATTTTAAGTTTCTAAGTCAGAAGTTGAGAGCTTTACCTACAAGGTGTGACACATTTCTTAAACAAGTTAGGTTATCTCTTAGGTCGAGTGATTTTCTTAGGCGTCCAGCATAGTATCTTTCTAAAGGACATTCAATCGATCATATGTAAGATTTTATTTTTTCTTTATTCTTTATAAACATAAATTACATATACTGATGCTTAGCAGGTGGTCCACTCATAAATCTGTCACTGAGAGTGTAGCTTACAACGTTCTGGATAAAGGAGATCAGATTCTGTTTGCGGTGACATTGGCATATTTCTGAAAATTTTCCACTTGGGTGAGTTGTTCCTTTTATCTACTTTAGTTCATTATGATAACTATTATAAAGACCCTTGCAAGGTATGAAATTCCACTGAGGAAACTTTTAAATGGAGATGTATGTATTCTTTATAAGCATATAAGATAAACAAACTGATGGTTAGCAGGTAGTCTGCTAATAAACCAGCCAATGAGAGAACGGCTTATGACGTCATGGTGAAGTAGTGGGAGGCACTCCGTAGAGTGCGTTGAAGCTAGAGAGGGAGAGATAATAATGTTCTAATCAGAAGTACTTTTGGTAGAAAAACAATGTCTTGTAATTAGAATTATTTTCAAACAAGCAACATATAATATATTATGATATATCTGCGTCAGTTTAGAAGGTATTATGTTTTAATCCGATTCAAATAAAATTTAGAATATTACCTCCCTGAACCTAGAAACAAAAATTCCACCATCTTGAATTTGTAATCTTTGTTCCAGCCATCTATCCCAGGACACTCTTTATCACTTTGAGCTCTATATCATTTTAATAACACTGATTTGATTATAGTTCACGACAGTTGCGTCTGTGTCTAGTAGTGATCTCCAGTGACAAATTCTGAGACAAAACTATTAATTGAATAACACTTTTTAGTTGTGGTTGACTAGTAATTCTTTCGATGCAATCTTCTAATCACTCAATAGAAATCCCGCCATTCCCAACAATTTTCTCAACATTCGAACTTTTTATCCTTCTAACAATCTAGTAACAGTTGCTGCTGACTACCCTTCAGTCTGATTGTTTCAGATATTTCTATTCAAACATCCTGCATTCACATTTCTAGAATTCGAATTCCTACCATCCTGTTTCGCACATTCCCATCACAACTCTACAGCGCATGTTCTAACAATCCGACTTTATGTCTTTTCCAACATTCCTGATCCAACTACCCTCTCATTTCCTACTTTCTATTACGTCGTTCTCAGCATTCTCATTATGACCTTTCTAACGTCCCTGCTTCAACTTTCCTACCGTTTCTAGCATTTGTTGCCCGTTTCGAACTAACCTACCATTTCTAACATTTGTATGACTTGTATGGGACGTTTCTAGCTTTTGTAGGGCTTCAACCATTTCTATCAGCCGTTTCTACTGGCTCAGTAGTTTCTACGGGAAGTTTCTAGCTTTTGTAGCGTCTCCAACCATTTCTACCAGCCGTTTCTACTGTCCCAGTCGTTTCTACGGAACTTTTCTAGCTTTTGTAGTGGCTCCAACCATTCTACCAGCCGTTTCTACTGCCTCAGTTGTTTTTACGGGACGTTTCTAGTTTTCGTAGCGGCTCCAACCATTCTACCAACCATTTCTACTGTCCCAGTCGTTTCTAGCTTTTGTAGTGGCGCCAATCATTCTACCAGCCGTTTCTACGGTTCCAGTTGTTTCCACGAACCGTTTGTAGCATTTGTAGATGTTCCAACCATTTCCAGCCGCGATTTCTAAGTTTCTAGTCGTTTCTACGGGACATTCCTAGCTTTTGTAGTGGCTTCAACCATTCTACCATCCGTTTCTATGGTTCCAGTTGTCTCCACGGACCGTTCGTAGCATTTGTAGAGGTTCCAACCATTTCCAGCAGCGATTTCTAAGTTTCTAGTCGTTTCTACGGGACATTTCTAGCTTTTGTAGCGGCTTCAACCATTTCTACCAGCCGTTTCTACTGTACCAGTCGTTTGTACGGGACATTTCTAGCTTTTGTAGTGGCTTCAACCAGCCGTTTCTATGGTTCTAGTCATTCTCTTCCGGTTTCCAGCGTTCAGTCAACTAACTTCACATATACCTACTGTTTCCTCTATCCTGTTCGAGAAATCTCGTTGCCTGTAATCTCGTTTCCCATTATCTCATTTCTAGTATACTGTTCCTTCCATTCCTTCTATAAGATATCAACTATTATTTTCGATAGTTGAATCTGTAACACCGCCACTCTGATAACCTTCATCTAAATACCGTTTTCGTACATATTTTTAAGCTTCCCGCCAAAATTTCTGATCATTTAAGGGACGATAGCTTATTTGTATACGTTTTCATATACAATTTAACCTTTTGCAAGTCTATCGCTCAAACAACATCACTGCACATGTCTAACAGTCACATAATATTACTGCGCATTTCTAACAGTCACACAACATCACTGCGCATGTCTATCACTCACGCATCATCACTGCGCATGTTTAACAGTCAGACACCATAACTGCGCATGTCTAACAGTCACAGAACATCACTGCGCATGTCTAACACTCGTACATCATCACTGCGTATGTCTAACAGTCAAACAACAGACTGTAAAAGTCTTACACTCACACAACATCACTGCGCATGTCTACAGTCACACAACATTACTGCGCATGTCTATTAGTTATATAACATCACTGCGTAAGTCTATCACTTTGTCAACATCACTACACATGTCAAGCAAACATATAACATCATAGCATACTCTATTGATTGAATTTCAACATATTAAAAATTTACCTTCAACACTCAGATACCTATTCTCCCGAAGAAACTCTAATATTAATAACCATATAGCTTAGATGATCAGAACAATCACTCCCATGCGAGAGTCTCGGGCTCAAAACCCTACCACAGCTTTTTTTCTTTCTAACCACCACAACCATCAACAGATGGCGGGCACCCCTGCGATACACGCAACACCCACGCCGCAAGATGGCACCGCAACCAAGCAAACCCCGCGAACCTCTAATATACCCTAAGTCGCGGTCCCCCGACTACCGTCACTCTTCTAACATAATTTAAATCGCGGGCCCCCTTCGTTGACAGCCGGCACTAACATAACCTAAATCGCGGCCCCCCTTCGTTGACAGCCATCACTAACATAACCTAAATCGCGGCCCCCTCCCTTGACAGCTGTCACTAACATAACCTAAATCGCGGTCCCCCTTCAGCCGCCACAGCTCCTAGTCGGAGCCCCCTTCAGCCCCCACACCTGTAGTCGAAGCCCCCCATAGTCCGCTATAGTCCAAGAACGCGGCCCCCACGTTCGCGGAACAAATGACACCCTCAATTGAAGTTCACCCCCGCCTAATGCCAAAACGGCCTTAAATATGATGAAAACACCCCTAAATATGACATTTACACCCCAAAATGGCGCTAATTACGCCGTTTCTCGCCTCTAAACTACAAAATCTGGCTCGCTCACGTTGGCGATCGTCGAAATCATCGGGGTAAATTTTCGCTAATTTTAACCTTAGAATCTCTTATGGGAAATTACATGTATTTTTGGTCGATTTTGTTCCAGAATCCTCATAGCCTATATACTGGAGTATAATTGCAGTAATACAGATGGGTTTAAAAACTATTATAAAGCCATGCTATTACCTACAAGCTGTTCCATACACAGGAAGGTTGAAATATTAGGTGAGGTAGAATTCTAAATTTACAGGGTGATATAAAAATGGTAGAATAAATTTTGTTATATAGGGTGAAACATGAGTTTTGGTATATATGGAGTACCTGAAATAGTAAGTAAAGTTAGGTTACACAGTATGATACAAACAAGTTAGAAAAAGTTCCATGTAAAAGGTGATTTAAATGAAATGTGTAGAGAAATTACTCTTTATACTGTGGTTCAGAAAACAAGAGACAAAATTCTGAAATAACGTAGCTCATAATCAGTTGCACAGATAGGATAGTTGAAATATAGGATGGAGTAGAGTTATTGTACAGGATGGTTTGTAAAACAGGCTGAAGTATAGATAAATATACAAAGTGATAAAAAAATGTCCATGAGCAGTTGCAATTTTCGTGAAATATGTTGGGAATTGATGGATTTATACTTATACAGGATGGTATAAAATTGTTATTCTGGTTTGCTGATAACTGGTTGTAACAGTAGGTGGAGTAGATTTATAGTTAAACAGAGTCATTAAAACTATGATAGAAATAGTTGCATATTAGGGGTGGTTGAAATATGTACTGGAGGCAAATTATACTTTTCAGGGTGGTTAAAAAAATGATTATATAGCGAAGTCTCAGTCTTCATACCCCCATACCAGTTGCACAGATAGGGTAGCTGAAGCAGAGTTATGGTTTTTGAAAAAATGTTACAGCGTGGTTGAAATATTTTGTAGATTATAAATATTGGTATACTGGATGGTTCAAAAACTGATAGACAAATCAGTTATAATGGTTATCTCGTTGCCAGCAGTATATATTGGATGGTTTAAATAATTGTTCGAATAAAATTGTTATACAGTTTGGGTGAAAGGTGTTGGCGATTCATGGATTTATATAGACTGGTACAAAAAATGTTATATTCTATGGCCCATAAGTAGTTGGATATACAAGGTGGTTGAAATTGAGGACAGAGTAGAATTATAGTTCCTCGAAGTTTTCTTGGACTTCCATCGTCTTGAAGTGGTTAATCTCACAACGTTTTAATACCTGTGTATCTGCTATCGTCATCAGGTGAATGATAGGAAATTCAGAGTATCGGTCGTATTTATATTATATCCTTAACCGGTCATGCGTCGCCGGTCATGATTATTGGGTACCTGAAGGTTGGTTGCCGATGCGTAGCGGCCGTCTCTATGAATTTTCTTTTATACCAGTGCTCCTCCTTGTGAATTGCTCTAGCCTGGTCCCAGTTGATATTATGGTGTTCGGTTCATGCGTGATTAGCTAACCCAGACTTCGTTACCTCTGCCCTTTGAGTAGCTGTGCGGTGTTCCTTAATCCTGGTATCCAGCGGTCGCTTTGTCTCTCCAATGTAAATATTGCCACTTTCACACGGTATGCTGTATATACAGTTATTTGGTATTGCTGGTGCGTCGGGCCTCGTTCTTGTTATCATGCTCCTCAAGGTGTCGTTGCTTTTGAAGATAATTCTGATCCCATAGCTGTGTGCAATTCTTCTAAGTTTCTCCGACAGGCTTAGTATACAGTAACAGTGGAGTTGCTACCGTGGTGTCCCCTTCCTGCCTAGTTGGTTTGTCCAGCTCTTCAAACGCCTTGGAAATGATCGTTTCCGGATATCCATTCGCCAAAAGGTCTTTTCTAAGTTTCACTTGTTCACACTGATAAACTTAACAAACTTACCAGGAAGCAGTTGCCGAAGGAACTTGTCATCCAGAGTTCTCACAGCAGTCGAGGAAACATTGCTTTCTAAGGGGCTAAACTACGCTGTAGCTCCAAAAAAGATGCCAGTACTAGATATCATCAGTTCCGTGAAGTCAGCAATAGGCAGCAAAGAGACACCGCAACTGGAGGGATTCCGATGGAAAGTCAGAACCGCAATTGAGAAAACACAAGACATCAAACAAAACATCAATGAATCCGAAAGGAGAATCATAAAAACACTTAAGGACGACAAATCTATCATCATTCTACCAGCTGACAAAGGAAATGCCACCATCCTGATGGACAGAACGGAATTCAACAAGAAAATCGAGGAAGGACTGTCGAAGGGAAAATACAAGCCACTGCCTACTGATCCAACATCCAAAATAGAACGGAAATACTTTTTACCCGAGACAAGGAGAAAATTGACGCCACATCCCAGCAAACCACCACATCTTTACGGACTACCCAGATACACAAGGCTGGAGTACCTCTCAGACCGATTACAAGTTCCCGCAACTTACCAACAGCAGCACTATCGAAATTTCTTCTACCAATCATCCAACCTTTGGAGGGCAAAACATCATCGCACGTCAAGGACTCAAAGCACTTTGTCGAAATCATCGGATCCATGGAACTTGGGCCAGAACATCGCTTAGTAAGTTTCGACGTTGAAAACCTTTTCACGAACGTACCACTAGGCGAATCTCTCAACATAGTGAGAAAGAAACTTACTGAAGACCAAACCCTGAGGGAGAGGACGGAGCTGCCAATAGACTCAATCATGGACTTGCTTGAATGTTGCCTCAAGAACTGCTACTTTCAGGAGAAGGACCGGTTCTTCATGAAAGAAGATGGATTGCCTATGGGTTCCCCGTTATCACCAACCATCGCCAACATCTACATGTAATGGTTCGAAGAAAATGACTGAGGAGTTTCGAGAAGCAGCCTAAGCTATGGTTGAGGTATGTCGATGACACCTTTATTATTTGGCAACATGGAGAGACAGAACTACAGGCATTCATGGAGCACCTGAACCAATCCCAACCATCCATTAGATTCACCTTGGAGATGGAAGAGAGTGAGTGCCTACCATACCTTGATGTAAAGTGTCAAAGGATTAGGACCGGAATCCGAACAACAGTCTACAGGAAGGCTACGCATACAGGATTATACCTTCACTACAATTCCAACCACCAATCAGCAACGAAAACTGGCATCATCAAAACACTAATCCATAGAGCCAAAAATATCTGCAGCACATCAGAAGCCCTCAAAGAAGAACAAGTGAAACTTAAAGAAGACCTTTTGGCGAATGGATATCCGGAAACGATCATTACCAAGGCGTTTGAAGAGCTGGACAAACCAACTAGGCAGGAAGAGGACACCACGGTAGCAACTCTACTGTTACCGTATACTAAAGGCCTGTCGGAGAAACTTACAAGAATTGCACACAGTTATGGAATCAGAATTATCTTCAAAAGCAACGACACCTTGAGGAGCATGATAACAAGAACGAGGCCCGACGTACCAGCAATACCAAATAACTGTATATACAGCATACCGTGTGAATGTGGCAATATTTACATTGGAGAGACAAAGCGACCGCTAGATACCAGGATTAAGGAACACCGCACAGCTACTCAAAGGGCAGAAGTAACGAAGTCTGGGTTAGCTATTCACGTATGGATCGAACACCATAATATCAACTGGGACCAGGCTAGAGCAATTCACAAGGAGGAGCACTGGTACAAAATAAAATTCATAGAGACGGCATTTATAATCTCGAACAATAATATAATTAGCGAGCACAGCGTCCAAATTAAAAATATTTGGAGAGCTCTTCTTCGGCCTCTGCCGCTACGCATCACCGGCAACCAACCTCCAGGTACGACGACGCTGATTAGACCAGATAAGACCCAATAACCATGACCGGCGACGCATGACCGGTTAAGGGTATAATATAAATACGACCGATACTCTGAATTTCCTAGCATTCACCTGATGACGATAGCAGATACACAGCTATTGAAACGTTGTGAGATCAACCACTTCAAGAACATCGAAGTCCAAGGAACCTTCGCGGAACGAGTTACATTGTCTACCAACTTCAGACTAACATTAGAATTATAGTTTTACAGGGTGGATCAAAATATGTTTAAAAGAATGTTATATAGGGTAGACCATGAACAACTGCATCCTACAGTATGGGAAACCTGAAATATGAGGTGAAGCAAAATTATAGTTATAAGCAGTTGCATTTTGAGTGAAATTGTATTTGGGATTGTTGGGTTTATAGTAATGTAGTTTGACATTTGAAGATACAAAAATTCAGATTTAATTTAAACAAATAATAACTACATATGTAATACCGAAAACCTGAATGGTATGTTATTTAGTTCTCTGGACTATGCCAACTGTATTTCATGAACCTCAACTGCAGTAAGCATATTAATTTCTTTAATATGTACTCATAGTAATAAGAACATTTATATCTTTTTCAGTTGCATTTCGGTCTCCGGTCAAGGCGGTCACGTTTTACAGCGCTAAAAACCCTGTGATAAAAATTGGTTATACCTAAAGTTTCGAGAATAAAAAATAAATAAATGAACAAATAAAAAAAACAGTGATATGTGAAAGTGCATGTGAAAAAAAAAACGTCACAGTTATATAAAAGACAATAATTAATTAAAACTCTAGCATTTCTAGCCGAACAAACGGGCTCCGTAATACATTCAATATTACCAAAATCGACAAAAGGTCAAGAAGTCTGAAGCTCGGAGGTACTTTAACACACGTGCAACCCATCTGTTACAATCAGGGATTTACAAGTAAATTGAAGGCAAATAAACTTATGTATCCAAACAAATAAACGGTTGGTAACATCACCCCGGCAAAAAATATAATATTGAAACGTTAAACATAATAAAAAGTGATGGGCGAAAATGCAAACATCTGCACGATTTTAAAGGAAATGGAGAGGTTTAAGCATGACATAATACTGCTGTTGGAGAGAAATAAAGAAGAATTAATAAGTCAAATACAAGCCACTGAAGAGAGGCTGTGTTTATCTAACAAAGAATTGAAGCAAAAAGTCGACAGCCTTGAGCAGGAAAATACCTTTCTACGCTCCCAAGTACAGAAATTCGAAAAACAACTAACTAACAACAATATCGTAATATTTGGCCTAATCCCAGAACCGGAAAATATACCAGTGCAACTCATTATAGGAGAACTAAATAGACATCTTGGAACAGACTTAAAAACGAGTGACGTGAATAACGTGTACAGTCTGGGGAAATCAAAGGGATCTCCCTTAAAATTAGAGTTTTTATCCTTTTTAAGAAAAAAAGAAATTTTACGTAACGTTAAGAAATTAAAAAATACGGGAATATCTATAGCGAACGACCTAACGCCAACTGAACAACAAGAACAAAAAATATTAAAAAGACATCTCAAACTAAACAGACATAATAAACCTGAAGAAACAAGCTACATCAAGGGAAACAAACTGTACATAAATAACAAAAGCTATACCGTCAAACAACTAATAGAATTGAAAAAATAGAAGAAGAGAAAAGGAAGGTGGATAGTGAATTTCAAGCACAAACGGAAACGCAAACTAAATCTCCGGCGTTTCCAAAAATCACAGGACACCACAAGAAAACGAACAATTATACGGATCAAACACCAAAAAGTATGGAAGAAATAGCAAAAAAGCATAAAGGCATACAAAATCCGTCTAAAAGTACACGAGATCCAAAAAGTAGTAAAGAACCAGACACAAAAGGAACAAGTAGAGTCAAAACCAGATCAAACCCGAGTGCTGACGACGTTAAATAGAATCACTATACAGAAAATTGATTAGTAAGTTTTGTATTAAATAAATTAGTTAATTGTACACTATAATTTTAGTAAAAATTGAATTACGAAATTGAATCAGCTTTCCTTTGCATATATATACAAGTCTATATTTACCACTTTTTTATAGTGTAAGATTTTAGAGACATACAATATGGCGGGAAATATTAATGAAGCGTTTCATATATTAGATAATTTTAGTGAATTAAAAAATGTGATGTGTGAAGATTTTAGGGAGGTGAATAGGGGTATCCGCTTACTCACATAATTAACCTAATTTTTCAGACATCAAGCATTCCATATCAATTTACAGAAGGTCTTGTAGTGCCTATATATAAATCAGATAGAAAAGATCTAATGACAAATTACCGACCCATTTCCCTAATTAACAACTTTGGAAAAATCTTTGAAAAATGCCTGAACAAAAGAATATGGTCTTTCCTAGACAAAAATAAAATAATATCCACAAATCAATATGGATTTCAAAAAGGTGTAGGGATAGAGCAACCTTTACAAAAACTAACGATAAGTATACTGAAGAATTTTAATGAAAATAAAAAAACAATTGCAGTATTTCTTGATCTCCAAAAAGCCTTCGATACGGTATCACATAAAATTTTATTAAGCAAACTAAATGAGATTGGCATACGGGGACCCATACTGCAACTTTTTAATAATTACTTGTCAGAAAGATCGCAACAAGTACGAATAGGAGATGACATTAGTAATAAAAGATTTGTGAAAACCGGAATCCCACAAGGCACAGTCTTAGGTCCTACATTATTTTTAATTTTTGTTAATAATTTGCTATCTTATGAAAGATGTAGTATAGTCTCTTATGCCGATGATACTGTACTAATATGTAATGGGACAACATGGGAAGAAGCCTGGAATAAAGCGCAAAATGCAATCTCAGATGTTAAAAATTCCATAATAAGGTATGGTATATGCGTTTGGGGTGCGGCATATAACACACACTTAAAAAAAATAGAAGTATGTCAAAATTACATACTTAGAATAATCTTTAGGTTAAATAATCGTCAAAGTGTCAAGCATATTTATATAACACAGACAATATTGAACGTGCGTGGTCTTTACATTAATGAATTGCTAAAGACGATACATTCAGGGAATAACCTCATTAAAACAAACCATCCACATAACACCAGACAAAAGGATAAACAGTTGCTCAAATCTGAGCGAATGAATAAAACTGTATGTCAAAAATGCATACTATATAACGGTATAAAAGTATACAATGTGATTCCATTAATTTTCAAAAAACTAACCAAGAAACAGTTCAATAAAAAAATTAAATTATACATAGCTTATTAGCCCTTCTGGTATAATCAAAACACTAAAAATAAATTACTTTATTTAAAGAACAATACCCTTATTTACATATCTTAATTTCTAATTCATGTTTAGTTATACTTTATGTGGTTATATTTTGTTGTTTTGTATTATTGTAATTATTTTATTCTTAGTGACTAGTAAAATGGAATATTATAAATATATATTAATTAAGGGTATGTATGGGTTAGTATGAGTATATCTGTCTGTGTGTATATATGAGTATATGTTTATGTATATAGGTACGAGTATATATGAATGTCTTGGTTAGTAAAGTAGCAGATTTTAATTGTAATGAATTTAGCACTAACTTAAACATACTTGAATGTTCTCTTGGACACAACACAAGCTTATGCTTAGGTGTTCATTTTTTTTTCTCTCTTATTTACCATTCTAACATTAATGTTTGATATTTTTACTTATTACTGTTACCTTGGTAATAATGTTAGTGACAATCTTATTGTAACAACTATATTTGTATTTTTTTTGCTAATAAATTGAAATTGAAATTTTTGAGCAGGGGACTGGCGAAGGAATACACGAATTCCGAAAGCTCTAATATAAAAAAGAGTACACTGATTTAGCCAGTCTTTGGTTATTACATGTAATTCATCTAATAGGACAAAACTAAAACCATATATAATATATTCAATAACTAAAAAGATATATACCTTTGGCAAAATGAATATCAATAACAAACTTATAAGCGAATGAATTTCGGTCAAATTGCAATCATTGAACGTCTAAAGTTAACTACAAAAATATTCACTTACATATCGATTGTTATTTTATTAAGTAGACGAAATTTCATACCTGTTCTGAGGGCCATTGTCCTAGAGTCTTTGTAATCCGTATCGTCAATATCATTCACTTGTTCTGTCAACATTTCATCTTCAGGGTTTAAACAGATTTCAATCATATTATAAAGAGCCTGCTTTCCGAGCGTTAAATCTTGTCTAGCCAAATTAAAATTTCTAAGAGCACTATTTAAATTACCAGAATACCACTGGTATAAACCTAAACAAAAAGCATATTTTGTTTCTTTTTTCGGATTATCACAATGTCTCTCTGCATCTTTCAAGTATTCTGGACATTGCGTAATATTACCTGTACGGCGTAGTATTTCAACAATACGAGTAAGAGCTTCCCAATTAGTTGGTTGTTTCGCCATTATTTGAGTGCAGTGGAAAAGGGCCATATCAAAATCAACCTGAAAAAAAGTACTTAGCAAAAAAAATATAAGAAATACTTTTTGGAATAATACACTAAGAAGAAATGACGAAATTATGAGTTACCATCCAGGACAGGATTTAATTTTATGCCGCCCGTGGGCACCGGAAAAAATGCCGCCCCAGTCAATAATAAAATTTTTTTCAAACTTATAGTTTATATATTGTAACAAAATTTACCTAAGTCGGCCCTGGTTTCATTCCAGTACGACATCGATCGCTGATAGGAAAAAATCTCGAAATAGCGCGGCAACTGTAGAGTTGATAATGGATTGTACTAAAGGATTCGATGCGGGTTTTAAAAGGAGCGACCCATCATCGCGGCAGTTAGTTAGTGCAGCGAAGAGGTTATGTTGAATTATTATTGTGATATTCGAATCAGCTGTTGTGTATATTTGATGTAAATAAAAGTTCTAGAAAGTGGTAGTGAATATTAGTTTTTAAATTTTAATTGAACCCACGGAGTTTATAAAAAATTTGGTAATCAGAAGTGCAGGATTATGTGAAATGAAAATCATAAAAAATATTCAAACAGGTTTGAGATGGACTAGACGAAAAAATAGCTCAGATCCTGGAAACTTAAACTGAACTTAAAGTAACTGAAGAAAAAAAAACAACAGCAATTTGAATAACTAATGCAATTAGTATCGCAAGTTACTGAAACAGTTAATGAAAGAATGCAAATAGTTGAATCCGACATAAAAGAAATAAACGACGACAAAAATAACCTAAAAAGTAATGTGGAGACTATTGAAATCAAAGTAGATGACATCGTTTCCATCCAGAGCCAGGTGAAATTTGAAATCAGTTCCATTAAAAACACGGTACAAAATGAACCAAGTGAAGTACAAGATAAAATCAGTGCCATCCAAAACAAGGTTGAAACAGAAATCAAAAAAATGCAACAGGACTTACAGCGAGGAAAATACCAGAACACCATGAGTACCAAAGGTTCCGTTAGCAAACCACCCACATTTGATAGCAGCTCATCTTGGACCATGTATAAATGGCAATTTAAAGCCGTGGCTACAGCTAATGGATGGGATAACCAAGAAAAATCTACGTCTCTTGTAATTTCCTTGAAAGGTCCGGCCTTAGAACTGCTCCAAAGCATTCCAGTCGATGAACAAGGCAATTTCCACAAAATCATCGCCATCCTGGACAAGAGATACGACAATCAATCCTTGAGCCAGGTATACCAAGTGCAACTCAGTGGAAAAACGCAAAAATCCGGTGAAAGCCTCCAAGAATTCGAAGCAGAGATTAGACGGTTAGTACACTTGTCCTACCCAGACCTGCCAGAGGAAACGAAAGACCAGTTGGCCACACAGAGTTTCATAAACGGCATCAGAGATGTGGCGGTACAACGGAATTTCAGACTGAGTGGTGTCAAGAAAAGTAATGAAGCTTTACTTCGGGCCTTGGTAGTGGAGGCGGTCATAAACATGTCCAAGCCGAGGGTCCGAGCAGTTTCCTTAAATCAGGCAGAGCCAGAGTCAGCATTTCAAGCACTGTTGGCTGGTATGAAGAAACAATTAGAACAGTCACAGAGCAGAGTCAGGCTACCTGAATGATCACCGACTAGGGGTAACCAACAGAACAGCCACATGTCCAGTGACCGTCAGTCAGTCAGCATAAGGGGGCGAATGCTGACTAAATCTCTACCAGCCCCCAAAACGTTATCCATCCGGGGATTTTGTCGAGACAGCAGCAGCCTAGTCATCAGGGACACCATCAATGGCCGAGAAATTACCATCACCATCGACACCGGCGCCGCTGTGTCCACTGTCAAGTCCAGGGTTTTAAGGGCAGAACAGTCAGCGATGAGTCTATGTCAATACAGGGTGAGGCAGATGTCGTGCTACAGGTCCTGGTAGCGAATATTGAGGACGATTTAATACTGGGTATGGATCTAATTAGCCAACATGGATTTATGTTTGACCCAAGATATGATGTTATTCGATTCTTAAAGGAGAAATTTGTATTGACACGGCCCGTTAACCACTCATCAACCTCCATAAAAATTGTATCAAATTCTCCAGCCAGAATTCCCAGTCGAACGGGACAGGTTATTCATGGGCAGCTAGAGAGCAATCCTGGGAGCTGCGTTGAAATGGTGGAGCCCGTACACTTAGCTCATGACTACTTAGTTGGATGCGCAATAGTTAAAACCGGACGAGATATACCAATTAGAGTCCTGAATTTGTCCAATAACGACATCAGAATTGACAATGGCCAAGCGATAGCTTGTTTAGAGCCAGTCGAGACCATCATCAATTGCGAAGAAGGGTACCAGACATCGGTGAAGGAGACAGGGCCAAGTAAAGAGTTCCTACAACAGTTTGCTGACCATTTGACACACGTGACACCAGAGGAACAGAAGAAAGCCAAGCAATTTATCACAAAGCACCGAATAGATACCGGGAAGGCTCAACCCATCAGAATACCACCAAGGTGACTACCATTGGGGCAACAACAACCAGTCGAGGAAAACAGCGAGTCCATGCTAAAAAATGGAGTTATTGAGCATCCATCAGCCTATGGCCGCTCCCGTCTTGCTGGTTAAAAAAAGATGGAACTACCCGATTTTGCGTGGATTACAGAAAGCTGAATGACGTCACTAAGAAAGACAGCTATCTACTACCCCGAATTGATGACACTCTGACCACACTAGCAGGCTCCCGTTGGTTCTTCACACTAGACATAAAGAGTGGATATTGGCAGGTTGGTCTACACGATAGAGAGAAAACAGCGTTCTCCACCAGTAAAGGGCTGTTTCAGTTCGCGGTCATGCCCTTTGGGTTATGTAATGCACCTTCTACATTTGAGAGGCTAATGGAGTATGTACTGAGCGGGTTAACATGGAGGACGTGCTTAGTATACCTCGACGACATTGTAGTCATGGGTCAGACTTGCGACGACCATCTGAAGAACCTGGGCGAAGTATTCTCCAGAATTAAGAACGGCAACCTGAGACTCAACCCGAAGAAGTGTTCCATGTTCCAAAAAGAAGTAGAGTTTTTGGGCCACGTCATTTACGAGTCAGGCATCCGCACCAACGAGGACAACATAGAAGCCACTCGTGATTGGCCAGCCCCAAGAGACAAGCATGAACTCCGAAGCTTCTTGTGCCTCTGTTTATACTACAGGCGATTTGTTGAGGGATTCGCCACCATTGCCGCGCCTCTACATCTGCAGACCACTGAGAAACAGACCTTCCGTTGGAATCAGGATTACGAAACATAATTCAGGCGACTGAAGGCAGCACTATGTTTCAGCCCAATCCTAGCCTTTCCTACACAGTCCGGCAAGTCCATTTTAGACACCGACGCCAACAACACAGGTTTAGGTGCCGTCTTATCCCAGGTGCAAGATGGTGAACAGAGGGTGATAGAGTATTACAGCCGGGGATTCTCGAAACCGGAAAGAAATTATTGCGTCACCATAAAAGAATTTCTTGCAGTATTAAGGGCTGTAGACCATTTCCACAAATACCTTTATGGTCTTCATTTCTCATTTCTCAAATGGCTACTAGACATGAAGACACCGGATGGACAACTGGCAAGGTGGATGGAGAAATTACAGCTATACGATTTCAAGGTGGAACACCGTGCCGGCCGTTTGCACAATAATGCCGATGTCCTATCCAGAAGACCATGTAGAGCAAAATACGGCCATTGTCTGAAGACGGAACAGCGAGAGGGACAGATCCTAGTGCAGGCCAATGAAGACTGGACAACGGAACAGTGCATCCAGGACCAAATGGCTGATCCAGACATCGAACCAATTTTGTCACTCAAAACGAAAGGGGCACCCAGGCCACGATGGGACGAGGTAGCTAGATACTCGGGCCTGCTGAAATCGTTATGGGCCCAATGGGACTCTCTAAGAGTAGTGAATGGAATGCTCAAGCGAGTATGGGAAAGCACTGTTGGCCGAGAAACCAAGTCCCAACTGGTAGTTCCTAAGAAAAATGTACCAGCCATCCTTACCGAAGTACATGATGGGATTACCGGGGGCCATCTGGGCATGAACAGAACCCTAGAAAAAGTTCGCCAGCGATACTACTGGGTAAATTACTCTGAAGACGTCAGAGCTTGGTGCCGGAAATGTGACACCAGTGCAGTCAGTAAGGGCCCGAAGACTCGGACCAAGGGCAGAGTGCAACAGTACAATGTGGGAGTCCCATTTGAGAGAATTGCCATCGAGGTGGCCAGTCCGTTTCCCGAGTCTGAGAGGGGCTAACAAATACATCCGCAATGGATTACTTCAGCAAATGGCCTCATCCATATACGATACCCAACCAAGTGCAACCACGGTGGCGACGGTGCTAGTAGAACAACTATTCAGCAGGTTTGGCTTCCCGATGGAACTACATTCAGACCAGGGGCGTAACTTCGAATCGAATGTATTCCAGAAGGTCTGCACAATGTTGGGGATCAGGCAAACGAGAACAAAACCTTTGCACCCACAGTCAGACGGAATGGTGGAAAGATTCAAGAGGACCTTGGAACAACACCTATCCAAGGCCGTCAGCAATAACCAGCGTGATTGGGATGAGCATATTGCTGTTGGCATATCGGTCAGCCGTACATAATAGTACAAGCCTGACTCCAACCAGGGTCCTATTCGGAAAAGAGCTGCTATTACCCTGCGATTTGGCTTTTAGCTCCCCCGAAGAACCTTCCCAAGACATCAATGATTATGCCGACCAGCTCCGACAACATGCTGGCAATACACGAATTAGCCCGAACGCAGATGTTGGCCACCAGTGACCGCATGAAGATTCAATACGACCTCAAGGCCAATTCAGTCGGGTTCCAAGAGAGGGGCATAGTCTGGCTGTACAACCCCCAACTTAGCAAGGGTAAATCTCCAAAGCTTAGACCCGCCTGGGATGGTCCATACGAGGTGGTCAAGAGGCTTAATGACGTCGTCTACCGTATCCGTCGAAACCCCAGGGCTAAGTTGAAGGTGGTCCATTTAGATCGACTCGCTCCCTACCATGGAGAGGATGTTTCTGACCGGGACGATCAGAATTAAAGGGGGTGCGGTGTAACGAAATTTACCTAAGCCGGCCCTGGTTTCATTCCAGTACGACATCGATCGCTGTTAGGACAAAAAATTAATCTCTAAATAGCTCGGCAAATGTAGAATTGATAATGGATTGTACTAGAGGATTCGATGCGGGTTTTAAAAGGAGCGGCACATCATCGCGGCAGTTAGTTAGTGCAGCGAAGAGCTTATGTTGAATTATTATTGTGATATTCGAATCAGCTGTTGTGTATATTTGATGTAAATAAAAGTTCTAGAAAGTGGTAGTGAATATTAGTTTTTAAATTTTAATTGAACCCATGAAGTTTATAACAATATCTTATTTTTTTAAATTAAAGTAAATAATTTAATATCAAATGAACTTATATACAGACTGTAGGTGGCAGCATCCGCTTTTGAAAGTTTATTAAATTCAAAAATTATTTTAAATTTCAAATAATAATTAATTTGAATAAATAAATAAATTATTAATTTTTTTTAAAAATCATTGATTGATTAAAACTTATGTTTGGAAAAATGCAAATATAACCCCAAAATATTTTCAATTTCTCGAAAAAACTACTAATTTAATTCCTTTAATTCCAGAAAATAAAAAAATTTGAAAATTATTCCAAATCTTCAAGGAAATAAATTAATGAAATCACTTGAGATAAGACTGATTTTTATTACCTTTCCAAATTTTGCCGCCCTAGAAAATTTGCCGCCCTGGGCACTCGCTCCAACTGCCTCTAGTGTAAATCCACCGCTGTTATCATCAGTGTACACCAAATATTAAATAATGTTAATTAAGCATTTAGTATATACCATTAATAGCAATTCTACATTTTTATTGGAGTTTTATTTTTTTTGTGTACTCCATCATTATGACAGCTTAGGTGTTGAAACGGCGTTGAGTGTAAAAAATAAATGTTTGGTTTTAGGGTACAAAACTTTGTATACAGCATACATTTAATTTACTATGTACAGATATTAAGAGATCGTAAGATTTACTAGTTGGCGTCCACACAGTTGAACATATTAAATATCCTCACAGTATTTGAAAACATTCTATTATTATACTACGTCATATCTACTCTACGATTTTAAAACAAACGAAATGTTTTTGTCGTCATATATCATGTTGTTTTCTAAAGGATATTTTTCAATCTTTAATCACTTTCTGGGAAATAACACCACAAGTCACAAAAGTCTGTATATTTCCAAGAGTTTCGGAGTCTAGGTCAGACTCCATTGTCAGTAGCAAAGAAACCATGAAAAATGGCACAATTCTAAAATGTCAAATTAAAATGTTTGTCAATATCTATTATTTAACTTGATAATATACAGAGTAGTACATACATTTCTAGAGATCATATAATAAAAAAGTTACTTTAAAATTTGAAGTATTTGAAACAGGTTTGTTATAAGAATATTGTTGATTCAGTGATCCTATTAAAATCATAAGGGAAAACCTAGAAAAAACCTTATGATATTGGGTTGTTCATAAGGACATTACCACTATTAATTTCTTCCTTAATCATTTTAATTGTGTGTTGTTGCCGCCAAATGAAACACATTTGTTACAACCGTTAGACGTATCTTTTTTTGGGCCGTTAAAAAAATTGGCTATCTGTACTTGCGGAATGGAAACTGAAGAACACAGGCTGCATTCTGCAATCGGAATTCCTTGCGCTTTTAAAAAAGCAATTGAAAAGATCGAAAATATGGAACCGAACATCAAGTCTGGCAATATTAATGATGTTGCCTCTGCAATAGAAGTAGGAATTCTGGTAGTAGTTAAGTACTGTTGTTCCCAAAGCAATGGCAGTAAATATTAGTAAAATTGGTTGTGTTACCGAAATTATATTTTTTCAGTTAATTTCATAAGGAAACTAAATTCAGACAAAATGGGAGAAGAATTCACAAAATCAAATAGTGAGTGTTTTAAAATATTCAAGATTTAAGGCGCCAAAGATATCAGTTTCCGCTTTTATCTTCATTGAAAAATATCAAAATAGAGTAAGTAAATTAAAAATTGAAATATTATAACCAAAATTATGGTTTACGTTCCATATTTGTTGACGAGAAATAACTTTTTATGAGTTTAATGTATTTAAGTATTTTCTATGAATAAAGAGTTTAATATGCCTCGGGTTTTTTTTTGTACCTAATATTTATCAATTAAATATATATTTTTTTGTCCGAATTTGCCCCGTACAAGGGTCTAAGACAATTTTTAAAGCTAAATTTATGGTTTTCCGCATTTACCTCACACATTGGGGTGAAGGCGGACACACTTATACACAGATAAAGTAGTGGGAGATTCAAAATGATTTTTTGATAAATTTTCCTTTGCAAATTGTAATTCTTATTAACAAAAAAACGCAAAAATTGTCCGATTTCACCCCAAATGACGGAACCTCTTGTTTTAAATGATGTTTTAATATTATATCTGTTTCCCACTCTTTTCAGTCGTTCTGAGAGACCCTGTATGTATGGTATAGTGTACTGATGTGATTATTTTGGGAGTCAGTGTTGGTGAAGTTCGGTGTTGGTTGTTAGGGATGGTTTGGTATCCGATTTTGTTTAACTCTTTATTAATGAATTAATCTGTGTAATTATTGGCAGAAAGAACATTTTTTATAAACGTTTTTTCTTTATTTAGGTTATTGTTGTTAGAACAGTTTGTTTTTGCTGTGTCATATAGAGATTTGATGATTCTTCTTTTTACCGAGTTTAGATTATTAGAGTTAAATTTGAGAAACCTGTTAGTGTAAGTCGGTTTACTATAAACTTCTGTTTTAAAAGTCGATCCTGTTTTACTGTTAGTCTTTAAAATGTATAAGAAAGATAATTTGTTATTCTGTTCAACTTTTAGTGTAAACGAAATAGTTAATGTTGTTTATGTCTTTAAGTAATTCATGTAAGTCTTCAAGATTATGTTCCCAAATAACAAATATGTCATCATATAGCGCCACCAAACCAATGATTTAATCTGTTTTAAGAAAATTGTTTGTTCTTCAAATTTTTCCGTGAAAATGTTGCTTAAAGCAGGAGACAGACAGGAACCCATACCAAAATCTTGTTGGTAGAAGTCATCGTTAAGTTGAAAATATGTTTGTACACAATGTTAGTTGTTGCATTATTGTATCAATGGACAATTGGGTAAGTTGATTTAGTAGTGAATCATGATCTAATCGTTGTTTTAGTATGAGAAGTGTTTTGGTGACAGGAACATTATTGTATAGATTTACAATATCAAAATTTGCTATTCTGAAAATATTTTTGTTGTTGTATATTTAATAATTATTCTCAGAAATGTGCGCTGTCTTTAAGAGTTAGATTTACCAGTAAGAAAGTAAGTAGTGAAACAATTTTTAAAATAAACTTTGAGAGTTTACTGCATGGAGAATTTATAGAGCTGACAATTGGTCTTAATGGAATGTTTATGATTTTAGGTAACCCATAGAAATATGTTGTTGGATCTTTGTTTAATTTTGTATATTATCTTTGGTTTATTATGTTTTCAATTTTGGAATCGTAGTCAATTTTATTTAAAATAACTGTAGCATTGCCTTTATGTGCAGGTAAAATCTTAATAGTGCTGTCATTTTTTAAAACTTGAATATAATTCATTTTTTGAAAGGTTATTTTTGATAAATGTAGGTTTTTCTAGTTTAATTTTTGTTCTTATTCGATATTCGTGAGCTTGACTATTGTTTAATTTATTTGTTTGCAGTTTATTCTAACGCACTGATAACATCAATTGTTGGAATAGTTTTTAGGAAATTGCAAAATTAAGGCCCTTTTGTAGAATTCAGGTTTCAGAAGAGTTTAATTGTTGTCTGAAAGATTAATGACAGTTTTTGTCAGATCAAAATGTTGGTTTTTTACATAATATTTCGGCATACGTTTATCAGAATGATGTTTTTGAGACTTGAGTTCATTATTGCAACTTATATGAGTATTATTTTTAATTCTGTTAAACTCGTTCTCTGGTATTCGATAAGAAAGAAAGTTCTGTACATACCCAATATCTTTTTCTATTGGATTCGCTCTCTAATAGCTGCGAGGCCTGCTCGTTTCAATATGCTATGAATCCTTCCGCCATGTACGGTTGACGAAATCTTAATCCTTTGGAGATAAAACTAATCTCCCGACATCTGCACAATAAATGTCAAGCTATTTTTGGTTCGTGCAAGCTTCTTATACAAGTTTCCTAAATCCCTAAACGCCTTGGTTACTGCAGCCCCATGGCTGATTTCTAGTTGTTTTCTGAAGTATATTGGTGGGATATTTTTTTTTTACTTTTTTCCGTACATGGACGGAAGAATTCATAACTTATTAGAACGGGCAAGCTTCGCAGCTATTAGAGACCGAACTTAATTTTATCGTTTTAATAAGTTTACATTATGAAAAGATATTGGGTTTGTATAAAAGTTTCTTTCCTATCGAATTCCAAAGATTGAGTTTAACATAATTAAAATTAGTACTCTTATAAGTTGCAACAATGAAGGCGAGACTCAAAACAAACACATTTGCGTTTAATTCAATCAACTTCTTTCAGATAAAAGTATTTTGATCTTGCAAAAACTGTCATTAATCGTCCAAAACATTTAAACGCTTCTGAAACCTCAATTCTAATAAAGGGCCTTACTTTTGCAATTTCCCCAACATTCAATTCAAGTTTAAAATAATTTGGTCAAGTGCGAGTTGGACTCGCATACTTAGGGTTCCGTACCACCTTCAAACTTCTAATATTCCAGTTTCAGACAAGCAGGGAATGAGTACATTTTCTTATATTTACCCTTATATTTTATAAGGAATCGTTTTAAATTTATAAAAAATATACACTTTGATTTTCCTCACAGAGACTTTTTATTTTATCTGCTTCAGGATTCGCTTGATTTTTATTAGAATACATATGTATTTAATTTTCTAATTTGGACCTCAAAAATTAACATTAGAGTTTTATTTTATTAACAAACTTTCAGAGTTTTTTCTGAGTCTTTTATAATCAACTGTCTGAGTTTTGAGGCTCTAGATTGGAAGATAAAAGGCAAAATAGGTCAAGTTTAAGATTATAAATTATTAAATATGTTATTCAAATTATTAAAAAATACAAATAAAATATATTTTTCAAAATTTAAATAGTGTAGTTTCTAAAGTGGGAATAAAATCGATGTTTAATATTTTTGTAAATATATTTTAAACAAATGATTTAAAAATATGATATATTTGTAATTCACATAATGAGCCTTTTATCTGATATGTTACATGATGCGTCTGATAATTGAATCTTTATTTTCCATTTAATTGTATAATTTGTCCCTAAAATTAATATGGGGGTTTTCTAATAATTTATTTTCCGTTTAATTCTATTATTTGGGGGCCAAATAATAGAATTAGAGATTTTTTTTCATATTTTTCCTATAAACAAAAAAATTGAGGTCTTATAGTTTGGGGAATAACGGGGAGAATGGGTAATTTTTTTAAAATATTTTTTTTAATATATTTTAAAGTATTCATTTTAAAAAAATTAAAAAAATATATTTGTATTCGTCATAATGAGCCCTGTGATTTGATATATTGCATGATCCTTTAGAAACAATTATAATTTTTTATTTTCCATTTAATTCTATAATTTGCCACCCAAAATGAATATTAGGGGTTTCTCCTTATTTTCCCAGTAAAGTTCAGGTGAGGGGCTATACTTCAATTTTTTTAAAAATTTTCAGCTTATGGTTTCGGAGATAAGGGGGGGATGGGTATTTTTTTTATATTTTTGTTAATATCTTTTAATTAATTTATTTTAAAAATATGAAAAAATATATTTGTTTTCTTCATCATGAGCCCTTTCATTTGATATATAACATGATGGGTTACAACCATTTTTAATTGTATATTTTCCATTTAATTCTATAATTTGCCCCCCAAAATGAATATCAGGTTTTTTTTCTTATTTTTTCAGTAAATTTCAGGTAAGGGGCTATACCTCCATTGTTTTCTCAGAATTTTCCAACTAATAGTTTCGGAGTTAGGGGGGGGATTTTTGCATATTTTTGTTAATATCTTTTAATTAATTTATTTTAAAAATATGAAAAAAAATATTTGTTTTCGTCATGATGAGCCCTTTCATTTGATATATAACATGATGGGTTAGAAACAATTTTAATTTTATATTTTCCATTTAATTCTATAATTTGCCCCCGAAAATAAATATTAGGGGTTTCTTCTTATTTTTCCAGTAAAGTTCAGATGAGGGGCTATACCTCCATTTTTTTCAAAATTTTCCAGCTTATGGTTTCGGAAATAAGGGGGGGGTATGGGTAATTTTTTTTATATTTTTGTTAATATCTTTTTATTAATTTATTTTAAAAATATGAAAAAAATATATTTGTTTTCTTCGTAATGAGCCCTTTCATTTGATATATAAAATGATGGGTTAAAAACAATTTTAATTTTATATTTTCCATTTAATTCTGTAATTTGCCACCCAAAATTAAAAGTAGAGGTTTCTACTTATTCTTCCAGTAAACTTCAGGTCAGAACCTATACCTCTAATTTTTTTCAAAACTTTACGTTTTATAGTTTCGGTGATAAGGGGGGGGGACGAGTATATTTTGGTATATTTTCGTTAATATCTTTTTAAATATATTTTTTTTATATGAAAAAAAAATAGAATAAGACCTTTCATTTGATATATTACATGATGCGTTTGAAAATTTTTTTATTTTTATTTAATTCTATAATTTGCCCCCCAAAATTAATATTAATGTTTCTCCTTATTTTTCCTGTAAAGTTCGGGCAAAGTTCTATATTTCTTATTTTTTCAAAAGTTTAGGCTCAGTAGTTTCGGAGATCAGGAGGGGGAACGGTCGATTTTTTTAGTTTTCCACCCCAGAAGTACCCCTAAAATTAAAATTTCTTCATTTACGATATGTACTCCTGATCGGGTCGCCAAACTATACATTGATACCAAATTTCAACCTCTTCCGCCCAGTAGTTTAGGAGAAAATTGCTGTGATGTGACAGAGGCAGAAATCCTGAGTGATATTATAAGGGTATCCGTATATTATATATACGGAACCCTAAAAATGACAGCACTATTAAGATTTTACCTACAGATAAATGCAATGCTACAGTTATTTTAAATAAGATTGAGTACGATATGAAAATTCAACACATAATAATCAAGGACAATATACAAAATTAAACAAAAATCCAAGAACTTCTATAGAAAACAAAATATACCGCTTACTTTACACCACAAACATGAATATACAGAACAAGACCGTAAGAATCTTAGTCCATAATATTCCAAACAGACACATGTCTATGGATTACCTAAAATTTATAAATTCAACATTCCATTAAGACCAATTGTCAACTCTATGAATTCTCTATGTATAGTTACTGGTATATCTAAGTCTCACCTTAAAAACAGCCCACATTTCTTAGAAAAATTATCAAATATACAACAAAAATACTAGCAAATTTTGATATTGTAAATCTACATAATACTGTTCCTGTCACCAAAACACTCCCTATAATAAAAGAACGATTACCTCAATTGCCCATTGATACAATAATGGAACTACAACATTTTGCACAATGCAACATATTGTCTAGTTAATGATGACTTCTACAAACAAGATTTTGGCATGGCAATGGTTTTCAGTCTGTCTCCTGCTTTAAGCAACATTAAAAAAAATGAAGAACAAACAATTTCCTCAAAACAGATTAAAAACTTGGTTTGGTGTTGATTTGTTATTTGAGAACATAATCTTGAAGACTTACATGAATTACTTAACGACATAAACAACAACAACTATTTAGTTTACACTAAAATTTGAACATAATAACAAATTTCTTAGACATTTTAATAACTAAAAAATTTAAAAACTAAAACAAAATCTACATTTGAAACAAAAGTGTATAGAAAACCGAGTCATACTAACAGGTATCTCAACTTTAACTCTAATCATCCAAATTCAGTAAAACTAGGTATCATGAAATCTCTGTATGACAGAGCAAAAACCAACTATTCTAACATCAATAAACTCAATGAAGAAAAAAATATTAATAAAGAGTTAAACAAAATCGAATACCAAACGATCGCTAACAACCAACACCAAACGTCACCAAGTAACACTGACTCCCAAGATAATCACATCACTACAATAATTATACCATACATACAGGGTCTCTCAGAAAGACTGAAAAGAGTGGGAAACTGATATACTATTAAAACATCATTTAAAACAACAAGAAGAAGATATTAGCAAAAAATGAAAAATATAAAACAAGGCTCGTTAAGGAAGCTGTTTAAATAGAAAAACGGGAAACAAGTCTTAACAGATGCGCAACACCTTCCATCCACATTGAGAGCAGCACTGCGATACCGCTATCTAATACCTTTAAAGGAGGAATTTTTGTAAGTATATATATATATATATATATATATATATATATATATATATATATATATATATATATATATATATATATATATATATATATATATGTGTGTGTGTTTTTTTTTTTATCCGAAGAGGGGGGAAATACATTCCGTACTTAGCTAGCACGTGCTGGCCGTCGTGCGGGACTCCCGATGCAATGACTTCAAAGCAAGAGTAAATCGTTGCATTGAAACCAGTATACCGTATACCCGCTAAAACCCTAACCTCTTTCTCCTACAACCATGGTCCCTTGCGGCACTCTTACTAAATACTACTTCGCAAGGGTGGTTCATTGCAGATGTTTACTGCACTTACATTGGAAGCCTCTAAAGCCTACTCCTCGAACGTATTGCGGAGTTCTTTGAGGATAGTCTCCGCGTAATCTGATACCAAGTTCCAGGCTTGGGGGCCCTTCAGCATGGCTTCTACTAATTGTTCTGGAACGATATTAGTCTCCAGAATCCTCTCCACTTCAGCACGTTGATCCTGAAACCGGGGGCAGGAGAAGAACACGTGTTCTGCGTCCTCTATAACGTCCGTACAGTGTGGACAGTTTGGGGAGTTTGCCCTCCTGAACCTGTGCAGGTATGCTCGAAAGCATCCATGTCCAGTCAGGAGTTGAGTGATGTAGAACCCAACCTCCCCATGCTGGCAGTTGACCCAACGACTGATGTTAGGTATCAATCGATATGTCCACCGGCCTTTAGTAGAGCTGTCCCACCTCTCCTGCCATTGCCCTAGACTCATGGCTCTTTCATCGCTGTTTCCTGTCGGTTGGTCTTTCTCTAACTTTCTGCGATAAAGCCGTCCCCTTTCTGCAGCCAGGATCTCGATTGGTAGGGTAGAAGCAATCACACTCACCGCCTCGTAAGACACAGTGCGGTAGGATGATGCCACACGAATCGCTGAGAGCCGCTGGACTGATTTCATTTTCCGGCGGTACGATGGTAGCTCGAGCGATTTCTCCCATACCGGTGCCCCGTACAACAAAACAGAAGTAGTTACTGTTGCCAGTAGCTGTCTTCTTATCTGTCTAGGGCCTCCGACATTAGGCATTATTCTAGATAATGCCTCCTGTACCCCAGCTGCTTTCTTGCTGGCCGCGATTATGTGCTCTTTGAAGTTGAGCCGTGTGTCCAGGAGCACCCCCAAATAGCTGATGAAGGGCTGCGACTGTATGTAGGTGTCGCCTATTTTGAGGGTGATGGTTTCCCTTGCCTTCCGACTGCTAACAAGAAGTGTTTCGGTCTTTTGTTCTGCTAAACTCAAGTCAGCTGCGAGCATCCAATGCTGAATTGTGGCTATAGCGAATGAGAAGGTTGTTTGTATCTCCTCTATGTGCTTGCGCACTATGATCAATGCCACATCATCGGCGAATGCCACTAGCCTGACGCCCTTAGGCAGGCCGAGCAGGAGCAGGTCGTTGTACATTACGTTCCATAAGAGGGGGCCAAGAACAGAGCCCTGAGGTACACCTCCTGTGATCTTATACTCTACTTGCCCATTTTCAGTTTGGTACAACAAGATGCGGTCCTTGAAATATGCTGAAACCATTCTGCGCAAGTACTGCGGAACTTCCATCCTGGCAAGAGCCTCCAAAATGCGGTCCCAGCGGGCCGAGTTAAAGGCGTTCTTGATATCCAGGGTGGCTATTAGACAGTACTTTTTTCCACCTCTTCTCCATCTCTTTCCCGAGATAGCCTCTCTGGCGATGTTGGTAACGAGTGTCACGGCATCGATGGTTGATCTCCCCTTTCTGAACCCGGATTTGTTTGGTGGAAAGTTTTGGCTCAACGTAGGGCTCCAGCCTATCTGCTATTATTCTTTCAAGGAGTTTTCCCGCAGAGTCCAACATACAGAGGGGACGATATGATGACGGTTCGTCTGGAGGTTTCTTTCCCCCTTTAGGTAGGAGCACAAGCCTCTGCTTTTTCCACTTAGTCGGGAAAACCCCCTGCTTTAGGCAGGTCTCATAAATGTGTAGAAACATGTCAGGCCTATTGGCTATGGCGCATTTTAGCGCGATGTTAGGTATGCCATCTGGACCGGGAGCCTTACCGTTTTGGAGCCGGTTGCACGGGCCCATCAGCTCATTCATAGTCACTGATGGTATATCTTCGTCCCTCACCTGCCACGAAGGATAAGCGGGTAGCTCAGGCTTCGCAGGAAACAAGTGAGTGACAATGCGGTGCAATGATTCGGGGCAGTTCGTTGATGTCATGGGGGTGGCCTTGATTTTATGCATCACGATTTTATACGGTTTTCCCCATGGATCTTGGTCAACTTCGTCACACAACTCCTTCCAGTAGGATCTCTTGCTTGAGAGAATGGCTCTTCGTAGTTGTTGTCTTTTGATCTCATATATGTGTGTGTGTTTTTTTTTTTTTTTATCCGAAGAGGGGGGAAATACATTGCGTACTTAACTAGCACGTGCTAGCCGTCGTGCGGGACTCCCGATGCAATGACTTCAAAGCAAGAGTAAATCGTTGCATTGAAACTAGTATACCGTATACCCGCTAAAACCCTAACCTCTTTCTCCTACAACCATGGTCCCCTGCGGCACTCTTTGTCAATACTACTTCGCAAGGGTGGTTCATTGCAGATGTTAACTGCTTTTACATTGAAAGCCTCTAAAGCCTACTCCTCGAAGGTATTGCGGAGCTCTTTAAGGATAGTCTCCGCGTAATCTGATACCAAGTTCCAGGCTTGGGGGCCCTTCAGCATGGCTTCTACTAATTGTTCTGGAACGATATTAGTCTCCAGAATCCTCTCCACTTCAGCACGTTGATCCTGAAACCAGGGGCAGGAGAAGAACACGTGTTCCGCGTCCTCTACCACTTCCGTACAGTGTGGGCAGTTTGGAGAGTTTGCCCTCCTGAACCTGTGCAGGTATGCTCGAAAGCATCCATGCCCAGTCAGGAGTTGAGTGATGTAAAACCCAACCTCCCCATGCTGGCGGTTGACCCAACGACTGATGTTAGGTATCAATCGATATGAACACCGGCCTTTAGTAGAGCTGTCCCACCTCTCCTGCCATTGCCCTAGACTCATGGCTCTTTCATCGCTGTTTCCTGTCGGTTGGTCTTTCTCTAACTTTCTGCTATAAAGCCGTCCCCTTTCTGCAGCCAGGATGTCGATTGGTAGGGTAGAAGCAATCACACTCACCGCCTCGTAAGACACAGTGCGGTAGGATGATGCCACACGAATCGCTGAGAGCCGCTGGACTGATTTCATTTTCCGGCGGTACGATGGTAGCTCGAGCGATTTCTCCCATACCGGTGCCCCGTACAACAAAACAGAAGTAGTTACTGTTGCCAGTAGCTGTCTTCTTATCTGTCTAGGGCCTCCGACATTCGGCATTATTCTAGATAATGCCCCTGTACCCCAGCTGCTTTCTTGCTGGCCGCGATTATGTGCTCTTTGAAGTTGAGCCGTGCGTCCAGGAGCACCCCCAAATAGCTGATGAAGGGCTGCGACTGTATGTAGGTGTCGCCTATTTTGAGGGTGATGGTTTCCCTTGCCTTTCGACTGCTAACAAGAAGTGTTTCGGTCTTTTGTTCTGCTAAACTCAAGTCCGCTGCGAGCATCCAATGCTGAATTGTGGCTATAGCGAATGAGAAGGTTGTTTGTATCTCCTCTATGTGCTTGCGCACTATGATCAATGCCACATCATCGGCGAATGCCACTAGCCTGACGCCCTCAGGCAGACCGAGCAGGAGCAGGTCGTTGTACATTACGTTCCATAAGTGGGGGCCAAGAACAGAGCCCTGAGGTACACCTCCTGTGATCTTATAGTCTACTTGCCCATTTTCAGTTTGGTACAACAAGATGCGGTCCTTGAAATAGGCTGAAACCATTCTGCGCAAGTACTGCGGAACTTCCATCCTGACAAGAGCCTCCAAAATGCGGTCCCAGCGGGCCGAGTTAAAGGCGTTCTTGATATCCAGGGTGGCTATTAGACAGTACTTTTTTCCACCTCTTCTCCATCTCTTTCCCGAGATAGCCTCTCTGGCGATGTTGGTAACGAGTGTCACGGCATCGATGGTTGATCTCCCCTTTCTGAACCCGAATTGGTTGGTGGAAAGTTTTGGCTCAACGTAGGGCTCCAGCCTATCTGCTATTATTCTTTCAAGGAGTTTTCCCGCAGAGTCCAACATACAGAGGGGACGATATGATGACGGTTCGTCTGGAGGTTTCTTTCCCCCTTTAGGTAGGAGCACAAGCCTCTGCTTTTTCCACTTAGTCGGGAAAACCCCCTGCTTTAGGCAGGTCTCATACATGTGTAGAAACATGTCAGGCCTATTGGCTATGGCGCATTTTAGCGCGATGTTTGGTATGCCATCTGGACCGGGAGCCTTACCGTTTTGGAGCCGGTTGCACGCGCCCCTCAGCTCATTCATAGTCACTGATGGTATATCTTCGTCCCTCACCTGCCACGAAGGATAAACGGGTAGCTCAGGCTTCGCAGGAAACAAGTGAGTGACAATGCGGTGCAATGATTCGGGGCAGTTCGTTGATGTCATGGGGGTGGCCTTGATTTTATGCATCACGATTTTATACGGTTTTCCCCATGGATCTTGGTCAACTTCGTCACACAACTCCTTCCAGTAGGATCTCTTGCTTGAGAGAATGGCTCTTCGTAGTTGTTGTCTTTTGATCTCATAGTCGAGCCTTAGTTCTTCTGTTGTGACCCTGTCGCGTCTCCGTGCTCGTTGATGCAGCCTTCGTGCTTTGAGACACTCTCGTCGGTGTTGTGAGATCGTGTCATTCCACCAGTAAACTGGTGGGCGGCTGTTGTTCTGCCGTCTCCTTGGCATGGATGCATCGCAGGACTTGACAACGCTTGTCATTACCTCTTTGGCAGTGGCTTCTGCGCTTGTTGCTATTGACAATGGTTCCTGCTCCATAACCAAGGCGAATGAATCAGCATCGAAAGCATTTTTGTTCCAACCGACTGGCTGTGACCTCGCACGACTGACACACAATCTTCGTTTGGGAGTGGTGTTGATTTCCCATATAATAGCTTGGTGGTCGCTATTAGGTTGCTGCTAACGAATGTCACATCGATAATGGAGCTGGCTGTGCCTTTGCGATATGTGCTTACGGCTCCTGTGTTGAGGAGTACCAGGTTGAGCGAAGACATGGTCTCAAGGAGAGCTCGTCCTCTCGCGCTCGTTTCTCGGCATCCCCAGTCAATTGCCCAGGCGTTGAAATCTCCTGCGATGGCGACCGATTCACGCTTCCGTACATCCTCCGCCAAGGTGTCCAAGAATAACTCGAACTCCTCGAGCTGTGCACTAGGAGGTGCATAGCAGCTATAGAAGTGAACCCCTCCCACTTTGGCTCTCACAAGCCATGGTTCGGGGGTATTTGGGAGTTGTTGGAACGGAAGTTTACCGCAAGCCCATATCGCTGCTCTGTCCGTTGTGTCATTTACCCAGGACAGGGTGTCGAAGTTTTTGTACTGCTCGCAGATTATGGCTACGTCGCAATCCAATTCCCGCACCCGCTGTACCAGTAGGTCTTGGGCTGCTTCGCAATGGTTGAGGTTGAGTTGCAGTACTTTCATTTACGGGCTTGTGCTGCTCTCATCGCCTGTTGGTAGATCGGACATTTCCAACTACCCGCAACGTGCCGGCAGTCTGACCTACTATCTTTCTCTTTGCAGAGTAAGCACTTGGCAGGTTGTTGACAAGCCGAGGCATTGTGACCAGCGCCTCCGCATCTGTGACAACAACTGCTTCGGTCAGTCTTGCCTCTGCACGCCTGGGCGTTGTGCCCAAAGTGCCAGCATTTGAAGCACCGTCGAAGGCTGATCCTCTCGCGAACACGTACTGTGCCCCACGCAAGTTTCAGCTTTCCAAGTGCGATGGCTTTCTTGGCCTGGACCTCTGGGAGACAAACAACTGCCGTTTGTGTTGTGTATATGTGTTTTTTTTTTTTTTTTTTTTATCCGAAGAGGGGGGAAATACATTGCGTACTTAGCTAGCACGTGCTAGCCGTCGTGCGGGACTCCCGATGCAATGACTTCAAAGCAAGAGTAAATCGTTGCATTGAAACCAGTATACCGTATACCCGCTAAAACCCTAACCTCTTTCTCCTACAACCATGGTCCCTTGCGGCACTCTTACTCAATACTACTTCGCAAGGGTGGTTCATTGCAGATGTTTACTGCTCTTACATTGGAAGCCTCTAAAGCCTACTCCTCGAACGTATTGCGGAGTTCTTTGAGGATCGTCTCCGCGTAATCTGATACCAAGTTCCAGGCTTGGGGGCCCTTCAGCATGGCTTCTACTAATTGTTCTGGAACGATATTAGTCTCCAGAATCCTCTCCACTTCAGCACGTTGATCCTGAAACCGGGGGCAGGAGAAGAACACGTGTTCCGCGTCCTCTATCACGTCCGTACAGTGCGGGCAGTTTGGGGAGTTTGCCCTCCTGAACCTGTGCAGGTATGCTCGAAAGCATCCATGTCCAGTCAGGAGTTGAGTGATGTAAAACCCAACCTCCCCATGCTGGCGGTTGACCCAACGACTGATGTTAGGTATTAATCGATATGTCCACCGGCCTTTAGTAGAGCTGTCCCACCTCTCCTGCCATTGCCCTAGACTCATGGCCCTTTCATCGCTGTTTCCTGTCGGCTGGTCTTTTCCTAACTTTCTGCGATAAAGCCGTCCCCTTTCTGCAGCCAGGATGTCGATTGGTAGGGTAGAGGCAATCACACTCACCGCCTCGTAAGACACAGTGCGGTAGGATGATGCCACTCGAATCGCTGAGAGCCGCTGGACTGATTTCATTTTCCGGCGGTACGATAGTAGCTCGAGCGATTTCTCCCATACCGGTGCCCCGTACAACAAAACAGAAGTAGTTACTGTTGCCAGTAGCTGTCTTCTTATCTGTCTAGGGCCTCCGACATTCGGCATTATTCTAGATAATGCCCCCTGTACCCCAGCTGCTTTCTTGCTGGCCGCGATTATGTGCTCTTTGAAGTTGAGCCGTGTGTCCAGGAGCACCCCCAAATAGTTGATGAAGGGCTGCGACTGTATGTAGGTGTCGCCTATTTTGAGGGTGATGGTTTCCCTTGCCTTTCGACTGCTAACAAGAAGTGTTTCGGTCTTTTGCTCTGCTAAACTCAAGTCCGTTGAGCGCATCCAATGCTGAATTGTGGCTATAGCGAATGAGAAGGTTGTTTGTATCTCCTCTATGTGCTTGCGCACTATGATCAATGCCACATCATCGGCGAATGCCACTAGCCTGACGCCCTCAGGCAGACCGAGCAGGAGCAGGTCGTTGTACATTACGTTCCATAAGAGGGGGCCAAGAACAGAGCCCTGAGGTACACCTCCTGTGATCTTATAGTCTACTTGCCCATTTTCAGTTTGGTACAACAAGATGCGGTCCTTGAAGTAGGCTGAAACCATTCTGCGCAAGTACTGCGGAACTTCCATCCTGGCAAGAGCCTCCAAAATGCGGTCCCAGCGGGCCGAGTTAAAGGCGTTCTTGATATCCAGGGTGGCTATTAGACAGTACTTTTTTCCACCTCTTCTCCATCTCTTTCCCGAGATAGCTTCTCTGGCGATGTTGGTAACGAGTGTCACGGCATCGATGGTTGATCTCCCCTTTCTGAACCCGAATTGGTTGGTGGAAAGTTTCGGCTCAACGTAGGGCTCCAGCCTATCTGCTATTATCCTTTCAAGGAGTTTTCCCGCAGAGTCCAACATACAGAGGGGACGATATGATGACGGTTCGTCGGGAGGTTTCTTTCCCCCTTTAGGGAGGAGCACAAGCCTCTGCTTTTTCCACTTAGTCGGGAAAACCCCCTGCTTTAGGCAGGTCTCATACATGTGTAGAAACATGTCAGGCCTATTGGCTATGGCGCATTTTAGCGCGATGTTAGGTATGCCATCTGGACCGGGAGCCTTACCGTTTTGGAGCCGGTTGCACGCGCCCATCAACTCACTCATAGTCACTGATGGTATATCTTCGTCCCTCACCTGCCACGAAGGATTAGCGGGTAGCTCAGGCTTCGCAGGAAATAAGTGAGTGACAATGCGGTGTTGTGTATATGTGTGTGTGTGTGGGTGTGTGTGTGTGTGTGTGTGTGTGTGTGGTGTGTTAGGGGATTATAATATAAATACAAAAATTCAGTTACATACCTTTCTAAATGATAAATCGGCCATCATGACAAATGCTGTTTCATTATCTGAGTCGAGTTTTAAAATACTTGAACAGGTTTGTTGACATAGTTCTAAATAATTCATCTGCATGTATAATTTTGCCAAAGCAACCAATATTTGCACCTTGTTAGGAGAAGTTTGCAAACCTTCTTTATAAAAATTAATAGCTTGTTCAGATTTTTTTAACAAAGATGCTATTTCGCCCAATTTTAAACATATATCAATTAAAATGTCGGTTTCATTCTTAAGATGACCTAGAAAAAAAAACATAATTTATTTCTGTTTCTGTCAGAAACAAACAAACGGCGTCTGCTCTATTTCAACACCAACTACAGACGGGTCACAAAATAAATTTTGACAGCTGCAAACAAATAGCCAACACAACAAATTATAAACAAGGATTGAAACGAGGGGCAATTGAAATCGAAAAAGCCGGACAACTGAACCGAAAAGATGACGCCCTGCACCTTTCCAATACTTGGAAAACAGTACTTAAATATTGCAAAACCGATCCCACAACACACACCGCGGAACTGACGACTGGTCATGTGACGCATACGACAGCGGAGGGGGAGGAGCCAAGTACAACCAATCAGTGTCGCTACAACCTCCTACAAAAGTATATAAATACTGAGCACGGACACAACAACTCTCAGTCTATTACCTGACAACGCCTTGATAATGCCAAGTGAGATCTTGGCGACACGTCTGCAAGATTCAAACATGAATCAAACTAACCGATGTAGTCCCGGATGAATACTTCATCATATTTTTCCATTTGTTATAACACACGTCCAAAATTAACATTAAAAAAGATAAAATGAGTGTTAAACTAAACTAGACAGAACAGGAATTACACAATTTATTACCTGCGAATGGTGATTCAGCTTTTGCCGCACTTGCATTTCTAACGGATGTTCGTCTGCTGGTAACTGGAGACGACAAGTGGATGCTGCTCTGCTGGGAACTTGTTGCTTGATGGTTTAATATAAGTCGATGGTATAACTTAAATTATAACAACTCCCATCCATATAAAAAGTTGATGCTACCGCATCGACTTTTAAGGGAGGTTCTGCAATTCAAACAGGACTAAGGAGGCTGTGGAGCTTTACCCTGGGCTTGATGGTTGATGGGGACCTGGTGGTGGTTAGCAGGGCTGATCGTAGCGGAGTTTCGGAATTTCTTCCTGATTATATTGGTGCCAACAAGGGCAACCACACATGCAGTTGAGTGATTGTGATGCTCCTGAACCAGGATGTGTGTTTATCCACAAATGGTTAATCTATTTGCCTTTTCAATTCCCTGGAGTATTGACTAAGCTTATGGTTGGCGATATTCAGGTCGCTGGCATCTAGTTCCTGTAGGTTCATGGGTTTTAACTTTGGAAGTTGGCTGATGGTTGCCGCAACAGTTGTCAGGTATATTGACTGGATTACTCTTAAGGGTGATGTTAAAGTTGTTGGTTGTCCTTCTGGTATGGACCCTGGTATTTCCGATGAAGATTTCATCATGTAATAACTACTCAACTGTTTTTGTTGAATCTCTTTTTGTTGCAAAGTTTATAGTTTGACTTAAAATCTAGTATACATTTTATCTCCCTTCACTGACAGAAACGGTAGATATAAGAAAAAAACTACTGCGATCTTCGGTAACACACAATTAGTCAGTTGGTTCCGCCGCATGCACTACATATTAGATACTAGCATCAGCATAGCTTCTATTTAAATTCGGAATATTTTTTAGAAATCATCTTATATATCAAGAGTAATTTTACAGGGTGTTCCACATTTAGGATAGGTTAAACTTAGAGCGGAGTAGAATTACATGGATTTAGAAATCTTGAAAAAAGGTATGGTGGCCCGTAAGTAGCTGCATATATGCAATGTGGTTGAAATAAGGGGGAAGTTATACGGGGTGGTTCGATAAAGATATATTGAGTGGACCATAAACAGTTGTATATACCAGGTTGTTGAAAAACGGGGGGAGTTGAATTATATTTATACAGGGTGGATAACAAAATGTTATATTGTTAGGGTCATAAGTAGTTGTATATACAATGTGGGTGAAATAAGGTAAAATAGAATTATATTTATACAGGGTGGATAAAATAATATGTTATATAAGCAGTTAGGATTTTTGAATTTTCTTGGGCTGTTATTATAGTTATGACATGGGTTGAGAAAAATCTTAGAAGCAGTTGTTTATACAGAGTGGTCAAAATATAAGATGGAATTATGGAATTATAGTTTATAGGGTGGTTAAAAAAAGTTTTATATCCACAAGTAGTTTACAAGTTCATAAGTAGCATATTATAAGATGGTTGAAATATGTAGCAGAGTATAACTACAGTTATACAGGTGGGTTTAAAAAATATTGTAAAGGAATGTTATGATCTACAAGCGTGAGCAGTTGCATATATGGAATACCTGAACTATGGGGCGAATTCAAGTTGTCGTTACACAGTGTGATTCAAACAAGGTTGGAAAAAATTGCAAATGAAGGATGGTTCAAATGAAGTGTGGAGAGAAGTTATATTTTATACTGAACTTCAAAAAATATCAGGAAAAATTGTGAAATAGCGTAGCTCATAATCAGTCACACAGATAGGATAAATGAAATATAGAGAGGAGTAGAGTTATGTAGTTTAATATTTAAAAATTGCTACATAAGGTGCCCTATAAGCAGTTGCCGTTTTAGTGAAATTTATTGGAAATTGATAGATTTATATTTATATAGGGTGGTACAAAAATATTAACCTGGATGGTCGATAAGTAGTTACATATACAAGGTGGTTGAAATGTAGGGTGGAGTAGAATTATAGATATATAATGTAGATAAAAAATTGTTCGAAAATTTTCTTAAGGTAGTACATGAGCTGTTGCAAATATGCAATATCTGAAACATAGACCGAAGTAAAACTATGGTTATACAGTGCGACTAAAATATATACTCATAGAGTTATAGTTAAGAGTTTAAAAAATGTTATATTTAAGCAGATGCATATAAAGCGTATTTATACCGGATGGTTCAAAACTGATAGACAAATAAATTATAAGTAATTTCGAAAAGATTGTTGAGGAGGTCTTGAATTATTTTGTCTATTCATGGGTTTTCTCTCCTCCAAATTTTTTTCCTGTAACAGATAAGTATTTAAAAAATTGTATATGTAGAACAAAGTGTAGTAAGGCAATTTCGTAAAATTGCCCGGATTACTGGTTGTCTGTACAGAGATTCTTCCTCACAGTTTTTCTGAGAGAAAGAGATGTCTATAAAATGATCAACCAGTATTCCTGTATATAAGTAATGTATTGTATATTGTGTAATACTTATCTGTGTATGGAGACGTTTCAACTCCGAGTCTATTTGAATTTTCACTCCAACCATCCTTTAAATGTAAAGAAAGGTGTTGTAAAGTGCTTATATGATAGAGCAAAAAACATATCTTCATCCACCCAAATCTTTAACAAAGAAGTCAATATTATCAAAGAACATCTACTTCAAAACGAATATCCCCAAGACTTTATAAATAAAACTATAAATCAGTTAGAAAGAAAATCGCAACAACAAACCAGCACAAATAACCATCACACTAATACCAACCAAACACAAACAGACAACCAAATTATGAACATAATTCCATATATCCCAGGTGTATCGGAAAAAATTAAGCGGTTAGGAAATAAATACAGCGTTAAAACTGTTTTTAAAACAAATAATACCTTGCGCTCTATCCTCACACATACCAAACCGTTTAACGCAACCCAGAGTTCTAAAAATTGTGTGTACAGTGTTTTGTGTGACTGTGGCCATTCTTATACCGGTGAAACTTCAAGACCTTTAGAAGTAAGGAAAAAAGAACATCAATATAACATTTCCAGAAGACATGTGGACAAATCAAATTTGGCCATCATGTATTAACGAGCACCGGCAGCCATAGGATAGACTGGGATAAAACAAAGATCTTGTTGAAAGAAGAAAACTTAAAAAAGAAAACTTAAAGAAGCCAGCTGTATGATCATAAACAACACTGAAATCGGAGCACCTTCAGCCGACCTTCATTTGGACTGGAAGAATTTACTGCTAACAGAACAAAAAAACGGTAACCTCAGCGTCAAGTGATCGCCAAACGACAAATTGTCAGTGTCAAATTTTTTGACAAACAATAAATTCAAAATCAAAGCGAAAATTTTTTGGAAAAAAACCTCGAAAACAACACTAAACGATTGACAACGACTCCAGACTCGGAGTTGAAACGTCTCCATACACAGATAAGTATTACACAATATACAATACATTACTTATATACAGGAATACTGGTTGATCATTTTATAGACATCTCTTTCTCTCAGAAAAACTGTGAGGAAGAATCTCTGTACAGACAACCAGTAATCCGGGCAATTTTACGAAATTGCCTTACTACACTTTGTTCTACATATACAATTTTTTAAATACTTATCTGTTACAGGAAAAAATTTGGAGGAGAGAAAACCCATGAATAGACAAAATAAATAAATTATAATCGGTGATAGTGTGATTGGGCATTTAAGTATCGATTGGTATGGGTTGATTTCCTATAGACGGTATGTGAGAATCTGCCATTGGATTTTGAGGACATCAAGAAACGGGAGCGAAGAATCGGACTCGATTTCCAATGTAAATTGAATGTTAGAATGTATCCAATGAAGGTGTTGTAAAAAAAGTCTAATGAATCTCTACCATGACGCCAAATGACAAAAGTATCATCAACATATCTAAGATAGTAGCTGGAAGGTTTTAAATTAGACGAGTTTAGGGCCTGTGTTTCGATTTGTTCCATGAAAATCTTAGCAAGCACTGGAGAAAGAGGTGAACCCATTGGGGCCCCACGTACTTGTTTGAGCAGAGTGTCTTGAAATGAAAAAAGGGTTAGAAGAACAGTGTTGTACAAGTTTGATGATGTCAGAAGAGATATGGTGTTTTGTTTTTAGAATACCTAACGTTTCTGAAATGGGAACATTGGTGAAAAGAAATACAATATCGAAGCTAACTAGGATATAATTTTCTGAAATTTTATAAGCGCCGAACAAGCATCTTTGTATATAATGAACTCTTCTTCCTTGATATGTATCACACTGCCCGATTGACTTCTGTAATGAAATCCTTGGCTCTTAGATCTATTCGCCTAACATGCTGCTGTTTATTTGTCAGTCAATATAACATTTTTTAATTACCTAACTATAGTTATACTTCACCCTATACGCTATATAACAATTACTCTCTTCGAGGTGTCATTCTTTTGTACGCAAGACAATAAATATAATATATCTTGTTTCTGATTAGAGAACTTTCATTAGTTGCACTTCCCACAATTGAATGTCCTCTCGAACACTTCTTTATGTATTTGATACACATCGTTAAATTTCTAGACGCGAGATGTAAATACCGACATCTAGGGTTTTCGGGGAAACTAGCATATAGATGTTCCGAATCTGGAGTCGTTCCATGTAATTGCTGTTACCCGTAATTCCTAGGTTAGAATGTCAAGATGAAATTTTCAGGTTAACTTCACCTGTCAGAGATACTCTCTTCGAGGTGTCATTCTCTTGTACGCAACAAAAGAATGACACCTCGAAGGGAGTATTCTATATCTCTGACGGGTGAAGTTAACCGGAAAATTTCATAGTGACATTCTAACCTAGGAACAACATATTTCACCCAAACCGCAACTGTTGATGTCCACCCTGTATAACAATTTTATTCAATATTTTTAAGAACTGCCTTCTATACCTAACTTTACTTCCATCTATATTTAAACTATCTTATATATACTGCTGCCAATTAGTCACCGATTATAATATATTTATAATATCAAAACATTATTTAAAACAAGAAATACACTAAAATCAATTATATCAAAAACCAAACCAAATAACACACCTCAAAATACAAAAAATTGCATTTATAAAATCCCGTGGAATGTAATGAATTCTATATTGGAGAAACCTCTAGACCTCTCAATGTTCGAATAAACGAACACAAAAATTACATAAAAAAACGACAATTTGAAAAATCGAAAATTTGTGAACATGCTTGGGACCTTGGTCATAAAATACAGTTTCAAAATTCAGTTATATTACACAAAGAAGGACAACACCAAAAGAAAACTAAAAGAGTCTGCTTTAATTTTGTTAAATAAAAACGATTGTATCGCTACTACCTCCGTAGAATTCAGTCGTTCCTGGTTGCCGATGATTTAGGAAGAAATTGCTAATGGTCATGTCCTTGTGAACAACCCAATATCGGGATAGTTCATAAGGTTTTTCCTAGGTTTTCCCTTATGATTTTAATGGGATCACTGAATCAACAAAGTTCTTTGGTCGCATTTTTGGCGAATGCACAAAGTCGCACCTAGGAACGCCACATAAAATTCTGAAGATCTCCCTTTCAAATTCTTCCAATTTGAAAGAAACTTTATGATTATATGATCTTTAGAAATTTCTGTGCTACCCTGTATATTACAAATAAAATTCTCTTAGTTACGTCAAAAATCAAATAATACACATTGTCAAATATTTTAATTTACATCTTAGAATTGTGCCTTTTTAATCCGTAGTTTCTTAACCATTGACAACGGGGTCTGATCTAGACCCCGAAACGTTTGGAATATACAGCAATTTTCTTTAAACTGTGGTGTTATTTCCCAAGAAGCACTGAGACATATAATTATTATTATTACTTGTCTATCAGTTTTCATTTCAAGACACTCTGCTCAAACAAGTACGTGGGGCCCCAATGGGTTCACCTCATTCTCCAGTGCTTGCTAAGATTTTCATGGAACAAATCGAAACACAGGCCCTAAACTCGTCTAATTTAAAACCTTCCAGCTACTATCTTAGATATGTTGATGATACTTTTGTCATTTGGCGTTATGGTAGAGATTCAGTAGACTTTTTTTTACAACACCTTAATTGGATACATTCTAACATTCAATTTACATTGGAAATCGATTCCGATTCTTCGCTCCCGTTTCTTGATGTCCTCAAAATCCATCAATGGCAGATTCTCACATACCGTCTATAGGAAACCAAACCATACCAATCTAATGCCCAATCACACTATCACCGATTATAATTTATTTGTCTATCAGTTTTGAACCATCCGGTATAAATACGCTTTATATGCATCTGCTTAGGGGTCAACAAATATAACATTTTTTAAACTCTTAACTATAACTCTGAGAGTATATATTTTAGTCACACTGTATAAGTATAGTGTTACTTCGCCCTATGTTTCAGATATTGCATATTTGCAACAGCTGATGTACTTAAGAAAATTTTCGGACAATTTTTTATCTAAATTATTTAACTATAATTCTACTCCACCCTAGATTTCAACCACCTACTTATCGGCCACCCATTTTGATATTTTTGTTCCACCCTACATAAATATAAATCTATCAATTTCCAATAAATTTCACTAAAACTGCAACTGCTTATGACGCACCTTATGTAGCAATTTTTAAATATTAAACTACATCACTCTACTCTTCTCTATATTTCATTTATCCTATCTGTGTAACTGATTATGAGCTACGCTATTTCACAATTTTTCCTCATATTTTTGAAGTTCAGTATAAAATATAACTTCTCTCCACACTTCATTTAAACCACCCTTCATTTGCAACTTTTTCTAACCTTGTTTGAATCACACTGTGTAACGATAACTTGAATTCGCCCCATAGTTCAGGTACTCCATATATGCAACTGCCCATGCTTCCTTTACAATATTTATTAAACCCACCTGTATAGCTGTAGTTATACTCTGCTACATATTTCAACCATCTTATAATATGCTACTTATGAACTTGTAAACTACTTGTGGATATGAAACAATTTTTTAACTACCCTATAAACTATAATTCCACGTCATCTTATATTTTGACCACCCTGTATAAACAACTGCTTCTAACATTTTTCTCAACCTATGTCAGTAGAATAGCTAACGTGGTCCTAGGACACTTTTCATGTTTTAGTTGAAGATGGCATGAGGGGGTTACCATGAGATCACATAACTAGATGTGTCAAGTCTGCTGAAGAATCAGCAATAACCAGTAGGTAACAATTATATTTGTAACACTTTGATTTTTATTAGGTTGCAATATATGTGACACTTTTGATTTTTATTAGGTAGGTGACATTAATATGTATGACACTTTTTATTTTTCAAGTGACAGGCACTTTTGATTTTTATTAGGTAGGTGACATTAATATTTGTGACATTTTTTATTTTTCAAGTGACACTTTTAATTTTATTAGGTGGCATTTGTAAAACTTTTGATTTGCCAAGACAAGTGTCACCAAAATTTGTTTTATTGAGACATGTACACGCTGATCACGCGTGATGTGCATGATACTTTAATTAACATTTGGAGGCCAGCTAAATGTAACTCTTGATGTGAGCAACGTCCAAACACGTAGATCACGCATGATGTGCATGATATTTAAACACTTAGATCATGCATGATGTGTATGACTTTAATATTATTGTTTATCTTATGTGCAGACTGGGGATAATGTAAATTAATTTTGCTAATACATTTAGTATGAAAGCGAAGCAAATAGTCAACAGAACTGCAATAAATATTATAAAATGCCTCCAAAATATATGTATGTTAGATGGGAATTATTAGAACGTGTTAGAGCGAATAATGTGGAAATTGAAAATGGGTATACATCTAGTGAGCCTGAAGAAGATGAGGAAGAAGATGAAGAAGAATTACCGTGGTTGAATGGGGAAAGAGAGCAGCAAGTGAATATGTTGAGTGATATTGATGATAGCGATAATGAAATGATTGATAATGATAGTGACAATGACAATGATATAATGGAGAATGATTTAATGAACAATGGTATGATTGAAGATAGTGATAGTGGGTATGTTACAGATAGTGACGCAACAGAGATTGGATCTGATTGGGAATTTCAGGATATGAATGATGATTCTGGAGTAGAGTTTTAAGTCTTTTACTTATTAGTAAGAAAATAAAAATGTTTTTATCTTTATCATTTAACTTATTTTTATTGTTAAGAATTAATTATAATTGTTGTTCACATATGTTAATAAAATTTTCAATTTCTGTCAACTTTACAAGACCCTCTTCAATTTTATCGAATCGTCTTCCATCCCTAAGGCGATAGTCAACTACCTTTTCCATATGTAATATAGGTAATACGAGTTTGTCCTCATCATATATCTGATAGAATTTAAATTGATTATCAGGTTCATAATAATAGAAACCATCATAGTAATGGCGATGATGAATATGAATTGGTAAAAAATCCTTATGTGTAATAATATTTTCAGTCTTCATTGTAGGTGTAAATATTTTAAAAATGTTTGAACATTTTTTACATTGTGTAGATTCTAAATTGCCATCATTATTGAAACACCAAATAAATTTGAATTCTTCTTTACACGTTTGACAATTTACTTTGAGTGTGTACATTGTAACGAGTGAACTGCAACTGAAAGTCTCTAAATTAATTCATTTCTTTTATTACGTCTATTTAATTTCTGAAAACAACTGGTATAATTCCACTGTAATAACGCAACATATGTATGTGTTGCAGAAATATTATTAGATGATGTGGATGTGGTGCAGGGGGGAACTCTAAATCTTAATTCAGCATACTTGGATGCCCATATGTCACTATCTGCTTTAAATCCTGCACTGAGTGAAAGACATGCAGCCAAATCTGATCGAACTTCAAGTAGATTTGTTTTAGATTCATTTAGAGAATTTTTTAGAGCAATTAATTCATTTAAAGTAGCCATATGTGTTTCCTCCAACTGTTTTATGGTTGCCTGATACTGTGTTTCACTCTTCATCATGCTAAGGGTTATGTTCTCGTTTTCAATTAATGATTCAGATACTGCTGATTCAAAATTGCTAGTTTTATTTCTTAATTCTGTTAGGTTTCCCTGTCTTGTAGAATAGAGCTTAAATTCAGGATACTTTGATAACAGTTTACTGAAACTGATTTGTAGAGAAGTTTGGTTTGCTAACTCATGTGTTATATATAAGACTCCATTATGTGGTGAGTATTCAGAGAAAAACACCTCATTTCCAATAACAATACCCAGTGAACATAAATTAAGAATAATGTTAATAAACATTTTTATTATTATTTATTCTTCGTTTAATAGCCACAACGTGCACTGTAGGCAAGTGCTACAATATTTATATTTCGATCTTCTCGGCTTATTTTCAGTAAAAGTTCTAATATTCCCCGAACACTGCAAAGATACTCTCGTAAACAATAAACTTTCGGTGTTTCTAAAACAATTTGTGCAAGTATAAGAAATGGATACGTTCATACTACTGTTAATTTTAATGGATTACATTGATATTTATTTAAGATTTCCATCCCCCCTTCTTTTTAGTTTTAGAAATAGAGTTGCGCTGTTACAAAAATTGAAATGGGTTTAAAAAACAAACAGTTATTGTTAGTGTTCTAAATATTTTTATTTTATATTACATTGTTCTTACAACATTAGTTAAAGGATTATATTTTACAAGACGATCATGAAGAATGAGGCAATAGGCAGTAGTTTTTTCCGGTATATTCTTGCTTGTTTCAAATTCCAATCTAACGTCAACAGCTCCACCTTTAATGGTATCTATTTGTCTACTACAATCAATTACAAATAATGTGATTTGTTTAGAAAAGTCTTCAGGTGTTATAGAAACTTGAATGAACTCTCTGTTATAATAAACCGCTTGGAAGTTGGCAAACATTTCATAAAGTGTTGCAAAATTCTTTTGATCAAAATTGAGATTTAAATTATCATATGGGTAAACTTCGGAATTTAAATATAATTTTATATTTGTGATGTTACAGTGATCAAATTCTGACATAGTCTTGTGAATATTGTTTTTTCGATCAGTATGAAATGCTACAATAACAAAACGAGGTTTCTCCAGTTGACTTGTTGTTTTCACCGCCCACGTATGTTTCTGGCTTTGCTGTAAAAGTGGATACTCTAACAACTCCCAGGAACGAAAGCCTATAGGTAAATCTTTTCCACGTTCTATATATTGTAAAAATTGAATTTTGTGGGCATCAGATAACGACACATGAGGTACTTTCCAAACAACTTTATTTAGTTGAACTCTTGGTTTTTCTGCAGCTACAGAACTGACGGCGGCGTTGGTATCTGTATTGGCACGTACCAAAATTAAATTTTGGCTTGCTGAAATTACTAGACGACGAAAATCCTCACAAAAGCCAAGCAGTAATTTTAGAGGAATGCATACTGCAAAATTTCCATTGGTATCACACATGTTTGGGGTTCCTTCAAGATTCCATCCTGCATTATACCATCGAATTATCTCGTTTTTTGAATATGATAGATAGGTCTTAATTGTTGATGTGATTCCGGGATTTCTGGTTCGATCGACTACTGTTCCACCAAGTTCATAACGAATTTCTTCAAAGAGGAATGCAAAACCATTATTAATGAATCTTAATGTTGGACTGTACTTATTTTCAGAGTTTAACAGTTTTCCTTCTAGGTATAGGAAACTTTGAGAAGGTAGAGTGTACACGTCTTGGGTTTGTATGGGGATTCTTATCTCATCATTATTGAAAAAGGTAGTATTTGCATAAGGTGTGTAGGAATGATATTCAAAATTGGTTATAGCATTATCCACAAGCACATTATCAGCTACTCGTAGTATGTTAAGTGTCATTTTTTTGTTTAAACACACACCGGAACAGACAGAAAAGTTTCTCAAGTCTTACACTTATATTTAATTTTATTCTACAAATGAATGTTTTGAACTGTTCCCTCTTTGCAGTCTTCTTCTTTTTCTTCGTATTTTGTTCTTCTTTATGTTTAGCCGTTGTTAAGTGTATACCTTGAAACGCAATGACACTAGAAATTGTTTATTGATAGGTGTTAACTGTTTCACTTGTTTCTTGATACTAACGTTTTTACAGTTCGACTGTTGGTATTCTATAGGTTGTTCCTGTTGCACTAAATAATTAGATGGATTATCATATATGAAAACCATGTCAATTAAGCCGTTTTAAATGCAATCTTATCGTAACAACTTCACTTTTAAAATTGACTAAATTTCCATTTTGATCTGTTATTTTAATAATAATCTCATTTATATATCTTGTATTGATTGGTAGATAAATGACGTTGGTGGGGTTTTCAACAATTTTGTAGCCAGGTGGGACATTCGGGTAGAACATATGTATTATATGGACTGGCATATCATTATTGAAAGAATTCTGAATTAAATTGCATTCAATGCAAATAGCATTTACTTTTGAAATGTTAATTGGATAATCTGAATAGTGCCATTTCTTCGGTTTTAATTTTCTATTTTTAAATCCTAATAAGGGGCAATGGTGTTTGATTTTTCAAAGTCAATTTCTTTGTTACATTTTATTTCACATTTAAATGTATTATGATTAGCTCTCAATATTAATATAGGTTTTTCCGTTTTTTTATTTTTCTTATTATCATCTTTTTCCACAGGTTTCAAATTTTTCTGTATAGATTGTGATGATGCAGGTGGTACAACTGTCTCCTTTTGTTGCTCATCATGATCAGCTAGTAAATTGTGAAGCGTTTTTTCAATATCCTGTATTTCATAGGTACCCACCGGTAATTCTAATTTTATATTGTTAATATAAAACTTGTTGTTGGTTTCATCAATATTTGAGATGGTATTAAAGGTCATAAAATCAATTAACCCCATAACATAAGTAGCATCATCTTCTAGAATAATTGGAGGATAAATCTTGTTACTGAGAATTGAGGCACGTTCAGAGAATGTAAATGTATATGAAGACATCTTTATCTGTTAAAGGTTATCAAATAACTAAAACTATAAGTATGGTTTTATTAAATATATTCGCTTAATTATTTTTACTATTTACAATTTTCAAGTGAATTAATATTACATAGTTATTTAACAAGTTTCAACTCACATTAATACTAATGTCTCCTTTTCGGCATCTAGTACAATATGAAGTCCTTTGAATATCATAATCTGTACATATACCATACTTGTAAACTTGGAAATTTGCATCACAAGCATCACATTTAAAAGTTAGTACACCTTTTATTGAGATAAAAAATATAAACATAAGTGTCCACAATTAAAACTGTTATAGTTTTGAAATGTATTATAATTATATTCTATTTTACACTGTTCAGTTGAATTAAAATATTTTAAAACTTCTAATGGGGGTTTAAGATTACCAAAACTATCAAAATAGGATATTTCTCCATCATTTTTCTTATAAGCCGTCCAATGAGTTCCAGAACCTGTATTAGAGTCTAAATTGATAATACCTCTTTCAGTTTTATAAATTTTCTTAGGTAATTTATCTCTCATCAATACACCCCGAAAATTTGGAATTTGCCATAATTTTGCATATCTAGTTAAATCAATATTAGTTAACGCTCGTTGTGGTAGCTTCCTGGAGGGTATAAAAAAAGACCATAACCTTTTTTATATGGCCGCAAATAAAGTCCCTTTCCACCTATTGCAATGGACTCCATTTTTCTATTATGACGTTTCGCCTCTTCTAATTTTTGTTTTGCATTTCTAGCGTCTGTTATCGTCTTGGCTATGGCTGCTGATCCACCAGCGATACTCCCCAAGGCTGAGAGTTCAGCAAAAATGGGAATAAGAGGTAGTAAACCTCCTGTCTTTGGTATAGGTATGATACGAGGAGTGGTTGACTTCATATGCTTTTTAATTGACTTGGCAGAATTCATGGCAATTTTTATAGCATTACCTAATGTGGCAGGTTTCTGTTTCAACACCTGTTTTTTTATATGCCCCACAGATTTTATAAACCCAAAATTTTTTCTCGATCTTGGTCTCGATGACTTTGGCTTTGTAACTCTTTTTCTCCTTAGTCTCCCTGTTCTTGTTTTACCCTTTGATTTTGTTTTAACCATACTACTTCTCTAATGTTGATAGTATGTGTCTATCTGAGTGTTTTGTAGATACTAATACAATTTTTTAAGATTATCAATTTTTATATTAATGAAATCTTGATGCTTTTTGATTTGGTGAACTATCATTGTCCGAATCACTGTTTTTATCAAGTTTACGTTTTCGATTATGTTCAACAAACTTAAGAGGCTCATCTAAATTAAGTTTTAATTTTTTAGAAGCAATTTCCTCATCTTTATCTCTTTGCTGTGGTTTTAGTTTTCGTTTAGCTACCCGAAATTTGCCCATTTTCCTCGGAGGTGCCAAGTGTTTTTCATAAGGATCATCATCATCATTTATTTCTCTTTTACGCTTCATATTATATTCAACTTCCATATTCATATCAATGTCGTCATTGTCATTTAGTGATGGTTTCGGTGGTTCATTTAGTTTATTTCTCATTTGAGATCGTGGTAGTCGTGGGGGTTTTCTAGTCTTACCCTCCTTTTTTCTAGATGCAGGTTTAGGTTTGATAACTTCCATATTACTACCATTCATTAAGTTTATACTATCTTGTATATTCTTGAGTATACCTTCGCTCATAGTTTTAGTTTTTCCCATAAGCTTAAGACATTTTCGAATTGTTTGTTTGTTATTAGGTCTTTTCAAACCCATACCCAATTTTACTTTAGCTTTCATTGCTCCTGCAATCCCAAGCGCTGCTATACGTTTACCTATAGATGAGTCTTTTGAATGAAATCTTTGAAGAGCTTCCTCAGCTAATATTTTATCTGCCTTATGACGTAATTTTGTATCACTTTCTTTTTCATAGAATTTATCATGTTTTAAACAACTAGCATCTAGCTGGTTTGTTGGTAGACTTCCTTGCAATAGACGTTGTTTAAGTTTTGTTCCAGGCCCACAATAATTATAACCTGGTATATGCATTTCAAATGGTAAATTATTTATAGTTGAATTTAATAAACCTTGACCTGAATATAACTTCATGATGTTATTTCATTAACTACCAACTTAAAACTAACATATATTATTTATTTATGAATATTTATCACATTTTATAGTAATGTGCCAAAGAATGAGGGTGGTAAAACAAAAAACTTCTTTAGCTATTGAAAATGACAATTTTAATAGTATTTCTGATAATAAAAAGCACGGTCCATTGTTCCCACCAACTGTGAGGTGTATTCTGGTGGGGCCAAGCAATTGTGGGAAAACCAATGTTATGGTTAATCTAATTGAACACTTGAATGGATTGAGATTTGAGAATGTTTATGTTTATTCAAAGTCCTTGTATCAACCTAAATATATTTATCTGGAGAAGTTACTAAAGCCAATACAGGGTATCGGTTATTATCCCTTCAATGCTAGCGAAAATATTCTACATCCCTCAGAAGCAAAAAAGAATTCAATCTTTATATTTGATGATGTGGCTTGTGACAATCAAGATGTTATACGTCAATATTTCTCTATGGGGAGACACAGTCTAGTGGACTCGTTTTATCTATCTCAAACGTATGCGAAGGTGCCAAAACATCTCATTCGAGATAATGCAAATTTTTTAGTTCTTTTCAAACAAGATGATTTAAATTTGAAACATGTTTATAATGATCATATTGGTAGTGACATGTCATTTGAACAGTTTAAAAGCTTATGCGCCCTGTGTTGGTGTAAACCATATGGATTTTTATGTATCTCTAAAGACAATAACATCAATGATGGACGTTACAGAAGAGGTTTTGATCACTATATATGTTTTGAATAAGACAATGAATTTCAGTATAATAATTAACATCATAAGTGTAAGAGATATCAGAAACTGATAGAATTAAATCAATAGTGGATAATAGCAGATAAAAGCGGATCAAAAGCGGATTGAAAACAGATAGAAAGCGGATTGAAAACAGATAGAAAGCGGATCAAATGAATCTATCAGAGAAGGAGTTAAAAAAACGTCTTGTACAGAAACGTAGAATTGTAAAAGAAAAATTACAGCTTCTCAAACATGGAGAAATTGTTAAGGAAAAGTTATTTTCCCCCATAACAAAACATCTAAAGGATATTGAAAGTAAACTCAGTCACAGGGGAAATAAAATGGAAGGAGCTAATAAGATGGAAGAAGAGAAAACTTTTTTTAAAACTGAGGATCCCAGTCATATTGATGAGAAAAAAGATTTTATCTTTAACGATGATCTATATCCATCGACATTTTCACATCAAGCTGAATCACTGTATCAGGAAACGCCGAAGATTCCTCGCAAACTGTCAACGAGTTTATCCACACCTACAGGTCAGTTACGATTATTGCAAGATGAAAATGAAGATCCGAGTGAAAATAAAATGACAATTCTTCAAGAAATCACATCTGATGATGAGATAGGATCATTACATTCTCCTGCAACACCTGGACGGTTCACTGATATTGCTGAAAAATCCTATGTTGACTATTTAGACCAGTATGATCCTCTACCAAGAAAATATATAAATGATATGTATTATGATGATGACAATAAGGAATTTGATCATAAGTATGGTGTCAGATTAGATACTAATACTGAGAAACTAATGATTGGTGACTCAAGATTAGATATTGATGGATCTGATATTATTGTTAAGAAGAAACGATATCGAGGTAGTATAGGGTTATATGAACTATTGTTTAAAAAACAACCGAAACACTACTCTAAAGAAGATGAAGATAATTATAAACAAATTGTTGTAAAAACTAATGCTCATAGACGTTACTATAAACCAAATAAGCAAATAGATGGTAGTAAAATGAAAAAATATAAAAAAATTATTGCTCCTATGGTTGCAGGGAAAGGAATTTCTATGTTGGTGAATAATAATAAAATCGATTACATTCACTGGGATGATCCAAACGAACTCGTTGATAGATTGCGATTACTTCTCGCTTCTCAAACTGCGGGGCATACAGGTCATACAAACGAAATAACATCAATAATAGAGGAACTGAGAGAAGCTCAAATTATTGTTTAAGAAAAAATGAGTGATGTTAAACGGCAAATTGTAGAAGAAATACATAAACCAGCAAGAATTAATTTTAAAAGACGTAGGGTGATCATCATCTAAGACAGGTTTAGAAGTTAGCAAAGTCATGGAACAAGTCTTCAAACAACAAATACCTAAAAATTTACAAACTGATGCTGGTGCCGAATTTTTTAATAATTATTTCAAGAAGCTCATGTTGAAATATAAAATAAATCATTACAATGTATATAGTGAAAAGAAAGCTGCAATAGTTGAAAGAGTAAACAGAACTCTAAAAAATATGATGTGGAAAGAATTTAGTTTCCAAGGACATTATAAGTGGTTACATGTTTTACCAAAAATTGTCACCAAGTATAATAACAAAAAACACCGAACTATTGCAATGGCTCCAATACAGGTTACAAAGAAAGTTGAAAAAGATCTATTAAACACTGTATATAATAACATAAAAATTTCCCATCTAAAGAGAAAATTTAAAGTAGGTGATTACGTACGTATATCGAAAAAGAGAGGAGTTTTTGATAAAAAATATCTTCCTAACTATTCAACAGAAATATTTTCAATAAAAAAAGTTCAGCTTACGAACCCTACAACCTATTTATTACAAGATGAAAATAATCATAACATTCTTGGTGGTTTTTATGAACAACAACTACAGAAGGTTAAATATCCAAATACATTTTTGGTGGAAAAAATATTAAAAAGAAGGGGGGATAAAGTGTTTGTCAAATGGTTAGGTTTTGAAAACAAACATAACAGTTGGATAAATAAAACTGATATCCTTTAATAGTGTCAGTTATTAAACACACGTTAAAGTGAAAAGACATACTACAAAATGTTTATAGTTGATGTGCAAGGTTTTCAGTATGGTGAAAATAATTTCATCTGTAAAGAAATGGCGATTGTTAATACAGATAATTTATGGTACACTCAACGTTTCATAAAAATATTGAATCCACAGAAACATTTCAGTGAAACAGTACAGCAGCATTTTAAGTGGCTAACAAGAAATTTACATGGATTAGAATGGGAGAATTATGATGATTTAGAGTATGAGCAGATATCCGAATTTTTGAAGAATTCTATACCATTAGATGTGGTGGTGATTGTGAAAGGATCTCTAAAAAAACTGTGGCTGCAGAAATTAATTTCAAACAAAATTGTAGATTTATCTGAGGAAGACTGCCCAACAATTGAGAGCTTAAAATTTTTCATGAAATCTAATCATTGTAAGAAACATTTATTTAATAATGAACTTAGTTGTGCATTAGAAAATGCTCATTATTTAGCTTATTGGTGTGTCTATTGTAATAGAAATAAAACATATGGATAATTTTAATGTATATATTAATATATGAATATTTTATTTAAAAATGTTGTTTTAAACTTCACCTTCCAGACGATCCGAAACCTCCTTCCCCCCGTTGAGTATTAGATGATAAATGCTGAAATAAAAATGTATATTGAAATAAAAATGTATATACATATCTGTATATACATACCTCAACTTCCTCCAACTCAGGATAGTAAATTTTCTCACAAATTAGCTGTGCTATCCGATCGCCTGGTTTTACTATGAAGTTCTGGCACCCATGATTGAACAAAAGGACTTTCACCTCCCCTCGATAATCCTCGTCCACAACCCCAGCTTTTGAAAAAGGGAATCAGTATTGTTTAATTAATTTATTTTAGTAAAACTTACCCCCAACATCAATAAAATTATGGAGGGCTAATCCCGATCTTGGGGCTATTCTTCCATAGCACCCCTCAGGTAGCTCTATTTTTATACCAGTTTTGATAAGGGCTCTACTTTGGGGTGGTATATTGCACTCTTCCAAGCTTTTTAAATCGAAGCCAGCCGATTTATTGGACGCTCTTGTTGGGGTGAAAGCTTTTGGGTCCAGTTTAACGTATTTCAACGTTTTGGTGTTATGCCCTTCATTATAGTGAATATTAAGAAAAACTTGAGATGATTATTATTTTAAAACCCCCTTATTTAAACATTTTTAAAACCCCAAGGTAATGTATCTGTAGAGATATAATTTACAATTCTTTTATCATCGAACGGAGTTAAAGCAACTTTTCTTTGATTAATAGAATACACCTCATGTTTTTTACTTCTAATAAGTTTCTCATTTACATTGAAATTATTTTTATTAAACAAGCATTGAAAGTAATCTTCAAATGTTATTCTTTTCAAAGATGCCTCTGTTATTCCTTTATCTTTTTTAATAATACCTAAATTATTTAAGTTAGCCTCTACATCACCCTCATAAAGATTTTTCAATTTCATTTTTTCAGCTTCCCTTTCTTCCCTTGTATAAAAAAGTTTTATGGTATACATTTTTGATTTTAACCCAATAAATTCAATCATAATTCTACCATTATTTTCATCTTTCATAAGCCCTAAAACTTTTTTATTTAATTGAGGTATGTTATATTCATTATTTATAGAATAATCTGAAGTATCAAATTTATGGTTATCTTCCTTAATATGCTCATAAATATCATCTACAAAAATGTGATAAATTAATGAATCTGTATCTGTATATAATAATTTTGCTCTATCTCCAAATTTAACTTTTATATAATTATAATGAAAATAATATAAAATTGTTTTTGAAATTTCTAAAATACTGAATCCAACATAAATGGGTTTATTAAACTTAACATTCATTCTTTTCATCTCAATTATTACCATATCATCATCAAAAATGGTTAAACTATGGAAATTTGGTTTTGATATATAATTTTTTACACCATATCTACCATCCCATTTTGTAACTAATTTAACATCCTTGTATTTCCGGACGTTTTCCATAGTCTTACCAAAAACTGCGTTATTCATTAGTTTATAAAAATTTTTTTCAAAATCATTTTTACTTTGTTTCCTTAAATTTGTATTTAACTCAATATATAATTTCAACCAAGCAGATTGCTTAAATTTTAAAATTTTATGAACCTTTGTAAGTTTTAAACCTAAACTTAACGCTTGTTTTAAATTTCTATAATGAATAACGTAATTTTTTTTATCAAAAAGTGTCGTTAATAATTTGGGGTGTTTTGATGATGACATTGGTGGTTTCATACTTTCGGGGCATAGAGGAAAATCTTTATGAAGATGGTGTAGCTCTGAAGGGTATTCTAAATCAACCTCAAGAATATATCCTATATCGGAATTATCTGGGTTATTAAGTATATCTTCCTTATAAAAGTCGACATTTTCGATCCATTTAAAATCTCCAACAGGTAGACATTCACACATTGCAGTCCCATATAAATTATTAACATCAAAATACATTAAAAATGAGGTAGGTTGATTTGAATCATATTCATTCCCCATATATTTATTATTTGCTCTTCCATACCTATTACTACATTGTGAAACGCCACCTCTAATTCCCCTCTCTATAAACATAATTTTATCGATATCTGTAAGTAATTCTAATGTAACATTGGAAATCTTTAAACAACTAGTATAAGCTAAACCTGGAGCTGTATAATATTTCAAACATTCTAAATTATAAGTTTTTAAACAAACTTTTCCAAAATTTTCAAAAACATCAGCAAGCAATAAAACATCAGTTTTCAAATATAACTCCATGTATTCACGTAAATTTTGTATTTTAAAAGTACTCCAAACTTTACGTGCATGCTCATAATCACTTTTTCCAACATTACAATTTTTAAGAGAACTAAAAAAATCTTTAATTGATGGTAATTTAGAATCTGCTCTAATAATAAAATGACTATCATAACCAGATAAATTATGAAAAACTACAGGTATCATAAAATCATCTTTATAATTTAAATTACAGGAAGAATGAGCAGCCCCTCTATAGTTGAAACTATATATTGGATTTAAATTCATTGCAATTTGTTGTAGACGTTTAACAAACCAATTAATACAGTCTTTTCCTATATATAATTCAAATTTGGAGAGAGAATTATCAAAACTACAAACTAAGTAATAGGCAATACTACATGGAACATGTTTTTGATATTTAATAGTACTACTACTACAATTGGGCTCATTAACCTTCTCTAGTATACATTCTAAATCTGCATATATTACAAAGGGAACTTTCTCTTTATTTTTAAAATCGGAAAATGAAACAAATTTTTCTTGTTCAGTCGGAGTTATAATTTTATTCTTGTTCATATGTCTACAAGTTATCATATGTTTATATAAGCTTTCCTGAGAATAAAAATGATTCAAACATCTATGGCAATAATATTTTTTATGGTTTAAATCACGGCTTTGTCTATTAAGCAATTTGGATAAATCTTTTATTAATGCAAAATGATAATAATTTTGATGAGAATTTATCCTTTCACTCAAATTCATTTCTATATCATCATCATCATCGTCACCCCCATCATTATAATTTAATGGAAGCATTAATAAATTTATGGTTCTCAAAGATTCAATTTTACTTAAACAAACAGGGAGGACATCTTTTTTTCTAGAGTAAATACATTTATAGATAAATTCTCAAATTTGGAAATGTCTTTTAGTGAAATTGGAAACTTAATATCATCATATTTAAGAATGCTACTAAAATGGGGGTAGGATGATGTTCTACAGGGATGTTTTGAATTTAGATGAGGATGAAGAGCTGCTGTAATAGACCATAGAAAACAGTATTCATCATTATTTTGAATATTAAGAATTGCCTTAGTATTTTGTAAAAATTTAGGTATATCAATATAAGTTGAAACACCCACATTTATTGGAGTATAATTATTTAAATTTACTTTTAAGTGGAGAATTTCATAAAGACTCCATCCTGAGTCTCTTTCTTGAAATTCTTCTAATTTTGTTAAAATTGAATTTTTAATGTGATCATCATAAAATAAATTCAAATTGGTATTAAAATCAATTACCCTATTTTTTGTTTGAAAATGCTTAATATCTGTTTCACCAGATTGAGGTTTAACAAAATTAGCTAATAGTGTAACATTTACTTTCAATAGCGAATTTTGAAGTTCAGTTTTTACTTTAGCTATAAAAGATCTACGAGCTTTATTGAAAAATTCTAAGGGATCTCTTATACCCAAATTAATGATTGCCCCAGTTCTCACACGATTATTAAAACATGATTCTAAATCTTGCCAAATTAAATTTTGTTTCTTACTGTTTTTAAAATTCTTTCTTTTTTGATATGAAAATTTTTGTTTGAAATATTTTAATAGTGACAAGTTTGATTCTAATTTTAAAAAGTGTTTTCTATCTAATACAGATATATTACGTTTAAAATATTTTTTTTAAAATCAAAATAGTGGAATTTAAATATTTCACCCATTTATAATAATCATCTTTGGTTTTAATTAACTTACCCACTTGTTGAATTTTAGACACAACACCTTCAACTAATGTATTTATTTCACTAGAGGTACTCATATTTTAATAGCGGAATGCAACTGATTACTATGAAGTATAAACGTTAAATGCATTAAAATTGATTAAAACATTTATCGTTCTGTATCATTAACGCAAATCATAAATTTCCAATCTTCAATTAAAAACATTCTTGTTATTCATGCCAAATTACATGTATACATTCTTTTATCATATGACGCAAACCATAAATTTCCAATAGTCTAATTAACTAATTGAAAACATCCTTGTTATTCATGTTAGATTACATGTGTGCATTTTTATTATAAACTTACAAACATGTTATTTATCAATGTAATGTAATATTTCCGTTACTTTAATTATCTCAAGCTTATAACTCATTAAAACATCCTTGTTATTCATGTTAGATTGTATGTACACATTTTTATTATAAACTTGCGTCACTTACCATTTATCAATGTAATGTAATATTCCCATTACTTTAATTAGTCTAAGCTTATTAATCATATTAAAATAGTTTAAGTAAACAACTCAATTAATCTCATTAGATAAATATTACTTGTGTGAATTTTTATTGAACTTTGGTTTGAAATTATGTGATTTGCGTCATTATTATTTAAATTTCTTAAATTTCAATATAGCTATAAAAGCAATATTTACTTAATATTTATTCATTCGTTTTTGAAAATCAAGAACAATGAACGTGCCTACAACTTTCATAATTGAGTCCACCAACAAGGAGATGTTGTCAACCAATTTACTGGTTGTATTTTTAAAAAATTTATTCATGTAAGTATTCATATTACTATATTTTAATTTTTATGAATATTAAGTTATAATAATTTTTAAATTTAAATTGTTATACTTTTAGATTTGGGCGAACTAGCATCAATGTTAGTGGTGACAAAATTTACTTATCGCTATCCTACTGCCCCAAGAAGGAGACTATTGATAAAAAACTGCGCCAACTCCCCGTCACTTATATGAGGGTCTTCGCTGATAGCGAAGAGGAGCTGAAACTATTATGTAGTGGACTGGAAAAACTTGGGATAAATTTCTCCCAAGAAGAGGAGGAGGAGCAAATATCACTCCCACCACTACCAGCGAACCACCCTCAGCCTAGAAAAAGAAAGGTGGAGGTTTTACAAAACCAAATCGTAGTAACGGCGTCAACAGAAGAGCCTGAGCGAAAAAAGAAACGAGGGGATGCTACGGCAGCAGCAGCGGTAGCAACATGCAACACCACTCCTCAACCACCGGTAGCAGCATACAACACCCCTCCTCCACCACCGACAGCAACATACAACATCCCTCCTCCGCCACCACCACCAATGGAGTACATTTACCTACCCTCAATGCCCTCTGCGAATGATTGGAGCGAGGAGGATGGACAAAAGTGGTAGAGACGAATGTATATAATATGTATATAATATAATATAATATAAGATAATAAAAACCTAAATTAAATATACATACATTTTTATTTTCCCTTGTGTAAAACCTAATAACCAAAAATCAAAATCGTTCACATCATGAGTGAACCGAGTGTTTAAATATCTTGTACATCACGTGTGATCTGCGTGTACATGTCTCAATAAAACAAATTTTGGTGACACTTGTCTTGGCAAATCAAAAGTTTTACAAATGCCACCTAATAAAATTAAAAGTGTCACTTGAAAAATAAAAAATGTCACAAATATTAATGTCACCTACCTAATAAAAATCAAAAGTGCCTGTCACTTGAAAAATAAAAAGTGTCATACATATTAATGTCACCTACCTAATAAAAATCAAAAGTGTCACATATATTGCAACCTAATAAAAATCAAAGTGTTACAAATATAATTGTTACCTACTGGTTATTGCTGATTCTTCAGCAGACTTGACACATCTAGTTATGTGATCTCATGGTAACCCCCTCATGCCATCTTCAACTAAAACATGAAAAGTGTCCTAGGACCACGTTAGCTATTCTACTTATGTCATAACTATAATAACAGCTCAAGAAAATTCAAATATCCTAACTGCTTACATAACATATTATTTTATCCACCCTGTATAAATATAATTCTATTTACCCTTATTTCACCCACATTGTATATACAACTACTTATGACCCTAACAATATAACATTTTGTTATCCACCCTGTATAAATATAATTCAACTCCACCCGTTTTTCAACCACCTGGTATATACAACTGTTTATGATCCACGCAATATATCTTTATGGAACCACCTCATATAACTTCCCCCTTATTTCAACCACATTGCATATATGCAGCTACTTACCGGCCATTCTATAAGCGCCTATCATATCTAGGAAGGAAGAAAAGTTCATTACGTACAAGGAGGCTTGTTCGGCTAGAGGTTGAGGGGTTTTGGTTAAGTACCGGGCTAATTCTTGGCTCGAACCGAACTGACAATGGGCCTAAGAGGAATGTCCGGCTTATGAATCTTGAGTAGTCCGTAAATTTTGGGAATTTTAGAATAATTTTCACGAGGAATGATGGTCTTTTTGACGTCAAGAGGAAGATGTGTGCTGTTGATAATTTCCTTGGTCTTTTTCTCTAAGTAAGTAGTCTGATTATTGTTAAATATTTAGTAGTCTGGAGTGAGTACAGAATTTATCTTGTGAACATAGCCTTTAGTGTTCGATCTAGAGTCTCAAACTCTTTTTCAATTATGTCTCTTGATAATGGTTCCCAAGGAGGAGTCTAAACGTCTAAACGTGACCTAGTGACTCTTGGGGAGTAGGCGAGTTCGATTTAGACTCTGAAACTCTTTTTGTCTCTTGATAATGGCTCGAAACGTCGAGTATATAATAAATCCAGACGCGGTCCACACTCGGAACCTAACCTGGTTCATAGTATATATATATATATATATATATATATACCTTTTTGTTGTGTTTGTTGTGTTGTTTCGGGAGAAGCTTCTTATGTAACGAAACATAAGAAAGTTGCGCGGAACATTAGAATATTTAAGAAAACTTAACGACCATATTAAACTTTCTAATGTAACCTTATGGCGTTACGAGTTGTTTGCCTTCACTATCAGGGATTTTCAGAATCCACTCTTGAAACGGGTGAATTGCCGTTCTCCCCGTTACATTGATATTTACTAATATTTGTCGCATTAATAAATTACCTTTTATATTTTTCAAATCACTTTTCTAATTATATCGTTTTCTGAACTTCTGAGTTCTACCGTAATAAACCAGTGTCTTTACCTTAATAAATAAACACGTAAGTAAGTAAGTAAATATTCCTATTTTAGTCGCTTATGCAATCGTTTTTTTTTTCGCTTTTAATTGCTAAATCACAGTTAATTCGTTTGGAAGGTATTCTAAGTTCAACTCTGTCCTTTGATTTGGCGCGACGATGTCTTGACAGAACGAACATCACGTGCTATTTTGATGTAACCTCCCTCCAAACTGGAAATATTAAATTAATATAATTTTCTTGGGAAGAAGGAAACTGTCATTAATAAAATTTTATCTATGATTTAATTAGTAAAGTTTTGCTTTGTTCTTTTATCGAAATTATCTTGTATTAGTTCCTGTATTGACCAACTATTGATTAATATTCCTGCTTTCGCGCTCAATAAAATTTGAAATTTTAACATGTCATTTCCTTTCCCCACTTTTATCATTGGACAAGTGGGATAAACGCTTGTCGAAGGAGATTTTTGCTTGCTCTTCTATTTCGACCACCGGAAAAGACGGTATGTGAGCGGGTTTCGTTCCGAGTTAATTTTTTATTGGGAAAATTCTTTATCTTTATCGTGAAAATATCTGCTAGAATTTGCTTAATTTATCGTTTTTCCTTATAACCGTGTCTTTGATTGTAATTAAGCAGATTCAGTTCATCGTTATAGTTTGATTTATCGAATGAATTTTTTTATAGTTTTTTTATCGGCAATAGTGCATATTTTATCGTATCTATTAATAATTTTGGAAAGAAACTTTGGGTGAATCTAATTTCATATTCATCTTAATATCGATATACCGCGTTTTCTTGCAACGCTAAATAGTTGGTGGCTTAACTGCGTAGTTCATTAATTTTTTTTGTTTTTTTTTTAGTTGGCATCGATAAGCAATCGTTAGTTGCTAGAGATGTCACACGTATCGTGATAAGAAAAAAAAATAAAGGAAAAAGAACAATTATTGCCGGCCTCTTTTGCATTTTTAGGTATCGGTGAATCTGGAGAGTTTGATTGAAAATATCTACCAAAATTCAGGAAAGGACAAATTGATCCACTAGACGAAATCTCCTGTGAGGCAAAATTTAGTAGCTGACGAAGCTTCCCAACTGGGTTGGACTGCATCTAAGGATGATCATGTGAGTGGCTTAAAAATTTCTATTATTTTTATTTTTTTGCATTTCGTTAAGTATTTCATATATATTTCTATTTTATTGAATTGGATTTATATACAGATATACCAGTAAATATATTAATTTTTTTAAGTCACTCGCTGGTCTTTCAGTATTCAATGGCCCAGATTTGGTTGCTTGTCTGCTTTGTTAAATATGTTGTTAGATAAATCACATTTAAATTTTTAATTTCCTTTCTCTGAGTTTGCAGTAGAGAGCCAAGCAGGTTCTGAGCTAAAGCTTTTTGCTACGCCTAGTTTTCTTTATTTTAATTGTTTAACTTGGGGAGGTGTTTATGACCAGATTTCAGATCTGATTTTTTTATATTTATGAATATAGATGCAATAATCATTTTTATCGTATATTACCTTATCATTTTTAAAGTACCGTACATTGACATTAATTTAGAGTACTGAGTTTTCCCATTATCGCGGAGGAAATTCGCTTTCATTCAGTCGTCGAACGGTTTGTCGGATTAGAAGCCACATTAGATCTTGAACATATTTTTTTTTTTCATATCGTTATCTTTAAACACATTTTTAGCTCTCAAACATAATTGTTTATATATCTGATTTGCCGTTAAATTTTATTTGTAATTAATAATTGATTTGTTATTTAAATCTACTTTAGTTTGAAACTATAACTAACAGTTGCAATTTACCTAAAGTCTTATCGTTATCTATTTTCACTAGAATTTGAAGCGTTTCAAATTTACTTTTATTAGTTAAAGTATTTTTCATTCATTTTTGGTAGTATTCAAATAGTAAATTTAGGGTGAAGAAGTTAGGGAAAACTAAGGTAGGGTGCCTCACCTCATACACGTGGCGAATCGATCCTATAGAGCATATATACTAGTCAGGGGGAAAATTCAGTATCGATACTCGAAGGGCTATAACTAATTGGCCAATAAATTTTTTTCATGTATGCCATCAACTGGGGCTAAGAGTGCTCAGATACGTAACCACTAGCCTCATATCAAGGGAGCAGAACTCTGGCAGTACTACCTGATTCGACTTGCCCTCTGGTAGGATAGTGGCAACTCCTGGCCGCCCTGAGTTATTGGAACCCCATCTGCTGGTTGGCATATAGCTCCAGGATCAGGACCTTGGACAGCAGACCCACCAACGGAAAGGCATTCCTACCGAGGATATTGTAAGGCAAGATTTTATAGATTGTTTTGTTTGTAACTTCACTCTAACAGTTTTTATATACCTCGATTGTTTTAAAGTTTGTTCTCTGTTACCAATTTAACTAATAGAAAACTTGGTTAATTTGTAATTGAAAAAGAATAAATTGTAAATTTTTCGTTACTTGTCGTTTTCTTGTTAACTGTGTGTGTCCATTGGCCTGGCGCCCTTCCATAGTCCTTCTGCCAATTGAACAACGAACTCACGCCACCGGATACTAACTGAGCAGCCTATCGGCACAATATCGCCAAGACAGGTGAGAGAGAGGTGTATTGTCTAACCAACAAGATATCTCTCTCGAGCGGTTTTGCGTTACAAAAATGGCGCTACCAATGTGCACAGCGAAACAAGAAAGAAGTTGATTGCAACTGGAGTTCCAGTTTTGAGTATCGAATATCTAGTAATCTATCAGATTCAATTATCGTGGAAAATTAAATCATCTGTTGATGAACAGTATCGTTTAATAACCTCAATATTTTGATCATATTGTTTTATGGAATTTATTAACTTAAACCATTTATCTAACATAATTGAAAGATTTAATAATTGTTTATTTGTCGTACCTTATATATATATAATATATCTTATTTACCGTTTATCTTATCTTGATCTAATTTACCGTTATCTTATTTACCGTGTGGAAGAATTATTTCAGTTATCGTTGCACCCTCTATATCTTTTATCGCTTTTGAGTGAATTGGAATTATCTTACCGTATCTTAATGCATCGTTTCCATTTCATTCAATATTTAATTACCGTGGGGGTAAGCATATCTCTGAAATACTTCCCTATCTCGTAACTCTATTATCTTATTGGTTTCTCTTCTTTATCTTTTATCTCATGTCCATTTTTCATGCGATGGAACCCAACCATTTGAGAGTTAAGGAATTGGAATATGAACTGCAGATCCGGAGGATAAACCCATTGGGGATGTCGATTCTAAACGTAAGTTACTTAGAGGAGCCTTAAGTCAAGAAACTGCAAACCGAAGTTTTGTGCAGAGTAGTGTTGGTAGTCCTCTTTCCCCTGATGTAGATACCGCCGAAATTAGGGAAACTATCAATGACTTGAATACCCAAATTGCTAACTTTACTGGTTCTATCTCCTGTCCATTGTATAAAAGAATTTCGTCACGTTTAACTCATCTCTCAGGTAGTATCCATAGGCTATCAGAAAATTCAGAAGAAGAAGAAAGGACAAAGACAAATTAGTACCTTCTGCTTCTACTCCCCAAAGGACCTCTTCTGGTCATGAATTTACTCCCAGTCCCTCTGTCTCTCGATCTATCGCACCTTATAAGTGGAATCTCCATTTTTCCGGACACAATCCAAGGGAATCCGTTCATTCGTTCCTGGAAAAGGTTGAGACTCTCCGCATTGAACGAGGTGTCACCAAAGATGAGTTATTTACTTCCGCTTGTGACTTATTTAAAGGGACAGCCCTAACCTGGTATACCAGCATTAAGGATAAAGTCAGCACTTGGGACCAGCTAGTTCAGAAACTCAAAAGAGATTTCTTACCGTACTTTTATGAAGAAGACTTACATAGAGAAATTGACTCTCGCACACAAGGAATTAATGAAAAGGCCACACTATATATAGCTTGTATGGTTGGTTTGTTCAATCGTCTTACCGTCAAATTAGATGAGAAAACTATCGTTAACAAAATTCGTCGAAATTTAGCTCCTCATTTTCAAATTGATACCGTTGACCAGCTGTCTGACATTTGTAGACAGTTAGAAGAGTCTATGTCCTGGAACAAACGCTATAAACCTTCTCCAAGCACTTCTAGTAATTTATTGGAGCCTGACTTAAGTTTTTCTGTCCCATTACCTGGTGTACCCAAGAGTAACTCTTATCGTAATCAAAGTTTTTCCTCCTTTTATCGTCATCTTGCAATAGAAGTACCGTTACCGTATCTGGCCTCCGTTGTTGGAACTGCCATATCGTGGGACATACTTATTCCGATTGCCGCCGCCCTAAGAAGCTATTTTGCTTTGGATGTGGTGCTAAAGAAGTCACGAAGAGAAATTGTCAACGTTGCCTCTCTAGGATTCCAAAAAACCTAGTACCGACTGGAGATGGTCATCTGGATGCCGTCGCCAGTACTTCCAACCAAAGTCCAGGAAACAGTTCCGTTCCTCCTACCGATGCCCAAGGAAAAGGCAAGGGCAAAGGAAAGAAGTCCACGTAAAACCCCCTATCTCTTCCACCCGCAAGTAGTGGAATCTTTGGCTTGAAAAAGTCAGAGAATTTTGTCGTCCTTCCTGTAATTTAAGCCCTCTTTTCGTTAATAAACCTCATGACAACAGGCCTTATCCATCTGTTAACGTTTTTGACCGTGAAATCACCGCTTTAGTGGATAGTGGTAGTACCTCTTCCGTTTTAGGTTCCTCAAGGTTCTCTATCTTAAAAGATTTCAAGTTACCGATTCAATATCATGATACCGTCTTAATAACTACCGCTGATGGGAAACCACAAGACCTATTGGGATATGTTCTTTTACCTATTTCCGTAAATAATGTCGTTAAATCCCTTAAGGTCTATGTCATTCCGTCTGTTAAGCGCACTCTTATTCTGGGAATGGATTTTCTTCAACTGTTTCAGATAAAAGCTAACTTCTCGTCATTATCTTATGAGATTTTGTAGATATCCGCCCTTAATACCGTTCCAACCGATCCATACTTAACCCGAAGTCTACAGCCTGATTTTAAAGAACAAGAAGTATCTTAAAGGGCTTTCCTAATGTTATTGTTGATTCCTTGTCTCAGCGCATTCCGAAAACATCCATTCAGGGATCTTATCGTAATATCTACCTTGCTTTTCAGAAATTTTCGGCTGATTTATTAGGTCCGGACCCTTGTTTCCGATTGAAAAATCAGTATGTAGTAGTAATAGTAAATTGGGTTATTAACTGTGTAAAAGACTTGAAACCATATCTTTCCGACCCTGACGCTGAGGATGAACATGTATCGGATGATTCTTCGGACTTTGAATATGATTCTGCTCTGGACTAAGTTGTATCGTACCTATCTATTCCCTATTAACTTTATCGACTGATCTTCACTACCGACTTATCTTCTCGTTATCTGACTTTGATTTTGTATTATCGTATCTTTTATCTTTCTTTACCTTGTCGTACCTCTATCGTTCCTATCTATCGTTTCGGTGGTCTCTTGGGTGGGCCGACGAATACCCCAAGGCGGTGAAACCATGCGCGGACGTAAAAGCCGTCCAACTGGATTCTATTTATTGCCACAACATCTAGGTCTTTTGTAGACTAATTCATATCTTTCCTATCTATCGTTTCATGGTCTCTTGGGTGGGCCTACGAATACCCCAATGCGGTGAAACCAAGGGCAGGGGTAAAAGTCCCCTAACTGGCCCTATATCTTTTCTTTTACCATCTAGGTCTTGTAAGACTAAGTTACATTTTTCTAAGTCTCCAGGAGGGCTTGGAGAATACTTCTGGTAGTCCATGTTACCAACTAGGGAGTAAAAATCTTCCAAATGGTCACTCCCCTTTATCTATAACATCCATGTCGTTGTCGTTTCATGCTGATTTGCTGTTATCTGGAAATTACCGTCCCTTCAGGATTGCCAAATATGATGACATTTTTTATCAATGATAGTATCGTTAAATATTATGCATATATCTAATTTTCTTTAATCCTCATTATTTTTACTAGGTATTATCTTTCTAGAAGATCCATACCGTGGCTTAATGCTTTTACCTTATTTAAATTAGTTGAGTCATTCAGGTCTAGGATTTAGGACTGATAGTTAATTTATCTTGCCACCTTTTAGTGATACCGTCCCTGAGGATGAATAGTCTATACTGTCATCACTTTCTAATTTTGATATCGCTACCTTTGTACCGTTACTGATAATTCTTCAAAGAAAATACCGTGTTTAATGCAACTTTTCTTGGGCGTAGGCTCTTACCGATATGAAATGCATTTTAAGTTGGAGATTTGGTTTTCTTGCCTTATCTGATGTTCTTTGAGAACAATTTTCTTGAATTCCAATATCCCAATTTCTCGTGTATAGTTGTTGAAATATTATCTTTTTCTCTTTGACTTAGGTTGTTAACGTTACATATTGGCATTCCCTTACCTTGCTTATTTTATGGTAAATATCTTTTATAATCTATCTATGTTTAACTTTCAGAGGAATTATCTTTTTGAAGTATGATGAAGTGAAATATCTTATCGTTTATCTTGTAATCTCATCTATCCTCTTACCGTTTGACTGCTATGAAGCAGTGTACCGTATCGTACCTTACCGTGGCCATGGAAGCCAGTTATTGTTTTTGGAGAGACTCCAGGCTCTGGACAGTGTGTTAGGGCTGTTATTTTGGTTGTAGGCTGGAGTTGCTCTATTTTGGAACTTGGACATGTAGTGCAGTGTTGCCGTCCTAGGTTCTGTGTTTATGTAGAGGATGGAGGTTTTGCGCAGTGTGTTAGAGCTGCATTTTCTCACTTTTCCCGTTTCAAAAATATTTACCGTTCTACCTTACCGTTCGTTTATCTTTTTCTATCTTCCTCTGAAAAGTAACAGGTTTTCTTGATATCTGATTTAGGTGTACCTGAGCGAAAGCTGTTATCGATTTTCAATACCTTATCCCTTTATTGGATGTGAAGTTCTTATTTAGATTTGATCTTCCTTGCAGAACAATTTTTGGAACTCACTATCCTTCTGGATATCTGACCTGTGATATCGTTTTCTATATCTTAATTTTTCTCAGATAATTTAACATATTTTTGTGATTTCCATTTTCAGCACTATGACATCTGACAAAGGTATATTTTCTGAATATTTTCTTTTCCTTTTTCTATTTTTGGGTTTATCTTCTATTATCGTTCCTTTTCATTCTGGAATTTATCGTAATATACCGTTCTCTCATTCTCTTATTTACTTTCCATGTCCAAAATATACTTGGGGTGGATTTAAATATTGTACTGTTCCCTGTAGAAATAAGGATAAATATCTTTAATTTTTCTAGTAGAAAATTATTTTTTATTTTTGATTCAGGCAAATCCTGTCTGTACCTTGGTGCAGTGGGGATTTTCAAATATACCACCGCAGTTGTTCTAAATTCAATGTCGAGTCTCGTTTAGGTGTAATAAACAGAATTGTGTTATCTCCTGTATCTTTTCAAGGGTTTTCTGCATTTTATATAGAGAATAAAACCTATTATTTTGTTGCCATACCAATCCTGTTATGTCGTTATCGTTATTATGAATTTAGCTTTCTCGTAATAATTAGGCTTTTATCTGTTTTCTATCTTTATAGGCATCAATTTGCTTTCTCTGTAATAGCGATTATTAGGAAAGTATACCTTACCTCACTTATCGTCCCTCTTATATAGGGAGCCCTTATCCAGGTGTACTTTTGATGCCTAAGTGTTCGCTAGACTGTGGATTATGCATTTACCTTACCGTTTGTACCTTATGATTTATCTCGTTTGCTTTCCACTATCGTTAAGGAACACAATTATCTGAATGGCAACAATTCATTATTGTATTATATCTTTACCTTTATCAATTTATCTGCATTTAACTTGCATTGTAAATATTACCGTGTCTTGTTTTTTTTTGGGTTATCTTAACTTAAGGCTTATATCCATTTTTTTCTCTCGCTAACTGACTTGGGATCATTCCCTTGTATTATTATTATTATTGCTACCGACTTTGTAATTTTATACCGTTAACATATTTTTTTCCTTTTATCTACCGTCTACCTTTCCGAATTTTAGTACCGATATCAACTTTCTGTTGTTGACTTGAATTTAGTAGTCATTATCTTATTCATTTAGTTGGTCAAACGTTTCATAACTCACATACAGAGACCACCTAAAGTAGGTACCTTTTATCTTATAAACTCAATGTTTCCGAATTAAATATTTTCATATCTTATCTAAGAATAGTTATTCTATTTAGCTTCCCATGTCTCGCGATTCATTTTCAGAACTGTATTATCTTGGTAAAATTTAGGAAATTGATTTCGGAAACCTAATAACGTTGCTTATTCTGTAGGTTCTCTTATAGCTTACGAAATGGTTTTTTTCAGGTTGACCTTCTCAGAAATCCTTTCTTTACTCCGGGTTAGAGGGGTGTGTAACGGGTGAATTGCCGTTCTCCCCGTTACATTGATATTTACTAATATTTGTGGCATTAATAAATTACCTTTTATATTTTTCAAATCACTTTTCTAATTATATCGTTTTCTGAACTGAGTTCTACCGTAATAAACCAGTGTCTTTACCTTAATAAATAAACACGTAAGTAAATATTCCTATTTTAGTCGCTTATGCAATCGTTTTTTTTTTTCGCTTTTAATTGCTAAATCACAGTAAATTCGTTTGGAAGGTATTCTAAGTCCAACTCTGTCCTTTGATTTGGCGCGAAGATGTCTTGACAGAACGAACATCACGTGCTATTAATTTAATATTTCCCTCCAAACTGGAAATATTAAATTAATATAATTTTCTTGGAAAGAAGGAAACTGTCATTAATAAAATTTTATCTATGATTTAATTAGTAAAGTTTTGCTTTGTTCTTTTATCGAAATTATTTTGTATTAGTTCCTGTATTGACCAACTATTGATTAATATTCCTGCTTTCGCGCTCAATAAAATTTGAAATTTTCCTTTCCCCACTTTTATCATTGGACAAGTAAGATAAACGCTTGTCGAAGGAGATTTTTGCTTGCTCTTCTGTTTCGACCACCGGAAAGGACGGTATGTGAGCGGGTTTCGTTCCTAGTTAATTTTTTATTGGGAAAATTCTTTATCTTTATCGTGAAAATATCTGCTAGAATTTGCTTACTTTATCGTTTTTCCTTATTACCGTGTCTTTGATTGTAATTAAGCAGATTCAGTTCCTCGTTATAGTTTGATTTATTGAATGCATTTTTTTATAGTTTTTTTATCGGCTATAGTGCATATTTTATCGTATCTATTAATAATTTTGAAAAAAACTTTGGGTGAATCAGGTTTCATATTCATCTTAATATCGATATACCGCGTTTTCTTGCAACGCTAAATAGTTGGTGGCTTAACTGCGTAGTTCATTAATTTTTTTTGTAATTTTTTTTTAGCTTTGCATCTGCGACGTAGTTGGCATCGATAAGCAATCGTTAGTTGCTAGAGATTTCACACGTATCGTGATAAGAAAAAAAATAAAGCATTTTTAGGTATCGGTGAATCTGGAGAGTTTGATTGAAAATATCTACCAAAATTCAGGAAAGGACAAATTGATCCACTAGACGAAATCTCCTGTCAGGCAAAATTTAGTAGCTGACGAAGCTTCCCAACTGGGTTGGACTGCATCTAAGGATGATCATGTGAGTGGCTTAAAAATTTCTATTATTTTTATTTTTTTTGCATTTCGTTAAGTATTTCATATATATTTCTATTTTATTGAATTGGATTTATATACAGATATACCAGTAAATATATTAATTTTTTTAAGTCACTCGCTGGTCTTTCAGTATTCATTGGCCCAGATTTGGTTGCTTGTCTGCTTTGTTAAATATGTCGTTAGATAAATCACATTTAAATTTTTAATTTCCTTTCTCTGAGTTTGCAGTAGAGAGCCAAGTAGGTTCTGAGCTAAAGCATTTTGCTAAGCCTAGTTTTCTTTATTTTAATTGTTTAACTTTGGGAGGTGTTTATGACCAGATTTCACATCTGATTTTTTTTATATTTATGAATATAGATGCAATAATCATTTTTATCGTATATTACCTTATCATTTTTAAAGTACCGTACATTGACATTAATTTAGAGTACTGAGTTTTCCCATTATCGCGGAGGAAATTCGCTTTCATTCAGTCGTCGAACGGTTTGTCGGATTAGAAGCCACATTAGATCTTGAATATATATTTTTTTCATATCGTTATCTTTAAACACATTATTAGCTCTCAAACATAATTGTTTATATATCTGATTTACCGTTAAATTTTATTTGTAATTAATAATTGATTTGTTATTTAAATCTACTTTAGTTTGAAACTATAACTAACAGTTGCAATTTACCTAAAGTCTTATCGTTATCTATTTTCACTAGAATTTGAAGCGTTTCAAATTTACTTTTATTAGTTAAAGTATTTTTCATTCATTTTTGGTAGTATTCAAATAGTAAATTTAGGGTGAAGAAGTTAGGGAAAACTAAGGTAGGGTGCCTCACCTCATACACGTGGCGAACCGATCCTATAGAGCATATATACTAGTCAGGGGGAAAATTCAGTATCGATACTCGAAGGGCAATAACTAATTGGCCAATAAATTTTTTTCATGTATGCCATCAACTGGGGCTAAGAGTGCCCAGATGCGTAACCACTAGCCTCATATCCAAGGACCAGAACTCTGGCAGTACTACCTGATTCGACTTGTCCTCTGGTAGGACAGTGGCAACTCCTGGTCGCCCTGAGTTATTGGAACCCAATCTCCTGGTTGGCATATAGCTCCAGGATCAGGACCTTGGACAGCAGACCCACCAAGGGAAAGGCATTCCTACCGAGGATATTGTAAGGCAAGAATTTATAGATTGTTTTGTTTGTAACTTCACTCTAACAGTTTTTATATACCTCGATTGTTTTAAAGTTTGTTCTCTGTTACCAATTTAACTAATAGAAAACTTGGTTAATTTGTAATTTAAAAAGAATAAATTGTAAATTTTTCGTGACTTGTCGTTTTCTTGTTAACTGTGTGTGTCCATTGGCCTGGCGCCCTTGCATAGTCCTTCTGCCAATTGAACATCGAACTCACTCCACCGGATACTAACTGATCAGCTTATCGGCACAATGTCGCCAAGACAGGTGTGAGAGAGGTGTATTGTCTAACCAACAAGATATCTCTCTCGAGCGGTTTTGCGTTACACTCTGCAAATAGTTTAACACAGATGCATAGGTCGGAATTATATCGAGACATAAAAAAATAACTATCCGTTACCCGCGGTTTTACCCGCGAATGGAAAGTAGAATTCTTTGCAAAACGAAATAGCTTATGAAACATATGGGCTATCCAATATAACACTTTTTTATAACTTTGTTTAACTACCTAACATAACTATAAATTTACCAATCCCGAATACATTTCACCCACAGTGCAAGTGCTTACGGCCACATTATATAACAATTTTATTAGACATTTTTTGGAACCACCTTGTAGAACTGTAACTCTGCTTCAACCTATAGTGTTTATTTGTCAGTCAATATAACATTTTTTAATTACCTAACTATAGTTATACTTCATCCTATACGCTATATAACAATTACTCTCTTCGAGAGGTCATGCTTTTGTACGCAAGACAATATATATATATATATATATATATATATATATATATATATATATTGTTTCTGGTTTGGGAACCTTCATCAGTTGCACTTCCCACAATTGAATGTTCTCTCTAACACTTTTACATGTATTTGAAACATATCGTTAAATTTCTAGACACGAGATGTAAAGACCAACATCTAGGATTTTCGGGGAAACTAGCACATAGAGGTTCCGAATCTGGAGCCGTTCCATGTAATTGCTGTTACCCGTAATTCCTAGGTTAGGTTAGGTTAGGTCAGGATGAAATTTTCAGGTTAACTTCACCTATCAGAGATATAGAATACTCTCTTCTAGGTGTTATTCTTTTGTTGCGTACAAAAGAATGACAGCTCGAAATGCGATCAGTGCTGTTTCAGAGATCCCATAGACGTCATGAGGGAAAACCTAGGAAAAACCTTACGAACTTTCCAGATACTGGGTTGCTGAAGAGGAGATGACCATTAATAATTTCTTCCTTAATTCTCGGTAACCAGATACCATTGAATTCTACAGAAGTAGAAGCGATACAATCGTCTTCTTTCAACAAAATTAAAGCAGACTCTTTTATTTTTCATTTTGTGTTATGTTGATCTTTGTAAAATATAGTTGAATTGTCAAATTGTATTTTTTGACCTAGGTCCCATGCATGATCACAAATGATCGACTTTTCAATATGTCTTTTCTTTATGTAATTATTGTGTTCATTTATTCGTACGTTTAATGGTCTCGATGTTTCTCCAATTTAAATGCAATAAATTTTATATTGGAGAAACATCGAGACCATTAAACGTATGAATAAATGAACACAAGAATTACATAAATACTTGCTGTTCTTAATGCCAACTCCTCAAAGTTTTCCATAAAAAGGTTTGCTATTACTGATGAGAGTGGTGATCCCATTGGAACTCCTTCCACTTGTTTGCATCGTTGGTTCTCATAAACAAAACGGTTTTATTCGTTTCCAATTGCGTTATTTTCCTAGAAAAATTCGTTTTTGGGCTTCTGTTGGAGCTTCAATTTGTTGAATTTCGTCTGTTGTTGCATTTTTGTCTACTCTGCATTCGTTTCGGCCCCAAATTCGCTAATCTTATCGAATTTATCCCATATTATAGGGTGGAGTGTATTGCTTACCTGTAGGTGGATATCTAAGAGTTTAGTATTAAGCACATCCAAAACTCTTCAGACATCACATATGGCTTCCCTAAGTAGGGCACAACTAGCTTTCCATTAGATATTCTGTGTTTTTCTGTTGTTCTTCCAGAACTTTACCATCATGGTTTTCGGAATAACTCCTTCATCGCGGCATCCTTTACACAAATGAAAAGTATTCTCCCCGTAGACATTCACTATATTTGTTTTTATATTTTCGCAGGCACTAAATGTATTAGGTTGTTTCCGGGCATTCATCCGCGTAGTTGATATCTGATCCCTGCCGGGATCGATGGTAAAATGACGACGTGTCGGCAGAATCACATCTGCCCTCTTCAGGTCGGTTCGCATAACTCTCTCAGATTCTCCTTACGCTTCTAGTTACTAGAATAGTAGGTTCTCAGGAGCGCGCGCGTTGTTATATAGTCGCGGCTCGGCGCCTATCAGTTGGCACCGTGAACGGCTGCGTGTGATTTGCCCTTGGCACTCAGTGGTCACGTCTCACGCTTGCTGATTGATTATTTCCGGGTGAGTTGTTATAGGGCGGGTCGAGGCTGGTACGGTGTTTAATAGAATTTTCCAACAATTCGATAAGTTCTGGATTTCATTGCGTGCGTTTAGACTGTGAGGTCTCTTCGCTATTTCAATTGCCTCTCTGACAAAGTCTCGATTTCGGGTGTTCTATATTTACCACTATCCCGGTGTTCTCAAAGTCTATTCTGTGTGAGGTCGTGGTGGATATTATTTTTTTCCTGCTTTCTTATGACGTTCTGGTGTTATCACGTCTAGCTTGAATTCTTCTGTTAATTTGTCCCATATTCCGGCAGGGATCAGTTATCAACAACGCGGATGAATTCGTGGAAGCAACCTAATACATTTAGTAGAGGCGAAAACTTAAAAACAAATATCATGAATCTCTACGGGGATAATAGTTTACATTTGTGTAAAACATTTGAAAAAATACGCGCGAATAGAGGCAAACTTTCCGATTAACGTGACGGTAAAATTCTTGAAGAACAACAGAAAACACAGAATATCTGTATGGGAAGCTAGTTGTGCCCTACTTAGGGAAGCCATACGTGATGTCAGAAGAGATTTCGATGTGCATAATACTAAATTCTTAGATATCCACGTACAGGTAAGCAATACACTCCACCCTATAATATAGGATAAATTCGATGAGATTAGCGAATTAACAACAGAGGAAATTCAAAAAATTAAAGCACAAAAAAGAATTTTTCTCAGAAATTAATGGTCACAGTCTAACCTCACCGCAATTGGAAAGGAATAAAACCGTTTATAACTTATCTTCGGTTCAATTGAACTCGATTGGCGTGTAGGCTAACGAATTCAATTACGCTATTGCTCCGTCTATATGTGGCGTGGAAACAGCAGTTTTTGAATTAGATGAGAACACAGCAGAAATAATTCGGCAAGAAGTATCACATGCTCTAAAAATTACTAAACCACCACCTAAAAGGAACCTATCTATAGAAGAAAATGAGGCCTTGATACAACTTCGCCTCCATAAGGACATTGTCATTCTACCTGCTGATAAAAGAAATGCGACTGTAATTTCAGATATAGCGGATTATTCAAACAAAATACAAACATTGTTACAAGATCCAGCATACAAACAAATGACTACTAACCAAACGACTTATCTGGAGAAAACAACCATGGCTAAAATACAAGTAAGTAGGGTCGACAAAAATCTCGAATTGCAACTCATTCCGCGTGAAAAGTCATCGAGATGTCCGAAATTCTATGGGTTGCCAAAAGTAAGCTCAATTCGATCCCCAACACAACAGGTAGCCAAATACCTAGCCCAACAACTTCAACTGTTTGCCGAGGGGGCAGACGCATACGTGAAAAACTCGACACATTTCATCGAAATACTTAGAAAGACGGTCTTACAATCAGAGTTTCTTCTTGTAAACTTTGACATAGTGTACCTCTTCACCAACTTCCCTATCGACGAAGCCTTGGATATCATAATAGAAAAATACAAACCACCTCAACACCTTGTAAACTTAACAAGGCACTGTCTAATGAACACTTGTTTTGTTTACGAGAATCAACGATACAAACAAGTGGAAGGAGCTCCAAAGGGATCACCACTCTCAACAGTAATAGACAACCTTTTTATGGAAAACTTTGAAGAGTTGACAAAAAGAACAGCAAGTCTTAAACCCAGTTTATGGTTGCGATATGTGGATGATAAATTGGTGATTTGGCCTCATGGGAGGAAACACCTCAACACCACCTTAATGGCATCCATCACAAAATAAAATTTACCATGTAGGTTGAAGCCAACAATCAACTGCAAGAAACACCAATAACCAAGGCTTATTTACCATATGTCAAGGGTACCACGAACAGTATTGCAAGAATTCTACGGAGACACAATATCAATACTATTTGAGACAAAAATAAGCACGGTGTTGAGGACTCCGAAGACGAGGATCCCTGTAGAACAACAGAGAGTATACGAGATTCCATGTGCAGACTTTCATAAAACTAAGAGTAGAATTCAAGATAGACGTTATGAAAACTAGAGCACCATAACAAAGCAGGAAAAACAACATCCATTGCGGTACACGCCACCACAACGTCACACCGAATAGACTTTGAGAACACCAGAGTACTGGCATGTATAGAACACCCGAAATCGAGATCCGTCAGAGATGCAATTGAAATAGCGAAGAGGTCTCACGTCTAAACGCAGGCAATGAAATCCAGAACTTATCGAATTGTTGAAAAATTCTATTAAACACCTTACCGGCCTCGACCCGCCCTATAACAACTCACCCGGAAATAATCAATCAGCAAGCGTGAGACGTGGCCACTGAGTGCCAAGGGCCAATCACACGCAGCCGTTCACGGTGCCAATTGATAGGCGCAGAGCCGCGACTATATAACAACGCGCGCGCTTCTGAGAACCTTAGTATTCTAGTAACTTCTAGGCGATGATTTCCAACGTATCTGGTTTTAACAGGATGGAGCTCCTCCTCATAAGGTACATGCAAGCATTGTTAGAACTATTTAAATACTGTGTTCCCTGCAAGATCGATCGGAAGAAGAGGCGGTATTGATTGAACAGCTAGATGTCTAGATCTCACTCCAATAGACTACTTTTTATGAAGGTATCTAAAAGACAGAGTTTAACGAACGAAGCCCATAAACATAGAGGAACTTAAGCAACGAATAAGGGAAGAGATAGCAAGGATTGATCCACAAATGATTCGGAAAGCAATAGATGCTTTTTATAACCGATTGGCACATTGTTGAAACGTTAATGCTGAACATTTTGATCATTTGATATAAAATAATAAAATATTTGGGTCAAATTGAAATTTTTCTTTCACTGACCGAGTTCTTTCCTAATGTTGCCTTCACTTGTCGGGTTCTTTCTTTACCTTGCCTTCGCTGTCCTGGTACTATCCCAACCTTGCCTTGAATAACTGGGTTCTTTCTCAACCTCGCCTACGTTGGCAGGGTTGCTTGCCGACCTTGCTTTCACTTGCCACGTTTCTTTTACGATAGTGAAATTTTCCGTTCTTATTTGATAAAATCAACTTAAACTTGATATGACCCTCAAGGTCATGGTCAATGCCAAAACGGACATGACCACTAGGTAGCCGAATAGAAATCCTAAGTTTCTGTAATAAAGGAAATGTTTCTAAGCCCCATAGTCCTCTTGGCTCGGTGCCTAATCATGCTTTACCTTAATTTGGCCTTCACTGACCATCAAGGTCATGTCAAAAACAAAAAAGTCAAGGCCAACTTTGGATATGAAATTTTCCGCTCTTATCATTTCTCACATGGAAAAATGGGGTTCCCATTTGAAAATATCGACTTGAGCTTGATATGGCCTTCAAGGTCATAGGCAAGATCAAAGCGAACATGGCCATTGGCTAGCCGGGGAAAAGTACTAAAAGTTATCCGTTTAACGTTTTGCTCTAAAATGCTTTCCCACTGAGTAAATCAGCCGTACTCGGACTTTTGAACACAGTATATACATATACATATATATATATATATATATATATATATATATATATATATCGTTTTTCTTTTTTTTTTCCCTTTTGTAATTTAATTAAATGTACTTGCTTGATCTCATGTTACAATTATTGTTAACTTGTGCCACCCTGTAATAGGGCAGCTGCGACTGTCTGTAGGGGGGCCGTACTCTTTAAATAAATAAATAAATATATATATCAGGGATCAGTTATCAACTACGCGGATGAATTCCCGGAAACCACCTAAAACATATATATATATATATATATATATCCCTGCCGGGATCGATGGTACACACAGTATTACAGAATACTGTATACAGTATTCGAGTAACTAGAAGCGAAAGCAGAAGGCTACGAGAATTATGCGAACCGACCTGAAGAGGGCAGATGTGACTCTGCCGAAACGTCGTCATTTGACCATCGATCCCGGTAGGGATCAGTTATCAACTACGCGGATGAATTCCCGGAAACCACCTAAAACATTTAGTGCCCGCGAAAACTTAAAAACAAATGTATATATATATATATATATATATATGTTTGAAAACAAGTTGGCACGGAACTATGTGTCTCTCTCTTGAAGTCCACTTCAGACGCCACGGCGAGCAGACCAAGCGGAGAACGACCTAGCCGACGATCTCGGATACGAAGTAGTCCGGAAAGGTCCGAACCTGAAGCCACCCTTCGTGTTGGAAGAAGAGGAAAAGCCGTATGAAAATGCCAAGTGAGATTTAGGCGAAACGTCAGGCGACCGTTCCTTTACAGGGACAAAACTTTCAACGGACGAACACCCGGACCATCAAGAGAGCTACATATATATATATATATATATATATATATATATATATATATATGTTCTGAGAGGCTTCCGCGGTCATTACTATGAACGACTAGGTTCCGGGTGAGAACCGCGTCTGAATTTATTATATACTCGACGTTTCGACTCCTGCTTTGGAGCTATTATCAAGAGACAAAAGTGAAAAAGAGTTTCAGAGTCTAAATCGAACTCGGGGCCTCAATCTGCCTATTCCCCAAGAGTTACTAGGTAACTGAACTGAATTTGAGTCTACTTTGCTTCTTTTATTTATAGTTAGCGCTGGGTTAGAAGGAGATGTCACGTGATGAGGCTGTGTTGTGATTGGTTGGGTATTGGTGGGCGTGTCTGCTTTCTTTAAACTGACAATTACGGAGGTCCATGCTGTGGGAAGTGAGAGCTGTCATCGCGTCGGTTTAGACAGAGGGGTCTTTTCTCTATTTCTATAGCTTCGCGAATAGTAGATGCCCTAAGGGAGTTAAGAGATACAATAGTTCTACTGTCCTCGAAGTTGATGGAGTGTCCTGTTTGGATATTATGATGGGCAGCTCACGCTTCTAACCCAGCGATAACTATAAATAAATGAAGCAGAGCAGACTCAAATTCAGTTCAGTTACCTAGTGACTCTTGGGGAGTAGGCCCCGAGTGCGATCTAGACTCTGAAACTCTATTTTATTTTTTGTCTCTTGATAATAGCTCCAAAGCAGGAGACGTCGAGTATTTAATAAATTCAGACGCGGTTCTCACCCGGAACCTAGCTTAGTTCATAATAATGACCGCGGAAGCCTCTCAAAACATATATATATATATATATATATATATATATATATATATATATACGCACGCATTACGGAGAATATATTAAAAGGTTTTCCGGATAGTTAGAATAACAAAATTCAATTTAGTGGTAATAATATACATCATCAAAACCATTATCATCAAAGCTGAACGACTTGCTCGATGAATGATAAATTTATGGATTATTTGAACAACTAACTTGACTAAACTTACCAATCTTGTCCAGCTCAACCATATTTCTAACGCGCATCTGATTTTTCATGGCATTTTGAGAACTTCTTAAGGCACAAATCAAATTCCCTGACTTCACTTGAATTTTCGACAATAAAACCAGCATCTCAGTTTTTGTTTGCATGTACACTAAATCTTGAGAAGTACATTTTTCTTCTAACGCATTTAGTAATATTGATTCACCTTTATCAAACTGCTTCAAGTTCATATACAGTTCAGCTAATTTTAATTTTAAATTACTATCGTTGGAGTGATTTATTGCATTTATGTAATATTCCACAGCTCTCGACAAATGGTGAGAATCTACAAGAGCCTGTCCCATCTTTGACATCAATAAAATATCTTGCTGTGATTCTTTCATGGCTTGTTCATAAAACTCAAATGCAGATTCAGGTTCTATAAACAAAATTGTGGTTGCATTTTCAGCATAAAGTTAAAATTAAACTGTAGGTTTACCTAAAATTTTCATATATGCATCTCCAAGCATAACGTACGACTCAACTCCGGGCGTCTCTTTTATGAAATCTTGATAACACTCAATATATACATACTTATCCTTTCTATGTTTCAGCAAAATTTTTGCTAGTTTTGCTTTAGCTTCTTTATAACAAGAATGATTAGAACTTATGCCCTCAAGGAGTTCAATGGCATCTTGGATTTTGTTCCTTTTGAGACAATGGTCAGCGCTTAAAAGAAATATTCTGCAAATAACATTGAATCAGTGCTTAAGTTAAGTAGATGAAAACTGCAATCTTAAACACAATATAATTCTATTCTTTTAACACTTATGATTCATCATTGTATAAAATTCCTCGTGGTTAGAAGAACACGGTTTTATGAGCATAACATAGCTTTTATTAAGCGGACAGGATAGCAACAATAATTTGCCCTGCCAAGAAATGATAAATCCTGTATCAAATTAATGTCAAAATCATAACTATGATTGTGTCTGTAGGTAACATATTTAATTATTGAATATGTTAAACCAAATTACGGACTAACAACTCTAAACAAAAGGACCCCTCTGTCTAAACGGACGCACTCGACTTCCTATAGCTTGGACCTCCGTAATTGCCAGATTAAACAAACTAGACCCGCCCATGAACACCCAATCAATCACAAGACAGCCCCTTCATCATATGACATCCCTTACTAACCCACTGATAACTATAAATACAAGAAGCAGAGCGGATTCACATTAAGTTCAGTTACCTTGGGGAGTAGGCAGATTAAGGCGCCGAGTTCGATCCAGAATCTGAAATTCTTTCTCACTTTTGTCTCTTGATAATAGCTCCAAAGCAGGAGTGGAAACGTCGAGAATTTAATAAATTCAGATGCGGTTCTCACCCGGACCCTAGCCTAGTTCGTAATAATGACCGCGAAAGCCTCTCAGAACAACATAAGTACATTGTGGTGGTGGTGGACTATTTTAGTAAATGGGCAGAAGCTTCTGGCTTACTAAATTGAGAAGCCTTGACCATTGCTGATGTTCTTGTTAAGGAATTGATCAGCCGGTTTAGTAATCCCTGGGAGTTACACTCAGACCAAGGTATAACTTTCGAGTCTACCCTTTTCAAAGACTTTGGAAGATCAATGAAACACGGACGACAGCATTACACCCGCAATCCGATGAAATGGTAAAACGGATGAACCGGACCATCAACCGCCATTTGTCAAAGGTAGCATATCGTTCGTCTGTGCTCGAGTAAACGGTTTAGTCCCCTGCCAGTGTTATTATGGGACGAGAATTACGACTACCATGCGATTTGAAGTTTGAACGTCTCCAAGAAGAAGAGACCGCAGCCAGTTACGTCAAAGAATGAACGACATCTATCAGCTAGTCCGGTTAAATATCGGAAATGCCAGTGACCGAATGAAGGAAGCATACGACGTCAAAGCCGAGGACGGGATATTCCAAGTTGATCATCAACTTGCAATATCCCGTCCTTGTTTGGTTGTATAACCCGCAACGTCGTCGTGGATATTCGCCCAAGATACAAAGATCTTGGGAGGAGCCTTACTAAATTGTAAAAGAGGATCAACGGATCAATGTTGTATGCAGAATAAGGAAGCTATCTCCAGGCAAACCAAAAGTGGTACATTTCAACAGGTTAGCCCCTTATACTGGAAGTCATAACGGCGAAGTTGATCAAGCTCAATCCCCAGGACCCACTCGATGAAGAGAAGACCTTCGAACAATTTATGGCGCTCTCCTGGGATGGGAAGAAAGTGCATCAGGACGTGACCAGAGACGAACCACGAGACCTATTTAAGGTGCATATAGAATAGTTTCTGGCTCATTGTGTGGCTTGAGATCTAAATAATACACATAATTAAGTGGCTCATTTTGGGAAATACATACATACATAAATATATTTCTTTAAAATATATTTAAAACCTTGCACATAGAAATCGGACATTACACTACTACAGAAGTACACAAGCCCCTTTATCAAAAAGTTGTTTTCTTTAAACCATTAAACAAGCAACAACACTGGTTCATAATGGGTAGTTCCAATATTCATAGCCCATTGGAATTCGGGATATTTAAAAAATATCGAGGTCTTATTGAAGAATTTTAGAGACCAATAGTCTAATGTTGGTTTACAACCAAACCTATTCCGAAATGTAAAATATGGAAACGAGGTAAAAGTTAGTGTATTGTTTAAATTTGATTGAATTACTTGATTGATTTTTAAACTTCTGCACCTTTTCCAAAACCCTCCGTCGCGCTAATGCTAATTTTAAGTGTTTTTGTGCGTGTAAAATAAAGACAGTATTCGTGATTCATGTATTGACTTTTGATTCCGTCTTAGGACGGCCGCTTTATGTTGTTATTGTGTTACGATTTCGCGAGTTATAGTTCCGGTCGTAACAACCGCTAACCCTTTCATTTTGTTTCTTTTGTCTTTACAAAAGCGCATCATTTGTTTATTATCGTCGTTATTTTTTGTGTAACGTGTCGTCCCGACGAAGCTCTACAACAGTTCCTGCAGCTACTGGGCTAGCCTCTGAAGAAAGAAGAAACAAGAAAACACTACCTGTAGAGCTTCGACGTAAAAGGTTAGTGATTAACTTTTATTTGGTGATTTCATTTACGCGACGGCACGTGTTTTATTGACTGTTCCGCAACATCTAATTCATACATTTTTGTTGGATATTATATGTAATGTGCCGTCGAAGACATTACAACGATCCTTCGAGGGTACAACATAGGCTTGTTGGTCTAAACGCCTACGCAGATATATATTGATTTAGGGTGAGGCAAAAAATTTAGTGAGGCCAAAAATGTCTAAAGTACGTACCAAAAACTACTTCAAGGAATTAAATAACAAAACATCAGTATCAATCTTCTTAAAAAATAAAATCGTATTCTTTCAATATTTGCCAGTATTCAAAATGCTCCGGAGTAAACGACCAATATTATGAGAAGGTTTTCTGCGTGTTATCCCTGTCGTACCACCGACCATTAATAAATCAAACCAATTACGTTGTCATCTGTACTATTAGAACTGGAAACACTAAACTCAAAACGTAAGTGGCTCCTGTGACCTAGAGAAATAGGGAATTACCGATGCTCTGTATGTGGTTCGATTTTGGCTTGATCAAATTAATGTTAATTCAGACACGAAAAAACTAATATAATAATATAAGGTAAGCCATTTATGCCTAGTTGACTTATACCTGATACATATTTTTCTTAGATAAACCCTTTTCGTATCACTCTACATGTTTCTGTTTGACTTCTCTGTTACACATAGGTTTATTCTGATTTGCACTTTTAATTAAACAACAACAAAAGAGTCAGTCTATGACCTAAAATATTGCACGGTTTACATCAGTGGCTTTAAATCACAGAAATATATAACCGTATTCCTATAGTTAATCCTCCAAATTTATACTACATTGAGTATATTGTAATGTTTGTATTTTCACACTCTTGGGTTCAGTTTTCGGATTTATTTAAAAACGCAGTTCAACTCTAATTTATTTCCACTACTTTAACATAACTTATATCCACAGAACTATTTACAATTTATATTTACTATACGGCAGTCGAATACTGACAAAAGGAAGTTTGGTGGAAGTAACAGTCAATGGTCTTCGAATCTGGGCTGCGAATATTGAGACAGCATACAAGGATGTCGATGCCACTGAATCGAAAGATAGTTTCCATCATACTTCTCACCACACTCCTATTCAGTCCATCCAACCCACACGCTATCTTTGGGACGGCCAATTTCATTAAGTTCTTCTCCATCATCGCGGTCCTCAATTTTACCAGAGCCTTCCAAAGATCGCTATGTGTTGGCCTGTCCTGCGAGAATGTTTTCGTTACCAAATAGAAGACGTCTCTGGTAACCACTGGTTGTTTATCTTTGAGATGAAGAACCTTCCCTACCACCGGATCTTTCTCCCTTAGCTTCTGGAAGTGAGCGTACTTCTTAGCAAACACCTTGGCTATTCCTCTGGACACCTGGAAATTTTGAGCCACACAATGAGCCAAGGCATATTCCATGGGCACCTCAAACAGTTCTCAGGGTTCCTCTGTGGTCACGTCGTGCTGGACTTTCTGCTCATTAGAGTACAGTGCTATTTAACTGTTCGAAGGTCTTCTCGTCATTGGGTGGTAGAATGCTGCGGATTTGGGCTTGGTCAACTTCGCCACCATGACTTCTGGCATAAGAGACTAACCTGTTGAAATGTACTTTTTGGTTTTTCTCGAGGTGGCTTCCTTATTCTATAGGCAACATCGTTGATCTCTTTTACAAATTGGTAACGCCCCTCCAAAGATCTCTGCAAATTGGGCGAATATCTACGACTACGTTGCGGGTTATACAACCAAACAAGATCATCAACGTGGAATTCCCCGCTCTCGACTCTGATGTCATAGGCTTCCTTCATCCGGGCACTAACATTCTCGATATTTAATAGGACTCTTCGGTGGATGTCGTTAATCTTTTGACGTAACTTGCTGACTCTTCTTCTGGGTCTTCTTAGTCGTAATTCTCGTCCCATAATTACACTGGCCGGGGTCTGACCCGTTGACTTGTGCACAGACGAACGATATGCCATTAGAAACAAGTGCAGATATTGGTCCAATCTCTTTGGTGGTCAAAGATTACCATTGACAAGTGGCGATTAATGATTCTATTCATCCGTTCTACCATTCCATCGGATTGCGGATGTAATGTTGATCTTCAATAGTATGCAGACGTCTTTGAAAAGAGTAAACTCGAAATGTCTTCCTTGGTCTGAGTACTCCTAGGGAAAACCAAAACCACTGATTTATTTGTTGACAAGGACATAAGCAACGGTCAAGGCTTCTTCATTCTCTCCTTGCAACGACTCCATATGTGTCCTACCTTACCACACTTCCAACATCTCAGTTGTTTTTTTTTCGGCAAGAACTTCCTCTACTATCTTTCTTACAGAGACTTCATCATTTCCGACATCTTCTGATTCTCTGTCAATGATTCCGACTCTGGCTTGACCCCGGCAGGTATTTTTCGCAGTCTCGAGCCAGTGCATCCACTAATTGAGTCGGTCGAGCTAGGGTCACGAAGTCCATCCAAAAATGCGTGCATTGCTAACCTTTCTATCACATTTTCCGATGTTACTGGATAGGCAAGGCGAACCTACTCTTGTAGGGATTTATTTGTCTGGCCAAACCTTAGTTCTAAATGTTTGACCAGTTGTTCGTAATCTTCATGCTCCGAGGTATTCAACCTTTGGAAAATATCTGTAGCATTCCCTCTTAAGGCGAGGGATAGTGCCTTCTCCTCTGCTTTGCTCCAGCTTCAAATTGTCGCCTATAATTAGTCCATGTCGATTTTCCATCCATCAAATATCGGATGAATGCTGATTCCACGAATTATCGGAAGAATTCCCCTACAATATTAAAGAACTTCTTTACAAGGCATAATCGTGTGAATTTTTATATTTCCTTACTTTGTTGTATTTCTAAAATTAAAAAATAATCACCAATTACAATTTACACACTTCTTGGATTAGGAGATGTGAACATTAGGAAACAAATGTATAATATAATTTGGATTTTTAAATATTAAAAATTTATATTCACACAACTACAATACTATTGTAAAATTTAAAACTATGTCGTTGCTATTTTGGTATTTATATGTAATGTAGTAACTTCCTAGCATACCAAAATAGTTTAAATGCTACCTTAAGATATTGGTAGAAAAGACTGGCAACATTGTCGGCCGTTGTGTTGCATAACATATTATTGAAAAATTTACCTAAGCCGGCCCTGGTTTTATTTCAATACGACATCGATCGCTGGGAGGAGAAAAAAATTAATCTCGAAATAGCTCGGCAACTGCAGAATTGATAATGGATTGTACGAGAGCATTCGATGCTGATTTTAAAAGGAGCGGCCCATCATCGCGGCAGTGAGTTAGTTAGTTAGTGCGGCGAAGAGCTTATGTTGTATTATATTTGTGATATTCGAATCAGCTGTTGCGTATGTTTGATGTAAATAAAAGTTTCTAGAAAGTGAAAATTAGTTTTACAATTTTAATTGAACCCACGGAGTTTATAACAAATTTGATGATCAGAAGTGCAGGATTAAGTGAAGTTAAAAACGTAATTTGATTTATGGAAACCTGAAGCTTGGAAAAAATGGACGAAACTACCAAAAAAATAGTCAAGCAGGTTAGGGAGGGACTAGACGAAAAAATAGCCCAGATTCTAGAAAAACGTGACAAGAAGGAGAAACAACATCAAGAAGAAATTCAACAAAGGTTAGTAAAATCTTTTGATGAACAACGTCAAATAGAACTAGAAAATCTTGTCACTACGATAAAAAGCGAACAACAAAATCTTGTTGCTACGATGAAAAGTGAACAACAAAATTTAATGGAGGGATTATTCTCGAAATTTGAATTAACAAGACAAAATGAATTTAAATTATTAGATGAACAGAGACAAAATGATTTTAAAATATTTGAAGAAAAACAAGACAAAACGGAAGAAAAAAGACAACTGCAATTTGAACAATTTATGCAAATATTAGCACAAGTTAATGAAACAGTTAATGAAAGAATGTAAATAGTTGAGTCAGACATGAAAGAGATAAATGATGACATTAAGACCATAAAAAATACCGTTTCTGCGGTGTTACAAAATTTACCTAAGCCGGCCCTGGTTTCATTTCAATGCGACATCGATCGCTGGGAGGACAAAAAAATTAATCTAGAAATAGCGCGCGAACTGTAGAATTGTTAATGGATTGTACGAGAGGATTCGATGCTGATTTTAAAAGGAGCGGCTCATCATCGCAGCAGTGAGTTAGTGCGGCGAAGAGCTTATGTAGTATTATATTTGTGATATTTGAATCAGCTGTTGTGTATATTTGATGTAAATAATTTTTTTTAGAAAGTGAGAGTGAAAATTTGTTTTACAATTTTAATTGAACCCACGGAGTTTATAACAAGATGTATATTTTGACCGTCACATTGGCGTATGGCTAAAAAATTATGTATATATATATATATATATATATATATATATATATATTGGATTGTATGAAAGTGTAATTGAATTTAATTTAGAATTTATAATTTATAATTTTATTATCTCAGGGTCTTTTTCGCTTAGGTTCAAATCTTCAAATTGTAAATAAGTAAATAAATTTTATACTTATATTGTTTATCTTACAAGTATCTATTTCTCTTCAGGTTCACTTACATTTTTTTTTAATTTTTAAATTCTATTTGCACTTTACTTTTTTCTATTTTTTAAATTTTAAATTACTAATAATTAATTTTCTAATATTTCAATTAAAATATAATACTATTTATTTAAATTTTCCACAATACAGTTGGTGCGTTCCCGCAATTTGGTTAGTGTATTGTGTTCAATTTGATTGAATTACTTCATTGATATTTAAACTTCTGCACCTTTTCTAAAACATTCCGTCGCGCTAATGCTAATTGTAAGTGATTTTGCGTGTAAAATATAGACAGTATTGACATTCGTGTTTCGGTTCTCTAGCTGTTTGGACGCTTGGGAGGTTCGTGTATTGTGCTCCGAACTATTCGGTCACGCTTTGATCCCGTCTGAAGAGACGGCGCTTATTGTTGTTTTTTGGGTTACGATTCCGCGAGTTAGTAGCTTCATTCGTAACGACCGCTAAACCGCTTTCATTTTGTTTCTTTTGTGTTTACAAAAGCGCATCCGGCTCGAAGTTGGACCAAAATATGTATTTTATTCAATAATCTTTGCACGAAATTAACTCAAATTGCATCCGGCTCGAAGGACCAAATTATGGAATGTCTTCGATGGCACATTCCATAGAGAATATCCAAAAAAATTTATGAATTAGATGTTGCGGTTTTAGTTCAATGCTAGTTCAATGCAAGTATATAATTGACGAAGAACCTTTAGCGGAACAATCAATAAACACGTGCCGTCACATAAACGAATCACCAAATAAAAGTTATCACTAACCTTTAAGTCGAAGCTCTGGTGTTTTCTTGGTTCTTTTTTCTTCAGAGGCTAGCCTCGTGAACAGATTTTTAGAGCTTCTTCTGGACAACACGTTACACAAAAAATAGCGACGTAATGTTCATTGATTGAGCATACAAAAAATGCGGGTTTAATAACAAATGATGCGCTTTTGTAAACACAAAAGAAACAAAATGAAAGCGGTTTAGCGGTCGTTACGAACGAAGCTAATAACTCGCGGATTCGTAACACAATAACAACAAAAAGCGGCGTCTCTTCAGACGGAATCAAAAAATGTGTCCGAATAATTCGGAGCATAATTCTCCCAAGCGTCCAAATAGCTCGGGATCCGAAACACGAATGTCAATACTGTCTATATTTTAAACGCAAAAAACACTTACAATTAGCATTAGCGCGACGGAATGTTTTAGAAAAGGTGCAGAAGTTTAAAAATCAATGAAGTAATTCAATCAAATTGAACACAATACACTAAACAAATTGCGGGAACGCACCATTCCGCCAGCCTTGAATTACTTATTTCAAAACTAAGGGTCCACTGGCAGTTGACAAATCTTTACAAGAGGTCGCTTCAAAGTACCACTTGCAGTTCTAGCTGTAGCAACGCGTACAACACCATCACCTCCAGGATGTACGTCAATAATGCGCCCTAATGGCCAATTCAAAGGAGGTGAAGTGTCTTGCTTCAAAATAACAAGAGTACCTGGCTTAACAACCTCCGAGGGATCCGTCCATTTACTCCGTTGATGAAGAGTATGTAAATATTCTTGCGACCAACGTTTCCAGAATGCCTGATGCAAACGACTCAGTAACTGCCATCTGTTGAGACGATTAGATGGGACAGATAAGAAATCAGATTCAGGAGATGCTGTTAAAGGTTCCATGGTAAGAAACATTCCAGGACTCAAGGCGGTAAGATCCGATGGATCATTGCTACAAGGGGTTATAGGTCGCGAGTTTAAAACTGCTTCGACCTGTGCAAATACAGTAGAAAGTTCTTCGTAGGTTAGGATTTGATCTCCAACGACACGTCTTAAGTGAGCTATGACACTACGAAGAATGGTGACATGACAATCTTCGTCGATTAGATTAATCAAACGACTTTTACTTGGTGCTACCAAGCAGTGCGGGAAATTTAGTGACAAACGGCAAGGGAGCATTAACCAATCTACTACCAACTCTAAGAGTTCCCTGTTCATCAACAAACGGCGAAAGTTTACGAAGCGATTTGGGCAAAAGTTTTCGTTCTCGAAGAAGGGAAATCTCTTTAGAAAAATATTGATCTTGAACATAGCGAACAATGCGAAGCTGAGCCTGATATAACTCAGCAGCCAAAAATGATCCAAAAATGCGGGGTAAAACAATAGTTTCAACAACAAAATTGCACTCACGCTTGACTATAGACTATGTAATGTCTTCGATGCACATTCCATAGAGAATATTCAAAAAAATGTATGAATTAGATGTTGCGGTTTTAGTTCAATGCTGGTTCAATGCAAGTATATAATTGACGAAGGACCTTTAGCGGAACAATCAATAAACACGTGCCGTCACATAAACGAATCACCAAATAAAAGTTATCACTAACCTTTTACGTCCGGAAGCTCTGGTGTTTTCTTGGGTCTTCTTTCTTCAGAGGCTAGCCCCGTAACAGCTGGAACAGTTTCTTAGAGCTTCGTCTGGACAACACGTTACACAAAAAATAGCGACGTAATGTTCATTGATTGAGCAAACAAAGTTGCGGGTTTAACAACAAATGATGCGCTTTTGTAAACACAAAAGAAACAAAATGAAAGCGGTTTAGCGGTCGTTACGAACGAAGCTACTAACTCGCGAAATCGTAACGCAAAAAACAACAATAAGCGCCGTCTCTTCAGACGGGATCAAAGCATGACCGAATAGTTCGGAGCACAATACTCGAACCTCCCAAACGTCCTAACAGCAAGGGAGCTGAAACACGAATAACTTTTATTTGGTGATTCGTTTATGTGACGGCACGTGTTTATTGATTGTTCCGCTAAAGGTCCTTCGTCAATTATATACTTGCATTGAGCCAGCATTGAACTAAAACCGCAACATCTAATTCATACACATTTATTTTGGATATTATATGTAATGTGCATCGAAAACATTACATAATTTGGTCCTTCGAGCCGGATGCAATTTGAGTTAATTTAGTGCAAAGATTATCGAATAAATTACATAATTTGGTCCAACTCCGGGCCGGATGCAATTTGAATTAATTTCGTGCAAAGTTTAATGATCAAAACATTGATTTTTCGTTGCAATTATTGTTGAAAACCGCATTGAATTTTCGTTTCTTTATTTGTTAGAAGAGAAAGCAAGTTCGGGATATTCACTCATTCCGGTGGAAATAAAACGCATTTTTTTTGCCGCCTTAAAAACTTACAAGAGCTCGTTTTGTTTGTTTGGTTATTTTGCTAAATTGTTTTGTATTTAATAACATTTGGTCAGATATTTTCTACTTCAACAGTAAAAAATTGTACATTTTTGGAATAGTATTTTGTTTTCGTTCTATCGTGTTAGATTTGTTCAGTGGCGTTACAGTGATTTTAATTTATTGTTAAGATGTCAAAAACCGCTGAAAATTTACGTAAATTTAAAAATCATCGAAAGCCTTAAGAGGTGACGACGTTGAATTGTTTTTTAGCATGATTGATATGATTGATTCAATCCATTCCGAATTTTTTAAAGATCACAATTCCATTGTTGGATAAATTTCAAATGCAAGCGATGATTTTGACTTTGAGAATGACATTCGCAATAAATTTGAAAAATTGTTTTATTCAATTAGGTCTACTTTTGCTAAACTGAAATCTGTTCAGAATTCTACGCCACAAAATATAGTTCCGGAACAGGAAAGTGTTACTTTGCCGCGAATTGATTTGCCTTCATTTAGTGGAGACATATTGAAATTTGGTACTTTTATTGATTTGTTTGATTCATTAATTCACAATAATGAAAAACTCAGTGCTATGCAGAAGTTCAAATATTTGCAGTTAGCTTTAAAAGGGCCTGCTTTTGAAGCTATTAGGAATTTTAAACTAACACAAAACAATTACGTGAGTGCTTATGAAACACTTTAGAAAAAATTCAAGCGAACTCGTTTAATCGCGGAGTCCATTGGTCAGCTTTAGAACAATCCCCCCAACTAACTTCAGATAGCCCTTCAGAGGTTCGGAAGTTATTGGATGACTTCAGTGATAATTTGGAAGCACTGAAGAATTTGGGTTTACCAGTAAATCAGTGGGATTTTTGTATCGTTCAGATGATGTTGAAACGAGTTCCAAAGAATTTAGCCGCCAAATTTGAACTTTACCTGCTCAAGATGACTGTCCGATCCGTTCGGAAGTTGTTGATTTTTTGTCGAAGCATTGCGATGTCTTTGAACATGTTGAATTATCCCGCAAGGCAAAGCGAAGTGTTGACAAAAAGTTACCATTGAATTCAAAGCAACATTCTTCCCGGTTCACTACATCTTTGTTTTTCACTAAGAATAGAAATTGTTTAGTTTGTAAATCCGATCATGCGATTTACAAATGTTGTGAATTCTTGAACAAATCAGTATCCGCGCGGTTTAAGTATGTTAAAGATTTTAGACTTTGTTTTAATTGCTTAGGCGATTCTCATCAGTCGAATCGCTGTAAATCTTTATACACTTGCCGCAACTGCAAACAACGCTATCACACATTGCTTCATTTTGTAAATCGTGGTGATTCAGGCATTCGGTCTGAATCTAGTGCTCCCCCCGCAAACCTGGCTTTCACATCTGGTGGATCCAGTACCATTAATACTGTTGAAAGTCCCGAAACTTCTCTACCGCAGACTTCTTGTCATAGTGCACTTTTGTCATACAATTCAAATGTGTTGTTATCTACCGCTTTAGTTGAGGTATTAGATAAGCACGGTTCTTATCAAACTTTGCGATGTCTGCTAGATTCTGGTAGCCTGACATCATTCATTGCGAGCAAGGCTGTTAAACGCTTTGGCTTCCGAGCTTTGCCCGCTTCGATACAACCCAACGGGCTAGGTTCTATGCAGAGTACCTCTGCTGAGGGCTCTCTTACCCTTTCTCTTCGCTCTATAGTAAAGCGTGAGTGCAATTTTGTTGTTGATACTATTGTTTTACCCCGCATTTGCAATGATATGCCTGTTGCGCCCATTAACATGGCTAATATGGCATATCTAACCAATTTGAAACTTGCTGATCCTGGTATCAATAGCCCAGGCGCTATTGACCTTTTGTTAGGTGCCGATATATTCTCTCAAATTTTGTTGGATGGACGCCTTCTGGGAAAGGAAGGTGTTCTTGACGCTATTAACACTGTGTTTGGTTACATCCTTAAGGGTAGAGTGTCTTCGAGTTCTGTTAACTCTCACTCTCAGTCAGTCATAAACCCAACTTCGCTTTTTTGTCAAATTGAAGATGTAGTATCATTAGATGATTCACTCCAAAGGTTCTGGACAGTTGAAGATGTTCCTACCGCACTGGTTCAGTCCCCTGATGATCTTATCTGCGAAAAAATATTTTCCGAAGGATGCAGGAGATTGGATTCAGGTAGATTCGTTGTGCCTCTTCCTTTTCGAAATACACTTCCTGCTTTTGATGGAATGTATAATCTCGCCGTACAACGTTTCTACTCTTTAGAAAGACGTCTTCTACAGCAACCAGATCTCTACAAACAATATTGTGATTTTCTCAAAGAGTATTTGGAGCTGGATCATATGGAATTGGTTCCTGATCCATCTACTGCTTCTGATTGTTACTACATACCGCATCATTGTGTTTTTTTAAACCGCATAGTAGCACAACCAAACTTCGTGTAGTGTTTAATGCATCTGCTAAGATACCTCATCGGTTATCTATGAATGATTGTTTGTTTATCGGTCCTAAATTGCAGCAAGACATTATCGCTATTTTGTTGACCTTGCACAATTTAGTTTTGCCTCGCCTGCTTGCTATAGAAAACTTTTCTAGTTGTGAACTTCACGCATTTGGTGAAGCTTCTGAGAAAGGTGATGCCGCTGTTGTTTATTTTGTGTTCGAAACTGCATCTGGATTTCGTAAAAGTTTTTTTGTGTTGTCTAAATGGAAAGTTGCCCCTCTGAAAACTTTGTCACTTCCCAGGGTGGAACTGTGTGCTTCAGTTCTTACCGCTAAGTTGGCTCATTATGTTTATGAGCAATTCAATAGTCGTTTGTTGTTCAAGGTGATTCGTTGCTGGTCAATTTCGACGGTAGTCCTTTCATGGCTTAGTTCTTCCCCGCACCGTTGGAAGACTTTTGTCAGTAATCGAGTTGCTTTCATTCAGGAAAAATTTCCTTCTTCGCATTGGTTTTACCTTCAATCTTGTGATAACCCCGCTGACTTGGGTTCCCGAGGCACTTTGCTATCAGAGTTATTAGGTAATACACTTTGGTGGAAAGGCCCACAATTGTTGATTACCGCTTGTTTGCCACATGCTTGCTCAGACTCAAGCATGTCACCGCTAGTTATGACTGAAGCCCGTATAGTGGCGCTTCAAGTCACCGCTTCACCAAATTTATTTGTTACTTTGTTAGAAGAACATTCTTTTATTAATCGCATTACCCGCATTATAGCTCATATTTGTTGCTTTGTTGATAACGCCCGCAATCCAGACCGTAGGGGCTCTGGATTATTTTTGGCTGCTGAGTTATATCTGGCTCAGCTTCGCATTGTTCGCTATGTTCAAGATCAATATTTTTCTAAAGAGATTTCCCTTCTTCGAGAACGAAAACTTTTGCCCAAATCGCTTCGGAAACTTTCGCCGTTTCTTGATGAACAGGGAACTCTTAGAGTTGGTAGTAGATTGGCTAAGGCTCCCTTGCCGTTTGGCACTAAATTTCCCGCACTGCTATCAAGTAAAAGTCGTTTGACTAATCTAATTGTCGAAGATTGTCATGTTACCAATCTTCACGCAGGAATCCAAACCGTTCAATTTCTTTTGCAGCAACGATTTTGGATTCTATTCGCAAAGAGAGTAATTCGTAGTGTCATAGCTCACTTAAGACGTGTCGTTGGAGATCAAATCCTAACCTACGAAGAACTTTCTACTGTATTTGCACAGGTCGAAGCAGTTTTGAACTCTCGACCTATAACCCCTTGTAGCAACTATCCATCGGATCTTACCGCCTTGAGTCATTGTATGTTTCTCACAATGGAACCTTTAACAGCACCTCCTGAATCTGATTTCTTATCTGTCCTATATAATCGTCAAAACAGATGGCAGTTACTGAGTCGTTTGCATCAGGCATTCTGGAAACGTTGGTCGCAAGAATATTTACATACTCTTCATCAACGGAGTAAATGAACTGATCCCTCGGAGGTTGTTAAGCCAGGTACTCTTGTTATTTTGAAGCAAGACACTTCACCTCCTTTGAATTGGCCATTAGGGCGCATTATTGACGTACATCCTGGAGGTGATGGTGTTGTACGCGTTGCTACAGTTGGAACTGCAAGTGGTACTTTGAAGCGACCTCTTTTAAAGCTTTGTCCACTGCCAGTGGACCCTTAGTTTTGAAATAAGTAATTCAAGGCTGGCGGAATGGTGCTTTCCCGGAATTTGGTTAGTGTATTGTGTTCAATTTGATTGAATTACTTCATTGATATTTAAACTTCTGCACCTTTTCTAAAACATTCCGTCGCTCTAATGCTAATTGTAAGTGTTTTTTGCGTGTAAAATATAGACAGAATTGACATTTGTGTTTCGATTCCCTAACTGTTTGGACGCTTGGGAGGGTTCGTGTATTTTGCTCCGAACTATTCGATCACGCTTTGGTTCCGTCTGAAGAGACGGCGCTTATTGTTGTTTTTTGCGTTACGATTCCGCGAGTTAGTAGCTCCGTTAGTAACGACCGCTAAACCGCTTTCATTTTGTTTCTTTTGTGTTTACAAAAACGCATCATTTGTGGTTAAACCCGCATTTTTTGTATGCTCAATCAATGAACATTACGTCGCTATTTTTTGTGTAACGTGTTGTCCAGACGAAGCTCTAAGAAACTGTTCCTGCTGTTATGGGGCTAGCCTCCGAAGAAGCAAGAAAACACCAGAGCTTCGACTTAAAGGTTAGTGATAACTTTTATTTGGTGATTCGTTTATGTGACGGCACGTGTTTATTGATTGTTCCGCTAAAGGTCCTTCGTCAATTATATATTTGCATTGAACCAGCATTGAACTAAAACCGCAACATCTAATTCATACACATTTATTTTGGATATTATATGTAATGTGCATCGAAGACATTACAACAGTATTTGATACAAGTTTTCTTTCAAAACAAAATAAACTCCGTGTTTATTTAACTACTCTTAAATTTCTATCAACTTATGTTACAAAATATTTTGATCATTCAGTCACAAATATTTATTATTCTAAAATTGTAAAAACTTTTATTATTATCACTGATTGACTATTTTTTATGATTTGCTTATTTGATAAATTAAACTTTTTCAAAAATCTTAACTTTCTTTAAACAATGTTTCAAAAACTCACTGTTGTTGGTTCTCGAATTCCCTTCTTCTGATGGTTGGTCTTTAACAATTATTCCAAATTTCAAATTACTTTACTGGTAAAATTCTGCCATTCAATTGAATATCTCGTGCTGTTTTGCAAATTTATTTTCTCCCAATAATTTTGATTTTTAAATTTTCATACCAATAATTCCCATCATATTCCTTTTATCGACCATTTATAAAAAATACTTTCAATTCGCCTTTTCCAAATAAATTTGAATTAAAATTTTCAGTTACTCTTCTCTTGCTGACATGGAACACTAAATTTGTTTTATATCATAGGACATTAACTTCGTTGGTATGGAAACTGAATTTATGAGAACGAAATTTTTTGAACCTATCTGCTCGAAGCAGATCCTATTTATTTAACTTATTCAAATTGCTAAAGTTTCTATATGATTTCATGTTTGTTTAAATCCATTACAATATATATATATATATATATATATATATATATATATATATATATATATATATATACTGTAATGATATGAGTATATAAGCTATGTATGTTCGAGCGCAAAATCGACCAAAAATACATGTAATTTCCCATAAGAGATTCTAAGGTTCAAATTGTAGAAAAATTTCCAAGATGACCTTGAAACCGCCAACGTGAGCGAGGTGGGAAACGGTATAATTGGCGCCATTTTTGCTTATCGTGGGGGTGTAATCGGTATATTTAGAGATGTATTCATCATATTTAAGGCCCTTTTGGCAATTGACGGGGGTGAAATTTGATCGAGGTTGTCACTTATTCTGCGAACAAGGGGGCCGCGTTCTCGAACCGTGGCCGACCGCGGGGGCCCTGGCTGCTGTGACTTGTTAAAGACAGTTTAGGGCTCCGATGAGGGCGCCAGGGCTGCTATGAAGATGGAGGGGGGCCGCGTATAGGTTAGGATGCTGATGACAGGCTGCGATGTAATGGAGGTTATGGACTATTGGGTAGGGCTGGTGTGACGTGCTGAAGATGGATGGAGGCCCGAGTTATGGGGAGTATGGCATAGAACGACGGAACATAGACAGCTGGCAGTTAGGCCATAGATTTGCGGCGTTGACGTATGGCACGGAACGTTAGTGTGAGGCTTTGACGTATTTCATAGAACGATTGCACGGAACATTGCCAGCTGACAGGTAGGCTAGAGGTACGGAACACGGTTGAAAGCTGACGTATTGTACTACAGACGGGTTATGAAGTAATAGATAAGCAGTTAGCCTATTGAAGCGCCCTCATTGGTTAATTACCACATGCTCAACCATACCAAGTTCTCATTGGTCAATAGTCACCACGTGATCTGTTCAATCGCGCCAAATTTCAATGATGTACAATATAATTTATATATTTGTATTACAAAAACCGACGCAGTGATGGGGAATCAGAACCCAGTCCATCGGTTTCCTATGTAAGCACTTAGCATATGTGCCAACAAGACGACAGCATTTGAATATTCTAAAGGTTGATAGTATGTTGAATAAAAACCCGTTTCAGATGCGTAGTAACGTAGAGATAGCTGTTGGGTGGAGACACGACGACCTTGCCGAAATTCGCAGATCGACAAGTCCGATAGCCGGTTAAACGTACCAGTTCGCTCCTTTTGTTGGCGAGCGGACAAAGGTCAAAACATTGTGTGTGTAGAAGACTATCGTCACACAGCGATGGTTGACAGAGACAAGTATTAAACAATGTACGTGTAGATAGATGGCGTTTAAAAAACATTATATATATATATATATATATATATATATATATATATATATATATATATATGTAACGTCAAAACGTCCTCCGGTTATTGCCTAGATGTAATGGCTAACCTACCACCTTATTACGGCCCATGTGGTAAACGTTGACACACCAGGCTGCACGGCAGCTTCAGTGGAGACGGGAGTAGGTTAAGAAACAAGGGCCAAGCCAACTGTAAGTTAATCTTCCATTATAAAGATGTTCTGGGCGCCAGGAAGAGTCTCTGCCTCTTTACCCCAGCTAACCGTCTAAGATAACTTACCAATCCTCCGCGGCTACAAGAAATCTATAGATAAGGGCTCCATGGCTAATACAACCTCAGTATATTGTCAGTTACGTCATAACAAACCTACTTCAATAAAACTCTTCATAAAACAGTAAATAATTTAATGAACTTTTAAATTATTTCATTACAATACTGCAAAAATATCAAACACAAGTCGACCTGTAGCCAACTTCATGTACCTACATACACATATCTATGGTTCAACCAAGAATCAACATTACATACCTGATATACTAAGTCCAAATTATTACCAAAATCACAAATGTAATAATCAATTACCAAAATCAACAAATGTAATAATCAATTAATTATCAAGTGAACCTAGATAAAATAAACACATGTTATCAAAAGCAGTAATCTAAATACTCAAATGTTGTTGTGATCCGTAAACATGTACAATATATCTAAAATCAGAAATGAGTTACTTAAATGCACAATATTCAAAATAATATCAAAGTCAATAATGACATCTAAACTGTAAATAATTCAAAATTATATCAAATTCAATAACTGTACTGTTATTCTGAAATCTGAAGCCAAAAACATTCAATTACTGACAAAGTGTTTAATTACATTTAAACTTCAAGAAAAATCAATAATGATTTCATAAATCTAGAAACAAATATCATCTTTAAAACATCCAAAATAATTCAGTTAACAAGTCGACGTTTCGAGCTCTCACGACGCTTTCACAAAATACCAAATAATATCAATATCTAATAAATCAGTAATCATGAAATGATATTCAAAATTTGACACTACAGGAAATGCATAAAAATCAAATTTATATGAGCAAATTAACAGACATAAATTTAACTAAATAATCAGGTTCTTTATTAAATTCAATAAGTTCAAAATGTTATTCAATTAAATCAATTATCTTTAATGTGAAAAGCAAATTATGAGCAAAACAAATACACTGAATCAAATTACAAAGGTACCTTGTTCAAATGTGATGACACAACACTCAGCTGTCCTCTGTAGAAACGAAGCAAACATACGCCGTCGTTGCTATACGGCAACCAACGATTCCGGTTCCCAATAAACCAAAATGGAACTCGATTACAAGACTTACCAAAACTTCGACAAACTAAGTGAAGTTGATAGCCCCATACACTGAAGAAAACAAGGTCTTGGGCGGGCTAAAGTTCTTACGTACGATGTTCAGATAGTGGTTGACCAGTTAGTCGTCCAGGAAGGCCAACGAGAGAACATGCAAATATTCAGCAACCAAATCCTCACAAATGAGAACGTGTTTCCACTAATTTCCAAAAATATCACCAAACTGCTAATGGAGACATCAATTAAACGTTGCTGGAAGCCGGTGATCATCGAGAAAATCAGTGATGAACTTGTCTTAAATCCTCACACGAGTATGGTTTCCGTTAAAATCCAAAAATATCACAAATCCAATAAGGGAACCAACGATTAAAGTGTATCCAACTAAATCCCAATCAATGGATGGCACAAAATTGCCATTATAAATTCAGATTACACTTCTAAACATCTATCACCACATTTCACCATAACCTCTCTTCCCAAGTACTACACGCATCCTCACACTAGGACGGTCAACGGGCAACAACCGATCACGAGGGCGGTCGGCGGCCAACTCCTCGGACAACTGACATCTCACAAATCCTACCAACCTATCCAAATCTACTAACATCGTCTTAAATTCCCTACAATTCCCTACATACAACGCTCTTCTTCTACGACATTCCACAACATTCATGCTCGAAATGTCCGGTGCTCGACTCTACTTTTCTACCTCTTCTTACCATAAATGTCTTTAACCTGTCTAGAACGTGTGATTCCGCCCTTAGCAAAATCGCCTCGAAAGTCAAGAAAATCTAACCAAAAATCTTAACCTAGAATTTGTCGACATGAAAACAAATCAATACCAAATACAAAGCGAGAATATTTCCAATACGAAAAACCCAATAAGCCTATCGCAATAACAAAAATGTTACAGAATAATAAAAAAGGTAAGTGTTTACGTTTGAAGATAATTTTATACCATCCGTTGGCGATAATATTCGAAATCAATACTCGTGTTTTAGTTACAAGAAAACAATTATTGTAGATAAATGACACATACAACGTCCAAAACGAGCAATTTAGAAAACTTTTTGCATAAATCAAACCTCAGATATTTCGTCGTTTACTTGTTCTTTTACGGGTTTATGGAATACACTGCTAGTTACACTCTGCGGCAAAAATGTAATGTTAAAGGTTATCGATAGCTAACGTAACGGACGAATAAAAGTAACATTTTGACCGGTCCTAAACGCGTTTATATATACTGAGTAACTACGGCAAAAATATAACGTAACAATATATATATTTGTTTTTAAGTTATCGCGGGCACTAAATATTTTAAGTGGTTTCCGGGAATTCATCCGCGTAGTTGATAACTGATCCCTGCCGGAATCGATGGTAAACTGACGACGTTTCGACAGAGTCACATCTGCCCTCTTCAGGTCAGTTCGCATAATTCTCGTAGCCTTCTGCTTTCGCTTCTAGTTACTCGAATACTAAGATTTTCAGGAGCGCGCACGGTGTTATATAGTCGCAGCTCGGCGCCTATTGGTTGGCACCGTGAACGGCTGTGTATGATTGGCCCTGGGCGCTCAGTGGGCATGCCTCCCGCCTGCTGATTTGTTATTTCCGGTTGAGTTGTTATTGGACGGGTCCGGGCCGGTACGGTGTTTAATAGAATTTTCCAACAATTCGAATTTCTTCGCTATTTCAATTGCCTCTCTTACGAGTCTTCATTTCGGGTTTTCTATATTTGCCAGTACTCTGGTGTTCTCAAAGTCTATTCGGTGTGACATCGTTGTGGCGTGTTCCGCAATGGATGTAGCTTTTTCCTGCTTTCTTACATTGTTCTGGTGTTCATCACGTCTAGCTTGAATTCTTCTATTAGTTTGCACCACATAGGTTTTATGATGAACATCAGAACGCTGTAAAAAAAGCAGGAAAAAACAACATCAATTGCGGAATACGCCACCACGATGTTACACCGAATAGACTTTGAGAACACCAGAGTACTGGCAAATATAGAAAACCCGAAATCAAGACTCGTGAGAGAAGCAATTGAAATAGCGAAGAGGCCTCACAGTCTAAACGCACGCAATGAAATTCAGAACTTATAGAATTGTTGGAAAAATCTATTAAACACCGTACCGGCCCGGACCCGTCCAATAACAACTCAACCGGAAATAACAAATCAGCAGGCGGGAGGCGTGCCCAGGGCCAATCACAGGCAGCCGTTCACGGTGCCAACCAATAGGTGCCGAGCCGCGACCATATAACAGCGTGAGCGCTTCTGAAAATCTTAGTATTCGAGTAACTAGAAGCGAAAGCAGAAGGTTACGAGAATTATGCGAACCGACCTGAAGAGTGCAGATGTGACTCTGCCGAAACGTCGTCATTTGACCATCGATCCCGGCAGGGATCAGAGTAGTTAAACAAAGCGGTTTCTGGAGCGGAAGTGGGCATAAAGGTAACCAGTCATCGAGTTCTCGCCGGGAGCTGCTGCCGAGCTGTTGGTAGTTGTTGTTTGGATAAGAAGAAGACATTGGGAAGAAGAAGACATTGGGGGTGGTCGTAGGGGTGCGCGAAAGACATTTGGGTGTGTCGCAGAGGTGCGCGCCATCTGTTGTTAATAAATGAAAGCCATTGTATTGTGGGTTGCGTGTGTTGCAGAAGTGCGCGGCCTCTGTTGTTGTTGTTGTTGTACATGCCCGTTGCGCGGGCGCGTGTTTTTGGGCGTTGTTCGGTTAGATATTTGGGGGCTGGATGGGGGATATGGTATTTAGTTGGTTGTAAAAAGGCGCAAGACCGTGGAGCGGCAACTTTCCTCGGACGTCGAGCTTTGAGACTTAGAATTTTTTTTAATGTTTCAAGCGTCTGAAAGATATGGTATTTTGTTGTCTGTAAAAAAATTTAAAATCCTTTGCTTAAGCCTGCATGTGCGAGAACGTCCACTCCTTCGAGTCTATAGTTTTCGTAAGCGAGCGCCTACCTGCGCAAGAAAGGCAACTTTCGTCGGACGTCGAGCGACTATTGTTTAAATAAGTTAGCACATAGTATATTATGAATATTCAGAACATCCTTAATATCTAAATCTATTTGTGATCTTGTCTTTGTACAAGTTATAGTAAGGCCGCCATCATCAAACCGCATATTCATATTCAAAGAAATAATAATTTATCTAGCGACTAGTTCAAGTATGCCTTTAATACCGTCAACAAAAATGGTGACCGCAATGAAAAGACACTGTGATATCATGTTTACGCTAAAGGATTTTTTCTTGTCAAAATAAACACCATCAAATATATCGTTAAATAAAATACCCGAGATTAATACTATCCAAATGTAATGCTCCCATAATATACTTAATAATGGTCTGTTATAATATTTTATTTCATACCGAAACACAACCAAATATTTTACCAAAATACCTGAGAATACCATCGCAATAGCATTCTCCAATTAATTTACTGTCTGTATATAGAACATTGGAAAATAAATAGCTCTGATTATAAATATATCTGTCTGACCTGAAAGAATTCAACGATAACAATAACAAATATAAGGAAACTAAACCACAACTGCAAGATAAAAAAATGTGTTGTCACATTTAGAACAGAAAATGTGATATAAAAATTCAATAATATGTAAGAAATTATAGGAATATACTGGGAATAGGCAGCCAGGTTGGTTTAAATAAAAAATATTATTCTGAAGGGTAGAAATAGCTGCAAAGGGCTGTTAGAAATAATTGAATGGTTGAAGTAAGGGCGTTGCAAAGAGTAGAAATGTTTGAAATCGTTACAAAGGCTAGGGCCGTAGAAACGACAGCAACCGTAGAAATGACTGGTGAGTTTAAACAAAGCCACTACAAATGCTAGAAACTGTTGCTACAAATGGTTTGAAACAAATCCGTTGGAAAAGTAGAGACCAGGAATGTTGGAAATGGGATAGTGGGTATAAATATATAACTTTTTGTAAGCCAGAGGTAGGAACAAACAAATCTCTTCTAAGACAGGTACTCAAAGCTTATTCAGTGGTACATAAAAACTTTTTTCTAGGTGCACAAAAATTTAGCCATCAAAAAGAAAACATCAGTCGTTTGCTACAACAAACAAATGTTTTTATCACATATAACTTTTTCTAAGACAGGCGTCAGTACAAACAAATGTTTTCTAGGTACACAAAATGTATGTTTCTACTAATGAATTGTTGATATGAGAATAAAATGAACAAAGTATTTGAAAAACTTCACAGGTGTTTTACCTATATGTCTCGAACAGGACCTTATAAATGCTATAAAAATGCTACAAATAGTAGAAAACGTTATAACAGAAGCAAAAATGATCGAAATGATTGGTACACGAACGCTACAAATGTTAGAAATGGGACCCCTGCAAATACTAGAAATGACAGGTACAGGGACGTTACAAATGATAGAAAAGATATGAATGCTAAGAACAATCCCAGCGCAAATAACTGCGATAGACTGCTATATTTAATTAGTATCCGCAATAAGGATGATGTCGCTATATCGTAAGATGTATATGAAGCAACAAGATGTCCAACTGCCTATCGAAAATTTCGACTTTGTTGAAGAATCATTGTCATCAGCAAGTCGACACGGACAATTGTTACCAAATTCCCTACGAGCAGCAGTCTGCGGACCTAGTGGTTGCAGAAAGTTTCAAATTCGGAATGGTTGAAGCCTAGTAGTTAGGTTCTGGCAGGTCGCAAATTTTACTTGAAACGCATTATTTCTAAACATAAATGTCATAGAAATTAACACTGATATATTATAATATATCATAATATATTTTGTTTGAAAATGAATTCTTAAAATAATTTTGATTGTTGTACTATTTTTTATCGATTTAAGTGCTTCAACAGCGTCTTAATATTATAATATTATTAGTATTAGCTTTTATAACGAACCAAAGCAGATAAAAGGAACTTGTGTACGTTTTCAGTGATCTAGGGAAATATGGCAATGTTGCTCCATCACTTTAATCATATGACTAAAATGACGTATTTCCGAGATCTAGGGAAATATGGAAATCTGGCGTCGCTGTCCCCGCTTAGCGGGCTTTCCGGTCATGACGTCATAAGCTGCACTCTCATTGGCTGGTTTATAAGCAGACCACCTGCTAACCATCAGTTTGTTTATCTTATATGCTTATAAAGAACAAATATGTCCTGATTTCAAAGTTTCCAAAGCAGGATTCCGTTTTATATTTGACGAGTGTCTTTATGCCACTAGAAATACTAGAAATGACTGGTGAGTTTAAACAAAGCCGCTACAAACGGTTAAAATGACTGGTACAGGAACGTTGCAAATGGCTGATGCCACTAGAAATGGTAGGTTAGTTGGAAACTCTAGAAATGGTAGGAATGTTGAAGCAGGGACGTTAGAAATGTTGCACAAGGCTTCGATATTTGGATATGTAATGATGACAAAGAGTTTTTCTAACAAAAAAAACGGTACATATAACTTTTTCTAAGACAGGTATTCAAAACTTTATCATCAATCGGTTATTAAACAAGAAACATCAGCCGTTTGCTGCTACTCACTATAAATCTTTCTATCACATGTAACTTTTTCTAAGACAGGTACTCAAAACTTTAGCATCAAAACTAATTTCAGTACTTACACATAAACTTTTTTCTAAAAGAATACAACCAAGAAAATCAAGTCGTTTGCTGCGTTTTTCAAATGTTTCTACTAATGAATTGTTGATATGAGAGTAAAGTGTACAAAGTACTGTATAACATTTTATTCTTGAACCAGCTGAACCTAAATTAGGTCGATCCGTTAAACAAATATTTACCAAAGACCGCTGTCTATAAGAGAGAAGATTAAAAATTATTACTTATATATCTCATATTATATTGTTGAAATAACTTCGTTGATATTCAAATTCTAAGTTTAAAAAAAGTTATGAAAAAACAAGATTTAACAAGATGTCAGAGAGGCACCTAATTTCCAGAAGTACGTGCTATAACGTAATAACAACCTCAAAACGGAGATAACAAAACCATTGTCTCATCAAAAGTTTCTCTTAAAAAAATGCTACTCAACAAACAAGGTAATTTAACGCGCATATGAAACGTAGGAACAATTTGCTTGATTTATGAACTACTAAAAATATCTCTTAAAGTTAAATATAAAAATATTCTTGACTGCTATTTTCCTTTGAGTAATAAACATAAATAAAATATAGAAAAAAGATCGAAGCTCGTACTTACACCCTTGCCAGACTACTAGAAGGCTTTCATGCAGGATTATGGCTTGCTAGCTTTCGACATGTTGAAAGACAAAGCAACCAACCACCACACGCAGCCGAAACTGAGAATTTGTCACTGGAGAACGCTACTAGACCCAGTCACAACCAAAGCAACTCCGGTAGCAGAAAAAAGACAAGTTCAATTCATCATTCCACATACTTATAACCCTGCTTTGATATACACAATGAAGATAAAACAGCCAAAGCATTCATAAGTTTGAAAATGGAGTCACAACAAAATTCGTAGCATCAAATTAATATGTTTTCAGATAATTATACGCGTATTAAATAATCTATTGCAAGACTTAATGGTTGAGATTATTTCATTATTTATCATAGCTGAATATTTAGTTCAAAAGGCAGCCATTTAACATTGCACACAGACAACAACACACCACCGAAAAAGAAAATTATTTAAAAGAATTTTTGTAAAATACTGAGCAGAAATTCTTGTTAAATTGAAATTAATCATTCAAATATTCTAAAAATATGTTTGTGCTTTATTGGATATCTGCATCACTATCAATTATTGCGGTTTTTTAACATTGAGTGAAGATGTTAGCGAAGATTATAATTTGTCAAAGCAGAAGTATCCATTAGAAATTAATTTATTCGTATCTTATGGTTTAAATATTTTTTGTTTTGAATCATGAAGATTTAGAATTGAACATGGAGGGTCTTTCACATTCAAGTGTCGTTTCACCTTGATGGAGTTAAGCTTCATTCAACAGGCCAGAAAATCTTGATCAAGAATGGGTGGACTTCATTGTGCAACAAACAAAATCCTTCAATATCAATGTGAATAACACGAATTTGTTTTAAAATTTACGAGTGTTAGATAATAGAAAACACATTAACCTATTAAACTACACACATACAAATTTAAAACTAGCAACTCACATAATTGTGAACATACTAGAAGCAATATAAGACAAAAGAAAGCTGTAACCAGGCCTCGTGTTATCGAATTATAATTATCGGTCAGCATCGATCTCCATCACAACAAATAACGGAAACATAATCCATAAGTTTATATATAAGCATATTGTATGAAATTGAAAAGTTTACTCCAGGCATATATATATTGAATCAAAAATGTGTTATTAAACAGCATTGTCATGAGTCTCAATTTCTGTGACGTCATCACTGTCATTGCCTAGTTTATCAGCAGACCACCTATCATTAGTATATGTAACTAATATGTCTGCTTTTGGATTATAACATACGAGGCATTAAGATCAAAGCCATAATTTTCTGAGATCTAAGGAAATATGGTAATCTTTTTTTTCTGCGGCGTCATTAGTCGGTCATTTCCTCTATATAACAAGAAACATAACCTGACCAAGGAATATGTTGTCTCACTCTGTCTCACTAAAAAACATGAAAGAAGAGGTCGGTTGTCAAATTACGCTTAAGTATCTATCAAAATGATTCCTCTCTCATTGGTTTATTCAAACAGACCACGAGACCTCAACATGTCAATCATTAGGGATGGAATTCGTACTAGGTCTCTAACACAACCTAACATATAATTACAAACGTTATTCATATAAGGAAAACAATGTATGGAAAATGTCACTTACTCTCTTTAATGAACTGTCTCAAAATGATTGAAGACAATGAGAAATACATAAGGCTAAATCATTCTGCACTGATTATAAAAGCTTTCGATTCAGCTTAGTGAAAAGATTTCCACTGCACGAACGCCACTCTTTAAAACAATTCAAGTGAGATTGTTCTATTTCCATTTAAATAATAAAAAATTAGACAGTTGAGTACTAGTTACCGAGAATTTGTCTATAGCATTATAGCAACAGTGTTTCATTTGTAAAATTTTGAATGCAGTAAAATCATTATTCACAATTTGGGTAGTTTGTTGATATCAAACAAAAACGTAAATAATTCGCTGGACTTTTAATAATTCTGTTAAATGAGTAAACTAATGAAGTCTTTCTATAACGCTTGCGGTCACATATGAAACCTGTATATGGAAACCTGTACAGTGAAAAATAATTTTCTAGACATAAAAATTTTAAAGATTTGTTGTCAAAGGGCTTTGTCCATCTACCATTTTTCAATCAGTAACTGAAAGCAGCTTCGGTGTACAAAAAAAATAATTTTCTAGACATAAAAATGTTGTGTGAGTGTAAGACATTTGCAGTGATGTTGTTATCTTGCTAAACTACCAGCTTCTGTATAGAAATCACTCAGATGTTTTTGTACGATTTCCATAAAAAACAACAAATGCCTAAGACTTATCTACCAACCATGTCTCTTCTCTAGCGCCTATTATCGTAAGGTAAGATTTACATCACTTTGATGGATCCCCCAGGCACAAGTCGTACGAAAATGTTTTTACTTGAGGTTAGGCACATTACTAGTGCGAGTATTGACTACATCGTGTCGAGTTTTCCATATTATGTACCATATCTAAAATCTTTTATGATAGTAAAACAATGTCACAAAGTTATAATTTTATTTTCAAATAATAACAATTTAATATGTAGCTAAAATCTTATTTTATAGAGTTTTAAGTTGATCATACAAAGATATGATGGGACAATCAATGCCGAAAATATCTAAAGTCAGTTTATCAGTCTTATGTAACGAGTTGGTAAACTGATTAAATTCGAAGTACCAATTTTCTTGAAAGAAGTATATTAAACCATTATTGTATCTGAATACCCCTCTAATATTTGGAGGAATTTTTGCTGCTAATGTAACCATATTCCTTAGACTTTATCTATGAAAAAAGTAAGTTTCACTTACTTATAGCAGCAATAATTTCGTCTCCAGCAAGAGCTATTTTTAGATCAGAAGCATTGAGGCTTTTGATAAATTTAAAATTACGATCTTCTATATAAAATTGTCTTTTTCGATCAATAATTGCAATTATTTCTCCAGAGGGGTGTTGATAAATTGATGTTATTTCGAAATCACCAGGAGGTAAAAAGTTTAAAAACTTTCTCAATGATATATCCTTTGTTGTGAAATTCTTTGTTTGAATATCCATTATCCAAAGTCTGTCTTTAAGATGATATATAAATTTGTATGTAACACAAGGAATTGAAGATATTTAGGCTCGATTTTACACAAATCTGTTATTTTATTAGTTTTACTATTATTTGTTGCTGTAGAGGTAGTCTTCTTTGATATGATTGGAGGAGTGCTTGCAGTCGTATTGGAAGGAACAGACTTGGGTGTACTTAAGGAGGAGGTAGTCACCTTAGTTATGGTTGCGCCGGTAGTTCTCGCTGTTGATGTTTTTTTGTACATAGAAGCTGCTTTCAGTTACTGATTGAAAAATGGTAGATGGACTAAGCCCTTTGACAACAAATCTTTAAAATTTTAATGTCTAGAAAATTATTTTTCACTGTACAGGTTTCCAAACTAGTATCGTTTCATATGTGACCGTAAGCGTTATAGAACGACTTCAATTAGTTTACTCATTTAAAGTACGAATGCCTGAACAGAATTATTAAAAGTCCAGCGAATTATTTACGTACCTAAATTGTGAATAATGATTTTACTGCATTCAAAATTTTACAAATGAAACACTGTTGCTATTATGCTATAGACATATTCTTGGTAACTAGTACTCAACTGTCTAATTTTTTTATTATTTAAATGGAAATAGAACGATCTCACTTGAATTGTTTTAAAGAGTGGCGTTCATGCAGTGGAAATCTTTTCACTAAGCTGAATCGAAAGCTTTTATAATCAGTGCAGAATGATTTAGCCTTATGTATTTCTCATTGTCTTCAATCATTTTGAGACAGTTCATTAAAGAGAGTAAGTGACATTTTCCATACATTGTTTTCCTTATATGAATAACGTTTGTAATTATATGTTAGGTTGTGTTAGAGACCTAGTACGAATTCCATCCCTAATGATTGACATGTTGAGGTCTCGTGGTCTGTTTGAATAAACCAATGAGAGAGGAATCATTTTGATAGATACTTAAGCGTAATTTGACAACCGATCTCTTCTTTCATGTTTTTTAGTGAGACAGAGTGAGACAACATATTCCTTGATCAGGTTATGTTTCTTGTTATATAGAGGAAATGACCGACTAATGACGCCGCAGAAAAAAAAAGATTACCATATTTCCTTAGATCTCAGAAAATTATGGCTTTGATCTTAATGCCTCGTATGTTATAATCCAAAAGCAGACATATTAGTTACATATACTAATGATAGGTGGTCTGCTGATAAACTAGGCAATGACAGTGATGACGTCACAGAAATTGATACTCATGACAATGCTGTTCAATAGCACATTTTTGATTCAATATATATATGCCTGGAGTAAACTTTTCAATTTCATACAATATGCTTATATATAAACTTATGGATTATGTTTCCGTTATTTGTTGTGATGAAGATCGATGCTGACCGATAATTATAATTGGATAACACGAGGCCTGGTTACAGCTTTCTTTTGTCTTATATTGCTTCTAGTATGTTCACAATTATGTGAGTTGCTAGTTTTAAATTTGTATGTGTGTAGTTTAATAGGTTCGTTACGTTTTTTAAATGTTATTCATTATGTATACACTCGTGCATAGGAATGTGTTTTCTATTATCTAACACTCGTACATCTTAAAACAAATTCGTGTTATTCACATTGATATTGAAGGATTTTGTTTGTTGCACAATGAAGTCCACCCATTCTTGATCAAGATTTTCTGGCCTGTTGAATGAAGCTTAACTCCATCAAGGTGAAACGACACTTGAATGTGAAAGACCCTCCATGTTCAATTCTAAATCTTCATGATTCAAAACAAAAAATATTTAAACCATAAGTCTTTTATTTCACAGTTTAGATTGACAACTCTTTCCACCAACAGTAATTTAATTCAAAGCAAAGTGTTATTGGAAGAACAATATTGTTACGTCAAACACCCTTACAGTATTTCAAATGATTGATTGATACTCTAAGATACGAATAAATTCATTTCTAATGGATACTTCTGTTTTGACAAATTATAACCTTCGCTAACATCTTCACTCAATGTTAAAAAACTGCAATAATTGATAGTGATGCAGATATCCAATAAAGCACAAACATATTTTTAGAATATTTGAATGATTAATTTCAATTTAACAAGAATTTCTACTCAGTATTTTACAACATTTCTTTTAAATAATTTTCTTTTTCGGTGGTGTGTTGTTGTCTGTGTGCAATGTTGAATGGCTGCCTTTTGAACTAAATATTCAGCTATGATAAATAATGAAATAATCTCAACCATTAAGTCTTGCAATAGATTATTTAATACGCGTATAATTATCTGAAAACATATTAATTTGATGCTACGAATTTTGTTGTGACTCCATTTTCAAACTTTTGAATGCTTTGGCTGTTTTATCTTATTTGTGTATATCAAAGCAGGGTTATAAGTATGTGGAATGATGAATTGAACTTGTCTTTTTTCTGCTACCGGAGTTGCTTTGGTTGTGACTGGGTCTAGTAGCGTTCTCCAGTGACAAATTCTCAGTTTCGGCTGCGTGTGGTGGTTGGTTGCTTTGTCTTTCAACATGTCGAAAGCTAGCAAGCCATAATCCTGCATGAAAGCCTTCTAGTGGTCTGGCAGGGGTGTAAGTACGAGCTTCGATCTTTTTTCTATATTTTTATATTTAACTTTAAGAAATATTTTTAGTAATTCATAAATCAAGCAAATTGTTCCTACGTTTCATATGCGCGTTAAATTACCTTTTGTTGAGTTGCATTTTTTTAAGAGAAACTTTTGATGAGACGATGGTTTTGTTATCTCCGTTTTGAGGTTGTTTGCTATAACGTACTTCTGGAAATTAGGTGCCTCTCTGACATCTTGTTAAATCTTGTTTTTTTCATAACTTTTTTTAAACTTAGAATTTGAATATCAACGAAGTTATTTCAACAATATAATATGAGATATATAAGTAATAATTTTTAATCTTCTCTCTTATAGACAGCGTTCTTTGGTAAATATTTGTTTAACGGATCGACCTAATTTAGGTTCAGCTGGTTCAAGAATAAAATGTTATACAGTACTTTGTACACTTTACTCTCATATCAACAATTCATTAGTAGAAACATTTGAAAAACGCAGCAAACGACTTGATTTTCTTGGTTGTATTCTTTTAGAAAAAAGTTTATGTGTAAGTACTGAAATTGGTTTTGATGCTAAAGTTTTGAGTACCTGTCTTAGAAAAAGTTACATGTGATAGAAAGATTTATAGTGAGTAGCAGCAAACGGCTGATGTTTCTTGTTTAATAACCGATTGATGATAAAGTTTTGAATACCTGTCTTAGAAAAAGTTATATGTACCGTTTTTTTTGTTAGAAAAACTCTTTGTCATCATTACATATCCAAATATCGAAGCCTTGTGCAACATTTCTAACGTCCCTGCTTCAACATTCCTACCATTTCTAGAGTTTCCAACTAACCTACCATTTCTAGTGGCATCAGCCATTTGCAACGTTCCTGAACCAGTCATTTTAACCGTTTGTAGCGGCTTTGTTTAAACTCACCAGTCATTTCTAGTATTTCTAGTGGCATAAAGACACTCGTCAAATATAAAACGGAATCCTGCTTTGGAAACTTTGAAATCAGGATATATCTGTTCTTTATAAGCATATAAGATAAACAAACTGATGGTTAGCAGGTGGTCTGCTTATAAATCAGCCAATGAGAGTGCAGCTTATGACGTCATGACCGGAAAGCCCGCTAAGCGGGGACAGCGACGCCAGATTTCCATATTTCCCTAGATCTCGGAAATACGTCATTTTAGTCATATGATTAAAGTGATGGAGCAACATTGCCATATTTCCCTAGATCACTGAAAACGTACACAAGTTCCTTTTATCTGCTTTGGTTCGTTATAAAAGCTAATATTAATAATATTATAATATTAAGACGCTGTTGAAGCACTTAAATCGATAAAAAATAGTACAACAATCAAAATTATTTTAAGAATTCATTTTCAAACAAAATATATTATGATATATTATAATATATCAGTGTTAATTTCTATGACATTTATGTTTAGAAATAATGCGTTTCAAGTAAAATTTGCGACCTGCCAGAACCTAACTACTAGACTTCAACCATTCCGAATTTGAAACTTTCTGCAACCACTAGGTCCGCAGACTGCTGCTCGTAGGGAATTTGGTAACAATTGTCCGTGTCGACTTGCTGATGACAATGATTCTTCAACAAAGTCGAAATTTTCGATAGGCAGTTGGACATCTTGTTGCTTCATATACATCTTACGATATAGCGACATCATCCTTATTGCGGATACTAATTAAATATAGCAGTCTATCGCAGTTATTTGCGCTGGGATTGTTCTTAGCATTCATATCTTTTCTATCATTTGTAACGTCCCTGTACCTGTCATTTCTAGTATTTGCAGGGGTCCCATTTCTAACATTTGTAGCGTTCGTGTACCAATCATTTCGATCATTTTTGCTTCTGTTATAACGTTTTCTACTATTTGTAGCATTTTTATAGCATTTATAAGGTCCTGTTCGAGACATATAGGTAAAACACCTGTGAAATTTTTCAAATACTTTGTTCATTTTATTCTCATATCAACAATTCATTAGTAGAAACATACATTTTGTGTACCTAGAAAACATTTGTTTGTACTGACGCCTGTCTTAGAAAAAGTTATATGTGATAAAAACATTTGTTTGTTGTAGCAAACGACTGATGTTTTCTTTTTGATGGCTAAATTTTTGTGCACCTAGAAAAAAGTTTTTATGTACCACTGAATAAGCTTTGAGTACCTGTCTTAGAAGAGATTTGTTTGTTCCTACCTCTGGCTGACAAAAAGTTATATATTTATACCCACTATCCCATTTCCAACATTCCTGGTCTCTACTTTTCCAACGGATTTGTTTCAAACCATTTGTAGCAACAGTTTCTAGCATTTGTAGTGGCTTTGTTTAAACTCACCAGTCATTTCTACGGTTGCTGTCGTTTCTACGGCCCTAGCCTTTGTAACGATTTCAAACATTTCTACTCTTTGCAACGCCCTTACTTCAACCATTCAATTATTTCTAACAGCCCTTTGCAGCTATTTCTACCCTTCAGAATAATATTTTTTATTTAAACCAACCTGGCTGTCCATTCCCAGTATATTCCCATAATTTCTTACATATTATTGAATTTTTATATCACATTTTCTGTTCTAAATGTGACAACACATTTTTTTATCTTGCAGTTGTGGTTTAGTTTCCTTATATTTGTTATTGTTATCGTTGAATTCTTTCAGGTCAGACAGATATATTTATAATCAGAGCTATTTATTTTCCAATGTTCTATATACAGACAGTAAATTAATTGGAGAATGCTATTGCGATGGTATTCTCAGGTATTTTGGTAAAATATTTGGTTGTGTTTCGGTATGAAATAAAATATTATAACAGACCATTATTAAGTATATTATGGGAGCATTACATTTCGATAGTATTAATCTCGGGTATTTTGTTTTAACGATATATTTGATGGTGTTTATTTTGACAAGAAAAAATCCTTTAGCGTAAACATGATATCACAGTGTCTTTTCATTGCGGTCACCATTTTTGTTGACGGTATTAAAGGCATACTTGAACTAGTCGCTAGATAAATTATTATTTCTTTGAATATGAATATGCGGTTGGATGATGGCGGCCTTACTATAACTTGTACAAAGACAAGATCACAAATAGATTTAGGTATTAAGGATGTTCTGAATATTCATAATATACTATGTGCTAACTTATTTAAACAATAGTCGCTCGACGTCCGACGAAAGTTGCCTTTCTTGCGCAGGTAGGCGCTCGCTTACGAAAACTATAGACTCGAAGGAGTGGACGTTCTCGCACATGCAGGCTTAAGCAAAAGATTTTAAATTTTTTTACAGACAACAAAATACCATATCTTTCAGACGCTTGAAACATTAAAAAAAATTCTAAGTCTCAAAGCTCGACGTCCGAGGAAAGTTGCCGCGCCTTTTTACAACCAACTAAATACCATATCCTCCCATACAGCCCCCAAATATCTAACCGAACAACGCCCAAAAACCGCGCCCGCGCAACGGGCATGTACTATACCTTTTCAAATAAACATTTCTCGATTAACCGCATTAGTGCAGCTCGGTGGACACCTTACTTTGTAATCAGGCAAGCCGCGTTCGATACCCGGCCAAGTATTTAGCTTTTTTTCTCTCTAACCACCAAAACCAACAACAGATGGCGTGCACCCTGCAACCCACAATACAATGGCTTTCAATTATTAACAACAGAGGCCGCGCACTTCTGCAACACACGCATCCCACAATACAATGGCTTTCATTTATTAACAACAGATGGCGCGCACCTCTGCGACACACCCAAATGTCTTTCGCGCACCCCTACGACCACCCCCAATGTCTTCTTCTTCCCAATGTCTTCTTCTTCTTATCCAAACAACAACTACCAACAGCTCGGCAGCAGCTCCCGGCGAGAACTCGATGACTGGTTACCTTTATGCCCACTTCCGCTCCAGAAACCGCTTTGTTTAACTACTGATCAGCTATGAACTACGCGGATACATTCCCGGAAACCACCTAAAACATATATATATATATATATATATATATATATATATATATATATATATTAGTGATAAAAGATACAGGGTGTCTCGGAAAATATGCCCGATAACCAGAACATAAAAAAAATACTGGGTGTGTTCATAATGGCAAAGTTGATTAGGAAATGTTTGAAAATAAATGCAAGATAATTGATTCCGGAATTAGATGTGGAAATTCGGGATAATAGAAACGGAAATGTGGGAATTAGATACAGGAATTCGGGGAGTTGATATGCTGGATACGGGAAAAAAGTATTTGGTGTATATATCAAACACCAATCAGTGTGTTGGGATACATACGACCGGAGTCTACCGATAGAAAGAGAGCGAGGGAGAGAGAGAGAGAGAAAGTCGAGGACAGGTGTCTGTTTCCTGGGGTGCCGGTGTATAAGATAGGAGGTGTACACTTAATAGGAGGATATCGTTGGGTTAGCCCACACTCATACAAGCCAGACGAGGAAAGCCTTGGCTAAACAAGGAAAGACAAACAGCTAACAAAAAATAACATATTAAAACTACTGACAAAGGGTAAGCTGGAAATGGGAGTCTTGAAACGGAATAATGGGAACGGGAATGATGGATGCGGCATAACGTGAAAAGAAACGCTGGATGTTGTTGTTAGGACATGTGCAGTTATATTCTGCGGGTGTTATACAACCCCAGTGAAGGTGTATGGATGTTAGACATGCCCCGTGAAGATGCGTAAGTGGTAGACATGAGCAGAAATGTTGAATGGATGCTAGACATGTGCAATGATGTTGTGTGAGCGTTAGGAATGCGCAGTGAAGTTGTATTAATATTAGGCATGCACAGTGATGTTGAATGAGTGTTAGACATGCGCAATGATGTTGTGTAAGCGTTAGACATGCGCATGATCTTGTATATATGTTAGACATGTGCAGTGAAGTTGTATGGATGATAGACATGCGCAGTAATGTGTCAGTGTTAGGCATGCGCAGTGATGTTGTCTGAGCGTTAGACATGTGCAGTAATGTTGTAGGATGATAGACATGAGCAATGATGTTGTGTGAGCGATAGGCAGCGCATTGATGATATGTCAATGTTAGACATGAGCTGTGATGTTACGTGAGTGTTTGACATGCGCGGTGAAGTTGTATGGATGATAGACAAGCGCAGTGTTGTTTTGTGAGTGTTTGGTATGCGCAGTGATCTTGTATGGGTATTAGGCATGTGCAATAATGTTGTATGAGCGTTAGGCATGCGCAGTGATATTGTTAGTGTGTTAGACATGAACAGAGATGTTGCGTGAGTGTTAGACATGCGCAGTGATTTTGTATGGATAACAGACAAGCGCAGGGAAGTTGTATAGATGATAGACATGCGCAATGATGTTGTGTGAGCGTTAGGCATGCGCAGTAACGTTGTAAGGTTGCTAGACATGCGCACTGATGTTGTGTGACCGTTACACATGCTCAGTGATGTTGTATGAGTGTTAGACATGAGTAATGATGCTATATGAGTCTTAGACATGTGCAATGATGTTGTATGGATGATAGACATGCGCAGTGATGTTCCATGAGTTTCAGACATGCGCAGTGAAGTTGTGTGGATGTTAGACATGCGCAATGATGTTGTGGGAGTGATAGTTATCCGCGGTGATACTTTATGAATATTTTAGATGCCTTGTTGCGTGAGTTTGTTTTACATAATTTGTCAACAACACCCCAGCTGTTTCTTGTTGTCTTATCCATCCATGTGATTTCATACAAATCACGTCTCTCAAAATAATGGTTTTTCGAGATCTATGGATTTTTCTTATCTAAGCAAGAAGAGGTTATGTTTTTTCTTGCAGCTTGGGGAAATATATGAGAATCTGACGTTAAAGCCCTACGTACAGAGTCCTATGTTGTCACAAGCTGATGTAACTGTCTATAGAAATATAGGAGATCTGATCCAAGCATTAAGCATACAAAATTCTGAAGTATACCAACATTTCAATGTTATCTGTCTGATTCAACATTACCGCTATAGATATCAAGCTCCGTACCTGTTGTCTGTGACGTCATAGAAAAGTGAAAGGGGGCTGAATACGAGCAGCCCCTTACTTCCGTGTTTGTGACGTCAATAGTCCACACTCTTCACTGGTCATTTCAAATCATTGTCAACAAAATAATTTGATTCAAATTTGATGTTCCAACAGTCTTATGTTCAGATGAAAATACCATATGAATCAATTCACTCAAGCATATGACTTTCCAAGATCTAGGGAGCTGTCTCATCATTGGTATATATGGGATATAATGTGTAATTTGCATGTTTAACCGTGATTCATACAAGTTTTTTTGTACCTCTATAAGAAACAGTATATTGAAAGGAGCTGTCTATAGGATTTTGAATGACAAGAACGGGATACGAGGAATTAAAGGATCGGTCCAAGCGGTTCGATTCTGTTATCCGTTGATCAATGGGGGTATTGAAAGGATGAATGACAGGAGCGGGATAGTGAGAATGGACTAGACTATATTGGTCGATGTTGATTGCGAGGGATAGCAGATATATGGGTGATAATGGAAGGACGGGGACGTGAAAGAAAGTATAGGAGATAACAGAAATTCAAGGAACAATCTCAATGGTTGGATTTCATTGGTTGTGGGTTATTGGACTGACAGGTTGAATGGTAAGAATGAAAAACCAAGAATTCAAGGAATGGTTCTAAAGGCTGCAATGAAAATTAGAAAGTTAAATGACAAGTACGGGATACCAGTTACTCAAGGAACTGTCCTATCGTCTGGATTATGTTGCTGGTTTGTAATCAAGGTATTGAAGGTTGAGTGACGAGAACGGGATAATGAAAATGGAATGAATGGTCCTAGCGAATGAGGTATGTTGGACGTCTTACGAGGCTAAGTAGAACGATGGGTGGTAATGGTATTAGCGAGGATTTGAAAGCAGGTATGGGGTACTTGAAATAGAAAGAATGGGAGTTTTGAAGTTTGAATGATTGGAACGGGATAATGGGAATGGGACAAACAACCTACTGGACCCTGTCTGATTGATTGAGATGGTATAGCTAGGTGTGCTACTGTTGTATGGTAGAGATTATGATGGGAAAACTGAAAGAATTCAAGCGAGTGGTTTTAAATATATAAGTGATAAGGTCGTTAAATTATGTAACAAAATTTTTTCTTAGGCAGGACTTGAGCACGCTAGGTATTCAATGTTCCACTGTGTTTACTTTAACTACATTACTTTACCTTAGCTACATTAATCATTGAACAACATTTCACTTGAATCAAGCCTCTCTAGTGTGTTTTCCGAGATCTAATTATTTTTCTCCTAAATACCATATATAAAAGAGCAACATGTGTTATTCCGAGATGTTAGGAGATATACGACAATCAGACGTCAAAGTATACCAAATCTTGTTACGTAACAAGCAGACGGACTAGTTTCTAGTTTATCTGATTCATACAGTATAATGTTTGAAATAAATGCATTCCTCGTTCCACATACATATTGAATACTTCAGTGACTGCTGTATATTTGGCAACAACGCCCCATCTCTTTACATCTTGACCATTGGACCACAATTTCATTCGCAACAACCTGCTCGTGTATGGTTTCCCTAGACCCAGGGATTGGTCTCATCAATACCATAAGAAGACATACATCTGTTTTCGGAGATTTAGGGAATTATATGACAATTGTAATCAACCACTGTACGTATACAGCCCTCTACTCCAGTGTTTGTGCCCTCATCAATCATCACTCTCATTGGTCAGTTCAAATCAATGATTATGTTACTAATTCTGTAATTTTTCTCCAGATCTAGATCTAGATTTTTCTCATCAATGCTATACGAAGTCGTACATATGCTTGGCTGAGATCTAGGGAAATATATGTTACCTGACATCATCCGTTGAATGTATACAGCCTATTCTGCAATGCAACGCCGTGGTCGAGAAAAATGTCTTTTACTGGTGGTGGACTACCATGCTTACATCTTAGAACTTAGACCGTTAGGTTTGATCAGAAGAGCGTCATCGAAATGGTAGTGGAGAACAAAAATAATGGCACTGTCCGAGAAAAATATTTTCTGGGTGGGATTAGCTGTTGGTAGATCTGTCACCAAGGAGTCGTCAACAGGATCGAATTTTGGTGGTAGACTGTTAGACGCAGGCTGGTACGGACGACGTACCAATCGTCCACACTGGGACATGCGTGCATTACATAAGCTGAACAGAACGAATGACTAATGGCGACAAAACGAGCTATTTTATTAGACAAATGTCGTTGAATTGCAAGGTGAAGGATATCGGTGAAAATGTTCGAAAATAATCAATTCTGCTAATAAGCTTTTCCCTGCTGTAGGACACTTCCACATATTGTTGTTTTGAGAAAAGCGAAAAAATTTCGATGCCAGAAAATTGATCAATATTTCAATGATTTTCTAATGATGTGTATACAAGTATTATTTTGATAACATAACGATAGATTATTAAATTTCAATCAAAATAATTACTTGACATCCATTTGAGAATATCAATGAGAGTGGCGACGTCATTGAGTGATCACTGGTGACGTCACAGCAAACTGAAGTGGGATTGATATGTACAGCTGTGACGTCATCGTATATTACAATTAGACGGTATGGACTTACGTTAGCTTCGATCGATTGAACCTAACCTAACCTAATCGGTTTGAACTACCCAATGAAAGCGATCGCTGTTGACGTCATAGAAAAGTGGAAGGGGGCTGCATACGAGCAGCCGTTGATGTCAGATATCATATATTTCCCTAGATCTCGGAAAAACATGTATGTCTTCTTATGATATTTTTGAGAAAACTCCCTAGATCTGCTTCGTTTGAATGAAATTGGTGTTCAATAGTTAAGATAAAAAGCAACTGGTGCGTTGTTGTCTAGTTTAAAGCAAACACATTGAAGAATTCAACTAATGGTATGCATTTATTTCAAACATTATACTCTATGAATCAGATAAACTAGAAACTAGCCCGTCTGCTGGTTACGTAACAAGGTTTGGTATACTTTGACGTCTGATTATCGTATATCTCCTAACATCTTGGAATAACACATGTTGCTCTTTTTTATATGGTATTTATGACAAAAATACCTAGATCTTGGAAAACACACTAGAGAGCCTTGATTCAAATGAAATTGTTGTTCAATGATTAATGTAGCTAAGGTAAAGTAATGTACTTAAAGTAAACACAGTGGAACATTGAGTACCTATACCTAACGTGCTCAAGTCCTGTCTAAAAAAAATTGTTACATAATTTAACGACCTCATCAGTTATATATTTAAAACATATTTCTTCTTGTTCTTGGTGTAACGTCTCTACCATTTGTACCAGTCATTTCTAGCATTTGTAGAGGCTCCTTTTCTAACATTTGTAACGTCCCTGCCTCAACCATCCTATCATTTCAAGCAGTCTTGCTCCTGTTATCACGTTTCTAATATTTGTAGCAGTTCTGTTTCTACCATTTTCAACGGTTCCAGTGATCCTATCATTTCTAGCATTCTTGTTCATGTTATAACGATTCTACCATTTGTAGTAGTTCTGTTTCTACCATTCAACCATTTTACCTACTAGTTCAAAAATCGTACCATTTCTAGCATTTCTAACAGCCATTTCTACCATTTGTACCGTTTTAGTCATTTGTAGCGTTCCTGTACCAACCATTTCAACCGTTTGTAGAGGCTCCAACCATTTCTACCATTTCTAACGGCCCTTTCGCGTCATTTCTAGCATTTGTACCGTTTTTAGTCATTTACCACGTTCCTGTACCGATCATTTCAACCGTTTGTCCAGCTATTTGTAGCAGTTCCAGTCATTTCTATTGCCGTCATCAAATTGCCAACTATCGAGCCCTTTTCCGACATTCATCACTAAGTACAGTAATTAGTTTTAATACCAAAGTTCTGAGTACCTGCTTAGGAAAAAAGTTTATGACTATGTATTGTTGGGAAAAAACATTTATAGTGAGTAGCATAAAACGACTGATTTTTCTTGTTTTCTCTTAGAAAAAGTTTATGGCTAAGTACAGAAATTAGTTTCAATACTAAAGTTTTTAAGTACCTGTCTTAGAAAAGATTTGTTTGTCCCGGCTCTGTCTTAGAACAAGTTATATAATGGATCTTTATTGCAGCCATCACATTTCCAACTATCGAGCCCTTTTCCGACATTCTTGGTTGTGTTATGTCATTTGCAACGTTCCTGTACCAGTCATTACAACCGTTTGTTGCGTTTCTACCCTTTGTATCAGTTCTGTACCAAGCATTTGTAACAGGCCCAGTCATTTTCACTATTTTTGATAGTTTTACTTCAACCATCAAACTTCCCGCTATCCGACCATCTAACTTTATGCCTTTTCCAACATTCCTGTACCAGTCATTTCTACCGTTTGTAGTGGCTCCAACAATTTCTAGCGTTTCTAAAATTCCCACTCTCATTTCTATCATTTCTAACAGCCCTTTCCTGCCATTTCTTCCATTTGTACCGTTTTAGTCATTTGCAACGTTCCTGTATCCATTATTTCAACCGTTTGTAGTGGCTCCAACCATTTTGTTCCCACCCAACTGTATTAATATTTTTCCCAATTACCCACCCTCTCTTGCTCGATACAAAATCCTATGAAAAACATACCTGGGCAGTGAAAACGACAAGTCAACTGGAAAAACCTCGTTTTGTTATTGTAGCATTCCATACTGATCGAAAAAATAATATTCACAAGACTATGTCAGAATTTGATCATTGTAACATCACAAATATTAAATTGTATTTAAATTCTGAAGTTTACCCATATGATAATTTAAATCTCAATTTTGATCAAAAGAATTTTGCAACACTTTATGAAATGTTTGCTAACTTCCAAGCGGTATATTACAACAGAGAGTTCATTCAAGTTTCTCTAACTCCAGAAGACTTTTCTAAACAAACCACATTATATGTAATTGACTGTAGCCGACAAATAGATACCATTAAAGGTGGAGCTGTTGATGTCAGATTAGAATTCGAAACAAGCAAGAATATACCAGAAAAAACTACTGCATATTGTCTCATTCTTCATGATCGCCTTGTAAAATATAATCCTTTAACTAATGTTGTAAGAACAATGTAAAAATATTATGTAATATAAATAAAAAATATTATAAATTGTTTATTTAGAGCCATTACATTTTTTTGTAACAGCGCAACTCTATTTCTTAAACTAAAAGAGGGGAGAATCTTAAATAAATATCAAATACAGTCTATTAAATTAACAGTATGAACGTATCCATTTCTTATACTTGTACAAATTGTTTTAAAAAACTGAAAGTTTACTCTTTACTATTGTAACTTTACAATGTGCAAGAAATACAACAAGAAGTTTCACTCAAAATACACCAAGAAGATCAAAATACAAATATTGTAGTATTTGTCTACAGTGCACGTTGTGGTTATTAAACGAAGAATAAAGAATAAAGAAAAATGTTTATAAACATTATTCTTAATTTATGTTCACTATGTATTGTTATTGGAAATGAAGTGTTTTTCTCTGAATACTCACCACATAATGGAAGCTTATATATAACACATGAATTGGCAAACCAAACTTCTTTACAAATCAGTTTTAGTAAACTGTTATCAAAGTATCCTGAATTTAAGCTATATTCTACAAGACAAGGAAACATAACAGAATTAAGAAATAAAAGTAGTAATTTTGTAACTGCAGTATCTGAATCATTAATTGAAAACGAGAACACAACCCTTAGTATGATGAAAACTGAAACAGAGTATCAGGCAACCATTAAACAGTTGGAAGAAACACATATGGCTACTTTAAATGAATTAATTGCTCTAAAAAAATCGCTAAATGAATCAAGAACAAATCTGCTTGAAGTTCGATCAGATTTGGCAGCATGCCTCTCACTCAGTGCAGGATTTAAGGCAGACAGTGACATATGGGCATCTAAGTATGCGGAACTAAGATTTACAGTTCCACCGTGTACAACAACCTCATCCAATGATTTTAGTAAAAATATATCACATCATTATGTTGCTTTATTACAGTGGAACTATACAAGTTGTATACAAGAATTAAATAGATGTAATAAAAAAATCTTATTGAATTAGAAAAATTTTAATAATAAATAGTATATATTTACTTACATGTTGTTTTGTTATTTTTGCACCTTTTTACACTGAAACTCACTTGTTTTTCACTGCAAGTTCTGTACCTTTTATAGGCAGTAAATTATTATTATTTCCTGGAGATTTTTTCCAATTGTATCAACATCTTAGGTTTTACAAAATTTTATCTAAGCACTAATTATAAATGAAAAAATCACATCATTTCGAAAGAGAATTTCACATTGCAACATTTTATTAATTAATGATTAAAATTTGCAAAGTGTTATTAATGCAGGGATAGACACTTGTAAATAATTAGATGTTTGTAAATAAAATTTCACATGTTTGGTCTTCTTTCACGATAATGAATTAATGATTCAAATTATCAAGCATTCCTGATCTTGTTATTGGAATTAATAATGCAGCTCTTTTTAATTGTTTATATTATTTTTAGAATAAGGTATTTTTTAGCAAAATTTGTCAATATAAAAAGTTTAAGTTTTTTATTTATACATATATTAGGTACACTAATAAATAATACGGTAACTATTAAACAAAGAGAGTAAGTCGCTCATTTTTCTTTATCATAATGAAATTTATTTTATTATAGAAAGGAAGCAAAATTTTTATTTTTTAGCAAAATTTGTCAATACAAAAAAATACGTTTTTATATTTATACATATATTAGGTACATTAATTAATAAAACGGTAACTATGTATTAAACAAAGAGAGTAAGTGGCTCATATTTTTTTATCATAATGAAATTTGTTGTGTTAGACAAAGACAGCAAAAATATACATTTTACCGAAGAAGAAGAGATCAAAACTACTGATAAGCGATAGGCTAGGTTAGCCCACCCCTCGTACAAGCCAGAAAAGGACAGCCTTGGCTAAACAAGGATAGACAAACAGCTAGCGAAGAAGAAGAGATCAAAACTACTGATAAGCGATACGCTTTTCCCAGCAAACCCTTCTGGTTGTTGGCGATCTCTTCACCATCTACGTCTAGCCAAATTGTCACTTTTTGTCAACTTTGTCACCCTAACCATTGTTTGCGACAATTTTTTGGTGACAAAGTGACAAACTACCCTCTGGACATTGGCGATGCCATTCTACAAGAACTGGGGACCCCCCCTATGACTTGCAGAATTTGTGGTACATGCCATCGAGGTGTCACAAGATTCCGCTACCTTATCTACTAGAACAACAAATTTCTAATTTACGTAGTTATTTCCAGAAGCTCGCAGAATTTTGTGATCTACACAGAGTCATATGCCAAGTTGATGCCTCAACACCACTGTGACTGACAGAACAACAATCTCAAGTTTACCACTAGTCAACTGATCAGAAACTCCTCAAATAGAAAGACCTTCATGGAAGACATATAAATAACGTCAGCCAAGATTATGTCGACAGCTCAGCGTCGAGCTACTAGTTGATCTCTGCTCATATGTTTCCTGAAACGGAAGGCTTTATATTGGCAATCAAGATCAAGTAATTCTAACTAAGAACTATCTAAAGTACATACATAAAGACCATTCTATTAACCATAACAGATGCCGATACGGTTGCCAAATATCTAAATCTATCCAGCATATCACAGGAGGTTGTCAAGCGTTCGCTGCAACTGAATATAAAGAACGACACGATGCTGTGACTTTAATACTGCACCAGGAACTAGCACTGAAACTTGAACTGTTCCAGTCGGTAAGAGTGCCATACTACGTTTACAAACCACAATCTGTTTTAGAAAATAACAACTACAATCTGTACTGGGACCGCACGATACTGACCGATCAGACTGTTGCCCACAATAGACCAGATATAGTTTTAGTAGATAAAGTCTGTAGAAAAACTACCTTAACTGACATAGCAATCCCTAACAACAATAATATAAATATTCAGTAGGCTCAAAAAATAGCCAAATACAGGGATTTGGAATTTCAAATAAAGACACAGTGGGACATAAATAACATACGAACTGTACCAATTGTTATGTCATCAACAGGAGTAGTCCCAAAATTCCTACTAAATAATTTAAAATACCTTGATCTGGACGAACATCGTTACTAATTAATGCACAAAGCCGTTCAGTTAGAAACAGCCCGAACGGTGAGAAAATTCATGGAAAACTGCCACGACTCCAACCATGGGCCTGATTACCTGGCAAGGCCTCCTACAGAGCTAAACTAGTTAGATAACTAAAGCACACCTTAGAGGGAGTGTGCTGCCATACACTGCATGGTCAAGTTTGGAACCTTAATTCCATAATTTAGGAGTTACCTGATAATTTCATGATTCTCAATGATACATAACTTGTTCAAATGCTACTTTCTTAAAATAATTGGAAAACAAGAAATTATAATTCTGCTATTTGTAGGTCAGTAAAGTTAGCACCGCCATTTTACAGAAACTCAAATTAAAACATATGGGAATTACGAGCTATTTAAGAGCTCTTGATTTTTACCTAAATTGATTTTTGAGCTCAATATTTACTATGGAAAAAGTGTAAAAAACTATTGGCGGTGCTAACTTTACGTAAAGTTAGCACCGCCATCGCAGAAAAACAAACAAAAAAATTTTGTGAACCGTCTCAAATTAGGAGCTATTTACGAGCTTTTAATTGATATATTGAACGTCAACCCCTAAATTTGTCTAAGGGACAAAAACCACCCCCGAAAAAATATTGAATTTTAATTTTAAATTTAAAATCTATTAAAATTATCTACGATTTACGAGCTCTTTCCTGGTGTAATGCACATAAACATCTAAAAATGTTCAAGGGGTGAAAACAACCCCCCAAGAATGCAGTTTTTTCGAATTTTATGATTAATAAATTTTGAAAAATACCAGCATGATCTACGATTTACGAGCTTTCCAACGGTATATTACACGACAACATTCAAATTACTGGAAGGGGTGCAAACCACCCCCCAATTATGCAGTTTTTTCAAATTTTGATTTATAAATTTTGAAAAATACCAGCATGATCTACGATTTACGAGCTTTCCAACGGTATATTGCACGACTACATGCAAATTACTGGAAGGGGTGGAAACCACCCTCTAATTAGGCAGTTTATTCAAATTTTATGATTTATAAATTTTAAAAAATACCAGCATGATAAACGATTTACGAGCTTTCCAACGGTTCATTACACGACTACATTCAAATTACTGGAAGGGGTGCAAACCACCCCCCAATTATGAAGTTATTCAAATTTTATGATTTATAAATTTTGAAAAATACCAGCATGATCTACGTTTTACGAGCTTTCCAACAGTATATTAAACGACTACATTCAAATTACTGGAAGGGGTGCAAACCACCCCCCAATTATGCAGTTTATTAAAATTTTATGATTTATAAATTTAAAAAAATACCAGCATGATCTACGATTTACGAGCTTTTCAACGGTATATTGCTGGACTACATTCAAATTACTGGAAGGGGTGCAAACCACCCCCTAATTATGCAGTTTATTCAAATTTTATGATTTACAATTTTTAAACAATACCAACATGATCTACGATTTACGAGCTTTCCAGCGGTATGTTACATGACAACATTCAAATTACTGGAAGGGGTGCAAACCACCCCCCAATTGTGCGGTTTTTTCAAATTTTATGATTTATAAATTTTGAAAAATACCAGCATGATCTACGATTTACGAGCTTTCCAACGGTATATTACTGGACTACATTCAAATTACTGGAAGGGGTGCAAACCACCCCCCAAGGTTTCTTCAAGGAAACTAAATTTTTTCAGTGTTGGATTAACTCACAAAATATTGTTTCTCAATTAATTCATTCATTATGCGGTTTGTACACCAGTAATGTAGTTTTTCCAATAAGGATACTCAGTAATGAAAACATATTACCATCTTATTAGTCCAACCTCAATATTTTTACATAATTATTTTAGTCCATTTTCAAATATCTAAATTTAGAACGTTATTTTTGGCCTATTAAAGAATTTTCATTTTCGATTTTGATGTAACATTCGAAAAAGCCTTCTTGCCGCTGTTTGTAATGGCCTTTTCTGTAGCATGAAAAAATAAATTTGAATACACTTATTATGTGAATATATTGGAAACAGTTCTCTGATAATTGTTATCTAATATTTGATTGGTGCCACTGGTTCTAGTCGATGCAATATATTTTATTAAAGCAGTAAAAAATTCGTAATGTGGTATTTTCTATTGCAGGGGTTACTTAAATTCTTAAATCACATAAGTAATATACGCCACTCTGTACTCATCCTTTACGTTCAAACTCATATACAATATACTTTATTATACAATTAATCGCTATCATTTGATTTAAGAGCATTTCTTTTTGAAATTCAAGTACGTTGAAATTCTCTCAATAAGTAGGTACCTATATTGAAGTAGTTATTTATATAATTACTATCAATAAACATTTCCTCAATAAATGTGAACCAAACTGTTGCTTACCCTCCTAGAAAATTCGAATAGCAGGTTGCAGATTTATACACACAAAAATCAATGACACTGGATTTTAACAAAAAATTCTAATATATTTTATGACATTAACCAGTAATTTCAAATACGAAATCGTCCATCTATGGAAATTTTACTGAGTTATTAGTTAAAGGTAGGAATATTGGCACCTAGATGGCGAGACAACACATTTGTTTAATTCATTCAAGTACCTTTGATCTTTTATGTCTTCCTATTTGTATTTTTGGGTTACTATGAATAATTTGATTATTGTGGGTACAAAAATAATAGTTGAAAGAATAATAACGAAATACATTGCCCTCTCAGATACCAAACTTCTGTTTTATATTTCTTGTATAGATTATAGATTCAGCCCATTTTCAAATGGTAAAGGTTAGATAAAAATAAGAATATTATTTGACTTATATTTTCTTAAGGTTGTTATGACTCGTTTGGCGAAGGTTGGTTGAAAAATGCCGACTGGAATTAATCTGTGCCTTTCGTAATACATAAAAATATTGTTATTTCTATTTGAAACAACTAAGTTTTAATATGTTAATTAGAAACACAAAACTTTGAGGTAATTATTAAAACTTCGATCAGCAGATTTTGAAGAAGAAGCGAGTTGAATACAAAACCAGAAGAAACGGAACAACCCGTGGTCCATAAAGATGGTTACAATTTTTCGTTAGATTCAATACTTTATTAAAAGAACATAATTCATAATACAATTATTTATCCGAATAATGACTAACAATAGTAGCCGTTTTTAAACATATTGTTGGAAAGCTTTTACATCGTAGATAATTACCCTTACACCATTTCCAAGTTTTCAAATCGCAAAATTTGTAAAATCTAGATTTCTAAACCTTTGCCGCAGTAAGGATAATATTTAATATTTTCATCCATTTCAAAACTCTGACAGTTTGAAAATTTAAGAACTACAAATTTGGAAAAAATTTCATATTTTGGGGGTTGTTTGCATTCGTTACAATAATTTGAAAGTAATCGTGTTATATATCCTTGAAGAGCTTCTAAATCGTAGATTAGGCTGTCAGTTTTGAAAATGAACAAAATCACATAATATAGACAAACTGGGAAATTAAGGGGGTTGTTTGCATCCTTTCCAAAAATTTTAATGTAGTATTTTAAAGCTCGTAATTCGTAGATCATCCTGATATTTTTTAAAATTTATAAATCATAAAATTTGTATAAACTGCATAATTGGGGGGTGGTTTGCACCCCTTCCAGTAATTTGAATTTAGTCCAGTAATATACCGTTGGAAAGCTCGTAAATCGTAGATAATGCTGGTATTTTTTAAAATTTATAAATCATAAAATTTGAATAAACTGCATAATTGGGGGGTGGTTTGCACCCCTTCCAGTAATTTGAATGTTGTCTTGTAATGTACCGTTGGAAAGCTGGTAAATCGTAGATCATGCTGGTATTTTTCAAAATTTATAAATCATAAAATTTGAAAAAACTGCATAATTGGGGGGTGGTTTGCACCCCTTTCAGTAATTTGAATGTAGTCGTGTAATATACCGTTGGAAAGCTCGTAAATCGTAGATCATGCTGGTATTTGTTAAAATTTATAAATCATAAAATTTGAATAAACTGCATATTTGGGGGGTGATTTGTACCCCTTCCAGTAATTTGAATGTAGTCGTGTAATATACCGTTGGAAAGCTCGTAAATCGTAGATCATGCTGGTATTTTTCAAAATTTATAAATCAAAAAATTTGAAAAAACTGCATAATTGGGGGGTGGTTTGCTCCCCTTCCAGTAATTTGAATGTTGTCGTGTAAAATTCTAAAAAACTGCATACTTGGGGGTTGTTTTCACCCTTTGAACATTTTTATATGTTTATGTGCATTACACCAGGAAAGAGCTCGTAAATCGTAGATAATTTTAATAGATTTTAAATTTAAAATTAAAATTCAATATTTTTTCGGGGGTGGTTTTTGCCCCTTAGACAAATTTAGGGGTTGACGTTCAATACGTCAATTAAAAGCTCGTAAATAGCTCCTAATTTGAGACGCTTCACAAATTTTTTTTTTGTTTTTCTGAGATGGCGGTGCTAACTTTACGTAAAGTTAGCATCGCCAATAGTTTTTTGCACTTTTTCCATAGTAAATATTGAGCTCAAAAATCAATTTAGGTAAAAATCAAAAGCTCCTAAATAGTTCGTAATTCCCATATGTTTTAATTTGACTTTCTGTAAAATGGCGGTGCTAACTTTACTGACCTGCTATTTGTCTAGATTGAAACTACTTTGAATTCAACATATATATGGAAAATGAGGGGATAATTGTAACCCACTTAGCCCTTTAGTAGCCGAAATTTCTATAGATTTTTTAGAAGAGCAAATAAATAAGCACCTTTTTTAAAACAGTTTATCTATGGGATTGATAAATATGCAGATGACATCCTAAGTTGCTTTGTAAGTACAGATAAACAAGTAACTAAATTTCTAAACTTGGTCAATAATTTGCAAGCCAAGACAAAATTCACCATAAAAGTAGAACTTAATAATGCAATCAACTTTTCACGTTTAATAACAAAAAGAGTGAATAACGTATACGTATTTTCAATCTATCATAAATCATCACATATATAATTCCTAACTTATCAACACAAACTAGCATTTTTCTATAGTATGATTAACAGGCTAAAAACAATACTGTTATATACTCCGTGGGTTCAATTAAAATTTAAAAAACTACTATTCACTACCACTTTCTAGAACTTCTATTTACATCAAATATACACAACAGCTGATTCAAATATTACAATAATAATTCTACAAAAGCTCTTCGATGCACTAACTGACTGCTGCGATGATGGGCTCCTCCTTTTAAAATCAGCATCGAAAACTCTCGCACAATCCATTATCAATTCTACAGCTGCCGAGTCATTTCGAGATCATTTTTTTTGTCCTAAAAGAGATCGATGTCGTACTGGAATGAAACCAGGGCTGACTTAGGGAAATTTCGTTACACCGCCCCCCCTTTAATTCTGATCGTCCCGGTCAGAAACATCCTCTCCATGGTAGGGAGCGACTCGATCTAAATGGACCACCGTCAACTTAGCCCTGGGGTTTCGACGGATCCGGTAGATGACGTCATTAAGCCTTTTGCCCACCTCGTATGGAACATCTCAGGCGGGTGTAAGCTTTGGGGATTTACCCTTGCTCCGTTGGAGGTTGTACAACCCTCTCTTGGAACCCCCCCGAATTGACCTTGAGGTCGTATCGCGTCTTCATCCGGTCACTGGTGGCCAACATTTGCGAGCGGGCTAATTCGTGTATTGCCAGACTGTTATGTCCGAGCTGGTCGGCATAATCGTCGATGTCTTGGGAAGGTTCTTCGGCGGAGCCTAAAGCCAAATCGCAGGGTAGAATACTCCTCTGGGGTCAGTTCTTTGTGATCGTTCTAGAAGTTTATGGATTCCGGACAACACTGCCTGGAAGGATGGTTCTGGTTCGTCCTGGCTGAAGGAAACTGCTCGCATTCTTGGTTTGGACATGTTCATGACTGCCTCTACTTCCAAAACCCGAAGTAAAGCTTCATTACTTTTCTTGATACTACTAAGCCTTAGATTTCTTTGTACTTCCACATCCCTGATACCGTTTATGAAATTCTGTGTGGCCAGTTGGTCTTTCGTTTCCTCGGGCATGTCTGGTTGGGACAAGTGTACTAACCGTCTGATCTCTGCTTCGAATTCTTGCAGGCTCTCTCCGGATTTTTGCGTTTTCCCACTTAATTGCACCTGGTATACCTGGCTTAAGGATTGATTGTCGTATCTCTTGTCCAGAAACTGCCTTGTTCATCGACTGGAATGCTTTCGAGGAGTTCTAAGGCCGCACCTCTTAGGGAAATTACAAGAGAGGTAGATTTTTCTTGGTTATCCCATCCATTAGCTGTAGCCACGGCCTCAAATTGCCGTTTATACATGGGCCAAGATGAACTGTCATCAAAAGTGGGTGGCTTACTAAAGGAACCTCAAGTACTCACGGTGTGCTGGTATTTCTCTCTCTGCAAATCTTGTTGAAATTTCTTAATTGCTGATTCCACTTTATCTTGTACTTCACAGTTTACTCCGTCTTTAATTGAACTGATTTTAAGTTTTACCTGGCTTTGGATAACACTTATTTCAAATTTCACCTGGTTCTGGATGGAATCGATGTCATCTACTTTGGTTTCAAGAGTATACACGGTATTTTTTAGGACCTTTATGTCGTCGTTTATTTCACTTATGTCTGATTCCACTATTTGCATTCGTTCATTAACTGTGTCATTAATTATTTGCATTAATTCAAACTGCAGTTGTCTTTCATTTTGTCTATGTTCATATAATAATTTAAATTCATTTTGTCGTTTCAATTCAAGTTGTTCTTGTTTTTCTTCAAATTTCAAGAATAAACCCTCAATTAAATTTTGTTGTTTGCTTTTCATCGTAGTGACAAGATTTTCTAATTCTATTTTACGTTTTTCATCAAAAGATTTTACTAACCTTTGTTGAATTTCTTCTTGATGTTGTTTCTCCTTCTTTTCACGTTTTTTCAGAATCTGAGTTAATTTTTCAACTAGTCCCTCTGCAACCTGCTTGACAATTTTTTTGCTAGTTTCGTCGGTTTTTTCCATACTTCGGGTTTCCATAAATCAAATTACGATTTTAATTTCATTTAATCCCTTACTTTTGATCACCAAATTTGCAATAATAATTCTACAAAAGCTCTTCGCTGCACTAACTGACTGCTGCGATGATGGGCTGCTTCTTCTAAAATCAGCATCGAAAACTCTCGTAGAATCCATTATCAATTCTACAGCTGCCGAGCCATTTCGAGATCACTTTAAAAAGTGCCACCGCCGCCAGACTCAAAATTTTGAGTAATTATATATATATATATATATATATATATATATATATATATATATAAATATAAGGACCAATGCGGTTATATACTTAGAGCATGTACTTATGGAAGTGGCATGCAAGCGTTGTTATTGTTTAATGGTAAAGTAATCGTTTCAGATATGATAGAAATCATTTTTTTCGTGGGTTGCACATAAGCAGTTGCATATATAGCGTGTTTGAAATATAAAGTAGAGTGCAATTATAACTAATAAAATGAAACATTTAAAAAATATATATAACCGACTTCTACCTATAACTAAAAATCTAAAAATAATTGTAACAAAATTCAACTCTAGCAAATAAATAACACATTCAATGTTGTAAGGTACCTACCCAGGAAGTAAAAAATGTTAACATTAAAAGGTGCCCATTCTGTACAATTAATTACCTACCAATCTAGTATATTTTTAACCCGTGGCCAAGCAAATCTAAAATCCTTCATTGCGTACTTATCTACTAATTCATCAAACTTGATTGTTGCTTGGCACCGACTTCAAAAATATACTAGATTGGTAGGTAATTAATTTGTACAGAATGAGCACCTTTTAATGTTTACATTTTTTACTTCCTGGGTAGGTACCTACCAACATTGAATATGTTATTTATTTGCTAGAGTTGTATTTTGTTATAATTATTTTTAGCTTTTTAGTTATAGGTAGAAGTCGGTTATATTTTTTTTAAATGTTTTATTTTCAACTTTTTAGTATTTTTGAACTCAACATTACACAATGATACTTTCTCATTTAAATTGACAGGTAAATCTTTACGAACAAAATGTACTAGTACGCGTTAACTATATAAGCCCAAAATATATTTATGCCTTATGAACTACGCTATGTAACCTTTTTTCAACTTTTTTTGACAACCCTGTATAACTATAGATAATTCCACTCCAACCTATGTACCAACCATCCTGTACATAAGACTGCCCACTGACAAGCATAAATTTGTTAGCTGCCTTCTATAGGACGGAGTAGAATCCATCCCATATTTAAGGAGTCAAATCCGTCCAATATTTCAACCATAGTATATAACTCCTTGTGCGCTAGCCCATAAATTAATTCATTTTTTACATTTTATATTATCGTCTTGTGTAACATTAATTCCTCTCCACACTTTATGCAAGTTCTTATGGGCCATAAAAGAAGTAATTTTTTAATCACACTGTATAAATATAATTCAACTGCAGCATATATTTCAACCATCTTGTATATGATTTGCTTATGTCCACATCATATAACAGTTTTTTAATCACCCTATATAATTTTAATTTCACATTTTTTCCAACATTTTTATACTACCAAACGTCCAGTCCACCCTATAGCCCAACCATCCTGTATATACGGCTGCCTACGGACCACTATCATTCTAGTCCGTCCTATATTTTAATCTTCATATACGTGAAACTCCTTCTATCACTTTACTTTGTGATTTTGTTATCCAGCAAATATTAATTCTAAAATAGCCTCAATTTTCTCACTAATATACGCACAAAAAATGTAAGATAAAATTTTTTTGTTCCCTAAATATATTAAAACGAAGTGAGAACCTTATAAGCTACTATTCAACTCAGGCCCAACAATAATTTTAATGTACTACTAACATTCTAAGGACAGTATATAACTTGGACCTACCAAAGCGAGAGCTACGCATAGTTGCAACATTTATGTAGTTATGTATATTGTGGCGATAACGCCCTATAAATCTACGCATGAAGTGAGGTCCATAGATTTTTATTCCGGCAAATTCACAGTTGTTTTGACTAGTCGTTATATGTTTACGTTTTTTTATATTGTGGCGATTCAGGGTCAGATGTTCTGACTCAGAACGGTGCGTTTGAAATAAATTCATTTAAACATAAGATGTTTTTGCTCAATTAATATCTCATTAAAGTAATAATTTCTTGGATATGGTTCATACAATATACAGTTTGAGCCATAAATATAGCTAGAGAAGACATATATTATTTTTTTCCCATTAATGAGTCACCCTATATGAACCATTCGTACTGCAATTTTAATAAGACCATAAACAGATATATGATCCATCTCTTGATACTCAATAGGATGTTAAACTCATTGCAAAAAGTATACATATTGAATAAAGTAGTTTTTTATACTATCTTGTAATTTTAAATTCTCTCCGTCAACTTTGTATGTTATAACATTGCTACGTTAACAAATGTTTAGTTTTATTATATTGTTAAAATTGTATGACAAGTTTTCGAGATATAGGGTGTTAAACATCGGAAATGTTTCCATTTTTTTATCAGATTTCTCATAGCAGACATGTATTATTTCCGTACATTGCTGGAAAGATAATTTTCGCATTATTTGACAAAAATATTAAATAAAACAATTACCATTAATTATCTTTGATTACAGTGTGTTTCCAATATATGTAACATGTTTTTCAGAAAAACCATTTTTTATTACAACGATGAATACATAAGATGTAATCGCACAATTAATAAGAAACGAGTTCTTGGATGTGTTCATATATTATACAGTGTAAGTCGTAAATATGGCTATAGTGGGGATATACCATTTTTTACCATTAATGAGTAACCCTGTATAAACTGCAATACTTTAATTTGTACAATTTTTTTAATTTAATATAAACATTCCAGGACGCATGGTTTATACAGGGTTACCTATTAATGGAATAAATAATAGATGCCCCCATTAGCAATATTTACAACATACACTGTATAATGTATAAATACGTCCAAAAATTAATTTCTTTGACACCTATATTAACTGAGCAATTAGATCTTCTTATGTATTCAACATTATAATAAAAAAATGAGTTTTCTAAAAAACATGTTACGTATATGAGAAACACCCTGTAATAAAAAATAATTAATAGAATTTTTTTGTGGGATATTTATGTCAAACAATGTGCAAACCACGTCTTCTGCAATAATCTGATGCGATAAAGGTGACATTTCTGAAGTTTAACACTCTATATCTCGAAAACTAGTAATACAATTTTAATAATATTCTGATCAGTAAAACACTGAACATTTAACGTAAAAATGTAATAACATTCAAAGTTGACGGAGAGAATTTAAAACTACGGGGTAGTATAAAAAAATACATTTTCTCAGTATGTATAGTTTTTGCATTCAGCTAAACATCCCGTTGAGTATAAAGAGACGGATAATATATCTATTTAATGTCTTATTAAAATTTCAGCACGAATGGTATGGACAGGGTGAGTCATTAATAGGAAAAAATAATATATGCATTCTCTAGCTATATTTATGGCTCACACTGTATATTATATGAAGCACTTCCAAAAAGTTATTAATTTAACGAGATATTAATTGTGCAATAAAAAAATATTTTTTCAAAAATCACATGTTAGGTATTTTTTAAATACCCTGTATTCCACCAAAATTTATGACAATTGTTTTGTAAAATATTTATGCCCAATAATGTACAAATCACAATTTCTTCAATAACCGGAAATAAAGCACGTCTATCATTGGAAATACGATATCAAAAAGCGGCATTTTCGATGTTTAACACTCTGTATCTCGAAAACTAGTCCTGGAATCTGTTTGAGCGCACGGACTCTTTTTATCAGAACGTGAACTTCTACAACATACCAAAATTGCAAACAATTTGACGGAAGTCCATTTTTCCATAAGAAAGGTGTCTGGTCCTTTAAAGAAGCAACTTCCAGACCATATAATAGTGATTTCTATAGTTGAAAAGATTTGAAAAAAAGGAAAAACAATATCAAGAAGAAATTGAGCAAAGGTTAGTGAAATCTTTTCACGAAAAACGTAAAATAGAATTAGAAAACCTTTTAACTAATATTGATAAACAATTAATGCAAATAGTAGCACAAGTTAATGAAACAGTTAATGAAAGAATGCAAATAGTTGAGTCAGACATAAAAGAGATAAATGATGACATTAAGACCATAAAAAATACCATGGATACTCTTGAAACCAAAGTAGATGACCTCGATTCCATCCAAAGCCAAGTAATATTTGAAATCAGTTCAATTCAAGACCAAGTCAGTTCCATTAAAAAAACAGTACAGTGAAGTACAAGATAAAATCAGTGTCATCCAAAACAAGGTAAAAACAGAAATTAAAAAAATTCAACAGGACTTACAGCGAGAAAAATACCAAAACACCATTAGTATCAAAGGTTCCGTTAGCATACCACTCACATTTGATGGCAGTTCATCTTGGCCCATGTATAAACGGCAATTTGACGCCGTGGCTACAGATAATGGATGGGATAACCAAGAAAAATCTACCTCTCTTGTAATTTCCTTAAAAGGTCCGGCCTTAGAAATCCTCCAAAGCAATCCAGTCAAGGCAATTTCGAGAAGATCATCGCCATCCTGGACAAAAGATACGATATCAATCCCTGAGCCAAGTATACCACGTGCAACTAAGTGAAAAAACGCAAAAATCGGGAGAGAGCTATCAAGAATTCGAAACAGAGATCAGACGGTTAGTACACTTGTATTACCCAGACCTGCCCGAGGAAACGAAAGACCAATCGGTCACACAGAGTTTCATAAACGGTATCAGGGATGTGGCAGTACAAAGAACTATAAGACTTAGTGGCATCAAGAAAAGTAATGAAGATTTACTTCGGGCCTTGGAAGTAGAAGCAGTCATGAATATGTCCAAACCGTGGGTGCGAGCAGTTTCCTTCATCCAGGACGAACAAGAACCATCCTTCCAGGCAGTGTTGTTCGGAATCCATAAACTTCTAGAACGATCACAAAGAAGTGACCACAGAGGAGCATGCTACCGGTGTGGACGGACAGGGCACATTCAACGTGTGCAGAGTGGGGCTACCTGAACGATCATCAACCAGAAGTAGCCAAAACAACAACTTCACCAACCAGGGAAACTCCAATCAGTCAGCATAAGGGGGCGAATGCTGACTAACCCTTCATCAGCCCCTAAAACAGTATCCATCGGGGATTTTGCCGATATTGCAGCAGCCTACTCATCAAGGCACCATCAATGGCCGAGCAATTACCATCACCATCGACACCGGCGCCGCTGTGTCCATTGCCAAGTCCGGAGTTTTGAGCGCATCAGAAATCCGGCCAGTTACCAACAACATCCAGCTCAGAACAGTCACCGGTGAGTTCATGTTAATACAGGGTGAGGCAGATGTAGTACTATAATTATGGGACAACCGAATCCGGCATAGGGTCCTGGTAGCGAATATTGAGGACGATTTCAAACTGGTATGGACCTAATCAGCCAGCATGGATTTATGTTCGACCCGAGATATGATGTTCTTCGGTTCCTAACTGAGGAATTTGTATTGACACGGCCCGTCAACAGTTCAGCCACCTCCATAAAAATTGAGGCAAAATCCTCAACCAGAATTCCCGGTCGAACGGAACAGATAATTGATTGGCAGCTATAAAGCAATCCTGAGAGCTGCGTTGGAATGGTAGAGCCCGTACACTCGGCTCATGACTACTTAGTTGGACGGGCTATAAATAAAACGGACGAAATATACCAATTAAGAGTCCTAAATTTGCCCAACAATGACATTAGAATTGCTAATGGTCAAGATATAGCTTGTTACGAGCCAGTAGAGACCATCATCAATGGCAAAGAAGTGTACCAGACATCAGTGAAGAAGACAGGTCCCAGTAAAGAGTTCCTACAACAGTTTGCTGACATTTTGACACACCTTACACCAGAAGAAACAGAAGACAGTAAATCAATTTATCGCAAAGTACTGGCAAATTTTCAACAGGTAAGATAGAACCACCGATCGCACCAAGATCATTCAGCACCGAATAGACACCGGAAAGGCTCAACCTATCAGAATACCACCTAGACGACTACCATTAGGGCAACAACAAACAGTCGAGGAAAACATCGAGTCCATTTTACAAAACGGAGTTATTGAGCCATCCATAACCCCATGGTCTGCTCCCGTCGTGCTAATTAAAAAGAAGGATGGAACCACCCGAAGCTGAATAACGTCACGAAGAAAGACAGCTATCCACTACCCCGAATTGATGACACTCTGACCACACTAGCAGGCTCCCGTTGGTTCTCCACACTAGACCTAAAGAGTGGATATTGGCAGGTTGGTCTACACGAAAACGACAGAGAGAAGACAGTATTCTCCACTAGTAAAGGGCTGTTTCAGTTCACGGTCATGCCCTTTGGGGAGGCTAATGGAGTATGTCCTGAGAGGGTTAACATGGAGAACGTGCTTATTATACCTCGACGACATTCTGGTCATGGGTAAACCCAGAACTCCAGATATTAACGCCAACCAGAGACTCAACCCGAAGAAGTGTTCCATGTTCCAAAAAAAGTAGAGTTTTTTGGGCCACGTTCTTTCCGAGTCAGGAATCCGCACCAACGAGGACAAGATAGAAGCCATCCGTGATTGGCCAGTCCCCAGAGACAAGCATGAACTCCGAAGCGTCTTGGGCCTATGTTCCTACTTCAGGCGATTTGTTGAGGGATTTGGCACCATTGCCGCGCCTCTACATTGGCAGACCACTGAGAAAGAGACCTTCCGTTGGAATCATGATTGCGAAATATCATTCAGAGACTGAAGGCAGCTCTATGTTCCAGCCCAATCCTAGCCCTTCCTACACACTCCGGCAAGTTTATTTTAGACACCGACGCTAGCAACAGAGCTTTGGGGGCCGTCTTACCCCAGGTGCAAGATGGTGATCGAGTACTACAGCCGTGAATTCTCGAAACCGGAAAGAAAGTATTGCGTCACCACAAAAGAACTCCTTGCAATCATTTCCATAAATACCTCTATGGTCGTGATTTCTTAATCCGGACAGATCATGCCGCCCTCAAATGGCTACTGGACATGAAGACACCGGAAGGACAACTGGCAATACGATTTCAAGGGGGAACATCGTGCCGGCCGTTTGCACAATAATGCCGATGCCCTATCAAGAAGACCCTGTAGAGTAGAATGCGGACATTGTCTGAAGACCGAACAGTGAGAAGGTATCTCTATCAGACAGATCTTAGTGCAGGCCAATGAAGACTGGACAACGGAACAGTGCATCTTGTCGCTCAAAAAGAGAGGGGCACCTAGACCACGATGGGACGAAGTAGCTAGATACTCGGGCGTCCTGAAATCGTTATGGGCCCAATGGGACTCTCTAAGAGTAAAGAATGGTAAGCTCAAGCGAATTTGGGAAAGCACTAACGGTCGAGAAACCAAGTCCCAGCTGGTAGTTCCAAAAAAAAGGTACCAGCCATCCTGACCGAAGTACATGATGGGATTATCGGGGGTCATCTGGGTATGAATAAAATCCTAGACAAAGTTCGCCAGCGGTACTACTGGGAAATTACTTCGAACACGTCAGAGCTTGGTGCTGGAAATGTGACACCTCTCCAGCCAGTAAGAGCCCGAAGACCCCGACCAAGGACAGAATGCAGCAGTACAATGTGGGCGTTCCCTTTGAGAGAATTGCCATCGATGTCGCCGGTTCATTTCCCGGGAGTGTGAGGGGGAACAAATACATTTTAGTCGCAATGGATTATTTCAGTAAATGGCCTGAGGCACAGACGACTCTCAATCAAGAGGCAGCCACGGTAGCGACGGTGCTGGTAGAACAGCTATTCAGCGGATTTTGCGTCCCGTTGGAACTACATTCAGACCAGGGGCATAACTTCGAATCGAATATATCCTAGAAGGTCTGTTCGATGTTGGGGATCAGGAAAACGGGAACAACACCATTGCACCCACAGTCAGACGGAATGGTGGAAAGATTCAACAGGACATTGGAACAAGACCTGATTAGGATGAGCATATCGCTCGGCCGTCCATAATAGTACAGGCCTGGCTCCAGCCAGGGTCCTATTCGGAAAAGAGCTGCGATTACCCTGTGATTTGACTTTTCGCTCCCCCGAAGAACCTTCCCAAGCCATCAACGATTATGCTCCGACATAACATGCTGGCAATACACGAATTAGCCCGAACGCAGATGTTGGCCATCAGTGACCAGATGACGACATAATATGAACTCAAAGCCAATTCATTCGGATTGCAAGAGAGGGACAAAGTCTGGCTATACAACCCCCAAAGGAGCAAGGGTATATCTCCAAAGCTTACGCCCGCCTAGGATGGTCCATACGAGGTGGTCAAGAGGATTAATGACGTCGTCTACCGTATCCGTCTATACCTCAGGGCTAAGTTGAAGGTGGTCCATTTAGATCGACTCGCTCCTTACATGGAGAGGATGTTTCTGACCGAGACGATCAGAATTAAAAGGAGGGCAGTGTTATAAATTATCTATTCCGTCCTTGGCGAGTAACGTAAAGCATTTTATTTCAATACATCAATCGCTAAGAGGACAAAAAAATTTATCTCGAAATAACTCGACAACTCTAAAATTGACACTCGGTTTTGCTAGAAGAATTCGATGCGGATTTTAAAAGGAGCGGCCCAGCATCGAGAAGTTAGTTATTTATTGCGAAGAGATTATTTCGTGTTATTATTGTGATATTCGAATCAGCTCTTGTGAATATTTGATGTTAATAAAAGTTTCTAGAAAGTTTCTACTTAGTGAATATTAGTTTTTAATTAATTGAACCCTCGGAGTTTATAACAATATCTAGCCTCAAATATTTTAGTCCTGAAGATTGTCAAAGAATAAACGGAAATTAGAATTTTCAGTTTAACTGTAAACATCGACCAAAGAAATGTACTACTTACTTAAACGTCAATGGAAATAACATGTATATTAATAAATAGAATTTTATACCAACCTGCACTCTTAGTGAGGACTGTACATGGTTGCCGAATATATGTCCTCACTTATTGCATAGAATAATATTTGAATAGTCGTAAAAATATACGTCGTGAAAATATACATACCCTCAGTCTAAAATTCGGTGAACTAAATTTTCATTTTTCGTCAAAGTGAGGTCCAGTCAAAATATTGCTAAAATTAATAATTACACATTTTGGGACTATTTGAGAGTGATATACAAAGTGAGGACCGTATACGGTCCTCTCTTTGACTTGGACCTCACTATTACCGGGAATTTCTTTGAGAGGTGGCTCACTTCTTGCTCTGGGCAAATTTATATATATATATATATATATATATATATATATATGTTTTTAAGTTTTCGTGGACACTAAATGTTGCAAGTGGTTTCCGGGAATTCATCCGCGTAGTTGATAACTCATCCCTGCCGGGATCAATGGTAAAATGACGACGATTCGGCAGAGTCACATCTTCCCTCTTCAGTTCGGTCCGCATAATTCTCGTAGCCTTCTGCTTTCGCTTCTAGTTACTCGAATACTAAGATTTTCAGGAGCGCTACCGAAAATCTTAGTATTCGAGTACTAGAAGCGAAAGCAGAAGGCTACGAGATTTATGCGAACCGACCTGCGGAGGGCAGATGTGACTCTGCTGCAACGTCGTCATTTTACCATCGGTCCCGACAGGGATCAGTTATTAACTACGCTGATGAATTCCTGGAAACCACCTGCAACATATATAAATATATATATATTTTATATCTTCACAAACACAAATGATTTTTTAAAAAATATATTTTTATTTAAAACACAAATTAAATATTTTACTTGAAAGTTACGTTAAACAATATAAATGAAATAAATGAAAGCGCGATACACTTAATGAGGCTAACAGCCATCGCATGTGCATTTATAAGCTATGTGTTGCTTTGTCAGCAGTCAGCAGTTTTACACGTGCGATGGGCATGTGCGTATTTCCTGGGAATTGCTATATCGTGTAATATGACACCATGTGAACGATTCATTTGACCGGTTACAGGGTGTTGTCATATTAATATTCTAAGTATTGTTTACGATGTATATAACAACTCCCCTCACAAAGAAAAAGTTGCTGTTTTACAGGAACTTTTCTGAATACAGAATTTGTAAATATAATAAAGTATAAGGGTTATATAAATATGACATTTGTAAAAGGCAAAAATGAATAAAATAGCGTAAATTGTATAAATGTATAAAATAAAAATATAATTAGCATTAAGGTCCTTAAAAATAAAAAAAATACTTTTTAGTGATAAATAGGTTTTAAAAACAATTTTTGAAATTATTTTGGGGACTTAGCTCGATGTCTTCAGTTTCGTTCTGTCGGAGGTTCGGTCTCAATCTTGGCAACAATTTTGAAATTCTGGTTGTGGGTGATGGACTTTCGCTAGTTGTATTGTGTTTACTCCAAAGCGTTTGTAGGACAAATACAGCGACAATTATTATAATGGAAAATATTGTCACGTAGGTGAACCAAGAAATGTTCTTTTTGACGAATGGCTGATTTATTAATTCATCTAGGTCCTTTGAATAGTCGTTGAGTTTGTGGTTTGCGACGTTTAACTCCTCGAAATTCAATTCATGGAGCTTCAAAGGTTTGAGTTCGGGAACGACAAATTTTCTGGTATGGTATCGCAGCAGTTGAAAGGGATAAGAACTGGTTGATAGTTGTCAAGGATGTTGCTACTTTTTGTGGCTTCTGCTTCGATTTTGGTTATCCCAATGAAGGCACTGTAATCTTTCTGAAGTTTTAATAAAGAGTTAACATTGAGTGTTAAGGGTTTTGTATTGATGTCGATACAGCTGATGGTAATACTGAGAGGCTCGGTAACCATAATTAACCACACGTTGGTTTCGAGTTTTTGAACGTGGTACCCTGGAGCAAAAATCACGGCACTGTGACAATTGTCCGGCACTTTTTTTAAATTTCTTGAAAGTCGCACAAAGCATTTGAGTCTATCGGATAGGCATAGAGTTCGGAACACAATTTATTTTGATTGTTCAACGGTTTGCACACACTAAGGTCTTTTATCGGAATATATAGTAAGGAATCATCGTTTTTTGCTATATATTTATGAGTGAATGAAGGTACATGGTATAACCCAGTTCTATCATCATAGATTGGGATTGGGTATAAGCGGAGAGCAGTGAATGATTGCTGTTCAATAAGTGGAATTCTGAGTATAAATACAAGGTCGGAATCTGTTTGAAAAGCTTCTAATTCTGTAATTTCTAAGTATCGTGCAATACTTCAATATTTGACGGGCAAAGATAAATTATTATCTAAAATTACAGTCGCATTTCCTTTATCAGCAGGTAGAATGACAATGTCCTTGTTGAGGCAAAGTTGTTTCAAGGCCTCATTTTCTTATGTTATGCTCACTGTTGGTATGTGAGAGGGAGCAATAGCGTAATTGAATCCCTTAGCCAACACGCCAATCGGGCAACAGTTCAATTGGACCGAAGATAAGTTATGAACGGTTTTATTCGTTTCCAATTGCCGTGAGGTTAGGCTGTGACCGTTATTTTTCAGAGAAAAATTCGTTAATGGGCTTCTGTTGGAGCTTCAATTTGTGAAATTTTGCCTGTTGTTGCATTGTTGTCAACTCTGCATTCGTTTTGGCCCTAAATTCGTTAATTTCATCGAATTTATCCCATATTATTGGGTGGAGTGTATTGCTTACCTGTAGGTGGATATCTAGGAGTTTAGTATTAACAACATCCAAATCTCTTCTGACATCACGTATGCCTTCCCTAAGTAGGGCACATCTTGCTTTCTATAAGATATTCTGTGTTTTTCTGTTGTTCCTCCAGAACTTTACCGTCATGTTTTTCGGAATTACTCCTTCATCGCGGCATCGTTGCAAAAAATGTAGATCGCACAAAAGTTTGCTTCTTTTCGCGCGTAATTCTCAAATGTTTTACACAAATGAAAAGTATTCTCCCCGTAGAGATTCACTATATTTGTTTTTAAGCTTTCGCGGGCACTAAATGTTTTAGGTGGTTTCCGGGAATTCATCCGCGTAGTTGATAACTGATCCCTGCCGGGATCGATGGTAACATGACGACGTTTCGGCAGAGTCACATCTGCCCTCTTCAGGTCGGTTCGCATAATTCTCGTAGCCTTCTGCTTTCGCTTCTAGTTATTCGAATACTAAGATTTTCAGAAGCGCTCGCGCTATTATACAGTCGCGGCTCGGCGCCTATTGGTTGGCACCGTGGCTGCGTGTGATTGGCCCGGGCGCTCAGTGGGCACGCCTTCCGCCTGCTGATTTTTTATCTCTGGTTGAGTTGTTATTGGACGGGTCCGGGCCGGTACGGTGTTTAATAGAATTTTCCAACAATTCGATAAGTTCTGAATTTCATTGCGTGCGTTTAGACTGTGAGGCCTCTTCGCTATTTCAATTGCCTCTCTTACGAGTCTTGATTTCGGGTGTTCTATATTTGCCAGTACTCTGGTGTTCTGAAAGTCTATTCGGTGTGCCATCGTGGTGGCCTGTTCCTCAATGGATGTTGTTTTTTCTTGCTTTCTTACAGCGTTCTGGTGTTCATCACGTCTAGCTTAAATTCTTCTATTACTTTGCCCCACATAGGTTTTATGACAGTCTGCACATGGAATCTCGTACACTCCCTGTTGTTCTAAAGGGATCCTCGTCTTCGGAGTCCTCAACACCGTGCTTATTTTTCTGTCTGTATTGAAAATAGTATCGATATTGAATAGAATTCTTGCAATACTGTCCGTGGTCCCCTTGACATACGGTAAATAAGCCTTGGTTATTGGTGTCTCATGCTCCTCGTCTGTTTGTCTCGGTTTTGACTTTAGGGCTCTTTGTATATTTCGGTCTGTAAATCTGTTTTGTCTCAGAGCTGTTTTTAAACTGTCCATTTCCTGTTTGATATTATCTTAGTCAGCTAGTCTTTGTGATCTGGTTACTAAAGTCTTGACGACGGCTTGTAGTTGGGCTGGGTGGTGATGAGAATTAGCATGAAGGTATCTGTTGGTGTGAGTTGCTTTCCTATATAATGTATGGCCAAGAAGTTCCATCTTCCTTCCTATTTATGAGAACGTCAAGGAATGGCAGTTGATTGTTGGCTTCAACCTCCATGGTAAATTTTATTTTGTGATGGATGCCATTAAGGTGGTCTAAAAAAGTATTGAGGTGTTCCCTCCCATGATGCTAAATCACAAATGTATCATCCACATATCGCAACCACAAACTGGGTTTTAGAGTTGTTGTTCTTAGTGCCAACTCCTCAATGTTCTCCATAAAAAGGTTCGCTATAACTGGTGAGAGTGGCGATCCCATTGGAGCTCCTTCCACTTGTTTGTATCGTTGATTCTCGTAAACAAAATAGGTGTTCATCAGACAGTGCCTTGTTAAGTCTACAAGGTGTTGAGTGGTTTGTATTTTCTATTATGATATCCAAGGCTTCGTCGATAGGGATGTTGGTGAAAAGGGACACTACGTCAAAACTTACACAAGAAGACACTCTGGTTGTAAGACCGTTTTTCTAAGTATTTCGATGAAATGTGTCGAATTTTTAACATATGAGTCTGCCCCCTCTGCAAACGGTTGAAGTTGTTGCGCTAGGTATTTGGCTAGGTGTTGTGTTGGGGATCCAATTGAGCTTACTATTGGCCTAAAAGGTGCACCTTCTTTATGTACTTTTGGCAACCCATAGAATTTCGGACATCTCGATGACTTTTCACGCGGAATGAGTTGAAGTTGGAGATTTTTGTCGATCATACTTGCTTGGATTTTGGCCTTAGTTGTTATCTCCAGATAAGTTGCAGGGTCAGTAGTAATTTATTTATATGCTGGATCTTGTAGCAATGTTTGAATTTTGTTTGAATAATCCGCTGTATCTAAAATTACAGTCGCATTTCCTTTATCAGCAGGTAGAATGACAATGTCTAATGAACACCTATTTTGTTTACGAGAACCAACGATACAAACAAGTGGAAGGAGCTCCAAAGGGATCTCTCACCAGTTATAGATAACCTTTTTATGGAGAACTTTGAGGAGTTGGCACCAAGAACAACAACTCTTAAACCCAGTTTATGGTTGCGATATGTCGATGATACATTTGTGATTTGACCTCATGAGAGGGAACCCCTCAATACTTTTTTAGACCACTTTAATGGCATCCATCACAAAATAAAATTTACCATGGAGGTTGAAGCCAACAATTAACTGCCATTCCTTGACGTTCTCATAAATAGGAAGGAAGATGGAACCCTTGGCCATACAGTATACAGGAAAGCAACTCACACCAACAGATACCTTCATGCTAATTCTCATCACCACCCAGCCCAACTACAAGCCGTCGTCAAGACTTTAGTAACCAGATCACAAATACTAGCTAGCTGACTAGGATAACATCAAACAGGAAATGGACAGTTTGAAAAACAGCTCTGAGACAAAACGGATTTACAGACCGAAATATACAAAGAGCCCTAAAGTCAAAACCGAGACAAACAGACGAGGAGCATGAAACACCAATAACCAAGGCTTATTTACCGTATGTCAAGGGGACCATGGACAGTATTGCAAGAATTCTACGGAGACACAATATCGATACTATTTTCAATACAGACAGAAAAATAAGCACGGTGCTGAGGACTCCGAAGACGAGGATCCCTTTAGAACAACAGGGAGTGTACGAGATTCCATGTGCAGACTCTCATAAAACCTATGTGGGGCAAACTAATAGAAGAATTCAAGCTAGACGTGATGAACACCAGAATGCTGTAAGAAAGCAGGAAAAAACAACATCCATTGCGGAACACGCCACCACGATGTCACACCAAATAGACTTTGAGAACACCAGAGTACTGGCAAATATAGAACACCCGAAATCAAGACTCGTAAGAGAGGCAATTGAAATAGCGAAGAGGATTCACAGTCTAAACGCACGCAACGAAATTCAGAACTTATCGAATTGTTGGAAAATCCTATTAAACACCGTACCGGCCCGGACCCGTCCAATAACAACTCAACCGGAAATAACAAATCAGCAGGATGGAACCGTGTCCACTGAGCGCCAAGGGCCAATCACAGGCAGCCGTTCACGGTGCCAACCGATAGGCGCCGAGCCGCGACTATATAACAGCGCGAGCGCTGCTGAAAATCTTAGTATTCGAGTGACTCTGCCGAAACGTCGTCATGTTACCATCGATCCCGGCAGGGATCAGTTATCAACTACGCAGATGAATTCCATGAATTCCCGGAAACCACCTAAAACATATATATATATATATATATATATATATATATATATATATATATATATATATATATATATTGTTACGAAATTTACCCAAAGCCGACCCTGTTTCATCTCAGTACGACAACAAAAGCTTTGAGATAAAAAAAACGGTTCTCGAAAAGACTCGGCAGCGGAAGGAGTGATGATGATTTTTACTGGAGAATTCGACGTTGGTATTATAAAGGAAGCATACCACGATCGCAGTTCAGTTATACCGCGACGACTAGCGTATATGGGATTGTTATTGTATTTGAATCAGCTGTTTTAATGTAAATAAAGTTCTAGAAAAGTGAAAGTGAATATTAGTTTTATAATTTTAAATTAAATCCACGGAGTATATTGCAATTTGGTGTTAGAAGTGAAGGATTAAGTGCAGTTATTATCCTAATTTGATTTATGGAAACCCTTAGTATGGACGAAACTACCAAAAAAATAGTCAAGCAGGTTACAGAGGGACTGGACGAAAAAATTGCATAGATTCTAGAAAAACGTGACAAGAAGGAAAAACAACATCAAGAAGAAATTCAACAAAGGTTAGTAAAATCTTTTGATGAAAAACGTAAAATAGAATTAGAAAATCTTGTCACTACTGTGAAAAGCGAACAACATAATTTAATTGAAGGATTATTCTCGAAATTTGTAGAAAACCAAGATCAACTTGAATTAAAACGACAAAATGAATTTAAATTATTAGAAGAAAAACGACAAAATGATTTTAAATTATTTGAAGAAAAACAAGAACAAGTTGAATTTAAGCGACAAAATGAATTTAAAATAACTCAAGAAAAAAGACAAATGCAGTTCGAACAATTAATGCAAATAGTAGGACAAGTTAATGAAACAGATAATGAAAGAATGCAAATAGTTGAGTCAGATATAAAAGAGATAAATGATGACATTAAGACCATAAAAAATACCGTGGATACTCTTGAAACAAAAGTAGATGATCTCGATTCCATCCAAAGCCAGGTAAAATTTGAAATCAGTTCAATTCAAGACACAGTTCAAGATCAAATCAGTTCCATCAAGCAAACAGTACACAGTGAAGTACAAGATAAAATCAGTGCCATCCAAAATAAACTAGACACAGAAATTAAAAAAATGCGACAGGACTTACAGCTAGGAAAATACCAGAACACCGTGAGTACCAAAGGTTCCTTTAGTAAACACCCCACATTCGACGGCAGTTCATCTTGGCCCATGTATAAACGGCAATTTGAGGCCGTGGCTACTGTTAATGGATGGGATAATCAAGAAAAATCTACTTCTCTGGTAATTTCGTTAAGAGGTCCGGCTCTAGAACTCCACCAAAGCATTCCAGTCGAGGAACAAGGCAATTTCGACAAGATCATCGCCATCCTGGACAAACGTTACGACAATCAGTCCTTGAGCCAGGTATACCAAGTCCAACTGAGTAGAAAAACGCAAAAATCCGGTGAAAGCCTCCAAGAATTCGAAGCAGAAATTAGACGGTTAGTTCACTTGTCCTACCCAGACCTGCCAGAGGAAACGAAAGACCAGTTGGCCACACAGAGTTTCATAAACGGCATCAAAGATGTGGAAGTACAGCGAAATCTAAGACTAAATGGCGTCAAGAAAAGTAATGAAGCTCTACTTCGGACTTTGGAAGTAGAGGCCGTCCTGAACATGTCCAAGCCGAGGGTCCGAGCAGTTTCCTTCAACCAGGAAGAGTCAGAGTCCCCATTTCAAGCGCTGCTGGCTGGCCTGAACAAAATATTAGAACGGTCACAAAGAACTGGCACCAGAGGGGCATGTTACCGCTGCGGACGGACAGGGCATTTTCAACGTGCCTGCCGAGTAAGGCTACCGGAACGATCACCAATCAGGGGTAGCCAACAAACCGACCTTACCAACCAGGGAAACTCCAACCAGTCAGCATAAGGGGGCGAATGCTGACTCACCCCCCACCAGCCCCCAAAACGTTATCCATCCGGGAATTTTGCTGAGATAGCGGCAGCCTAGTCATCAGAGGCACCATCAACGGCCGAACAGTCACCATCACCATCGATACCGGCGCCGCTGTGTCCATTGCCAAATCCAGGGTTTTGAGAACATCAGAAATTCGGCCAGTTACCAATAACATCCAGCTCAGAACAGTCACCGGCGAGTCCATGTCAATACAGGGTGAGGCAGATGTCGTGCTACAGATAGGGGACAACATGATCCGGCATAGGGTCCTGATAGCTAATATTGAGGACCATTTTATACTGGGAATGGACCTAATTAGTCAGCATGGATTTATGTTCGATCCGAGATATGATGTTCTTCGGTTCCTAAATGAGGAATTTGTATTGACACGGCCCGTCAACACATCAGTCAACCCCATAAAAATAGTGGCAAAGTCTTCAGCTAGAATTCCCGGTCGAACGGAACAGATTATTCATGGGCAGCTAGCAATCCTGGGAGCTGCGTTGGAATGGTGGAGCCCGTACACTCAGCTCATGACTACTTAATTGGACGGGCTATATTTAAAACCGGACGAGATATACCAATCAGAGTCCTGTTAATTTGTACAACGACATCAGAATTACCAATGGTCAAGAGATAGCTTGTTTCGAGCCAGTAGAGACCATCATCAATTGCGAAGAAGAGTACCAGACGTCGGTGAAGGAGACAGGGCCCAGTAAAGAGTTCCTACAACAGTTTGCTGACCATTTGACACACTTGACACCAGAGAACCAGAAGAAAGCCAAGCAATTTATCACAAAACACTGGCAAATTTTTAACAGTAAAAATGGAACCACCGGTCGCACCAACATCATCCAGCATCGAATAGATACCGGAAAGGCTCAACCCATCAGAATACCACTTAGACGACTACCATTGGGGCAACAACAGGCAGTCGAGGAAAACATCGAGTCCATGTTACAAAATTGAGTTATTGAGCCATCCATCAGTCCATGGTCTGCTCCCGTCGTGCTAGTTAAAAAGAAGGATGGAACCACCCGATTTTGCGTGGATTACAGAAAGCTGAATGATGTCACGAAGAAAGACAGCTATCCACTACCCCGAATCGATGACACTTTGACCACACTAGCAGGCTCCCGTTGGTTCTCCACACTAGACCTAAAAAGTGGATATTGGCAGGTTGGTCTACACGCAAACGACAGAGAGAAGACAGCGTTCTCCACCAGTAAAGGGCTGTTTCAGTTCACGGTCATGCCCTTTGGGTTATATAATACACCCGCTACATTTGAGAGGCTAATGGAGTATGTACTGAGCGGGTTAACATGGAGGACGTGCTTAGTATACCTCGACGACATTCTAGTAATGGGTCAGACATTCGACGACCATCTGAAAAACCTGGGGGAAGTATTCTCCAGAATTAATAATGCCAACCTGAGACTCAACCCGAAGAACTGCTCCTTGTTCCAAAAAGAAGTAGAGTTTTTGGGCCACTTCGTGTCCGAGTCAGGAATATGCACCAACGAAGACAATATAGCAGCTATCCGTGATTGGCCAGTCCCAAGAAACAAGCATGAACTCCGAAGCTTCTTGGGCCTCTGTTCATACTACCGACGTTTTGTTGAGGGATTTCCCACCATCTCCGCCACTCTACATCGGCAGACCACTGAGAGAGAGACCTTCCGTTGGAATCAGGAATCATTCAGACGACTGAAGGCAGCACTATGTTCCAGCCCAATCCTAGCCTTTCCTACACAGTCCGGCAAGTTCATTTTAGAAACCGACGCCAGCAACACAAGTTTGGGGGCCGTCCTATCCCAGGTGCAAGATGGTGAAGAGAGGGTGATCGAGTATTACAGCCGTGGATTCTCGAAACCGGAAAGAAATTATTGCGTCACCAGAAAAGAACTTCTTGCAATAATAAGGGCTATAGACCATTTACACAAATACCTCTATTGTCGTCATTTCTTAATCCGAACAGATCATGCCGCACTCAAATGGCTGCTGGACATGAAGACACCGGAAGGACAACTGGCCAGATGGATGGAGAAATTACAGCAATACGACTTCAAGGTGGAACACCGTGCCGGCCGTTTGCACAATAATGCCGATGCCCTATCCAGAAGACCCTGTTGTCTGAAGACGGATGAGCGAGAGGGTATCTCCATCAAGCAGATCCGAGTGCAGGCCAATGAAGACTGGACTACGGAACAGTGCATACAGGACCAAATGGCTGATCCAGACATCGAACCAATCTTGTCACTCAAAACGAGAGGGGCACCCAGGCCACGATGGGACGAGGTAGCTAGATACTCCGGCGTGCTGAAATCGTTATGGGCTCAATGGGACTCTCTAAGAGTAGACAATGGAATGCTCAAGCGAGTTTGGGAAAGCGCTGATGGACGAGAAACCAAGTCCCAACTGGTAGTTCCGAAGAAAAAGGTACCAGCCATCCTGACCGAAGTACATGATGGAATTACCGGAGGCCACCTAGGCATGAATAAAACCCTAGACAAAGTTTGCCAGCGGTACTACTGGGTGAATTACTTCGAAGACGTCAGAGCTTGGTGCCGCAAATGTGCCACCTGTGCGGCCAGCATTTGAGAGAATCGCCATCGATGTCGCCGGTCCGTTTCCCGAGTCTGAGAGGGAGAACAAATACATTCTGGTCGCAATGGACTACTTCACCAAATGGCCTGAGGCATATGCGATACCCAACCACGAGGCAACCACGGTAGCGACGGTGCTAGTAGAACAACTATTCAGCAGGTTTGGCGTCCCGATGGAGTTACATTCAGACCAGGGGCGTAACTTCGAATTGAATGTATTCCAGAAGGTCTGCGCGCTGTTGGGGATCAGGAAAACGAGAACAACACCATTACACCCACAGTCAGACGGAATGGTGGAAAGATTCAACAGGACCTTGGAACAACACCTATCCAAGGTCGTCAGCAATAACCAGCGTTATTGGGATGATCATATTCCCCTATTCCTGTTGGCATATCGCTCTGCCGTACATAATAGTACAGGCCTGACCCCAGCCAGGGGTCCTATTCGGAAAGGAGCTGAGATTACCCTGTGATTTGGCATTTGGCTCCTCCGAAGAACCTCCCCAAGACATCGACGATTATGCCGACCAGCTCCGACATAACCTGCTGGCAATACACGAATTAGCCCGAACGCAGATGTTGGCCACCAGTGACCGGATGAAGACGCGATACGACCTCAAGGCCAATTCAGTCGGGTTCCAGGAGAGGGACAAAGTCTGGCTGTACAACCCCCAACGGAGCAAGGGTAAATCCCCAAAGCTTACACCCGCCTGGGATGGTCCATACGAGGTGGTCAAGAGGCTGAATGACGTCGTCTACTGGATCCGTCGAAACCCCAAGGCTAAATCGAAGGTGGTTCATTTAGATCGACTCGCTCCCTACCATGGAGAGGATGTTTCTGATCGGGGGGCAGTGTTACGAAATTTACCCAAAGCCAACCCTGTTTCATCTCAGTACGACAACAAACGCCTTGAGATAAAAAAACGGTTTTCGAAAAGACTCGGCAGCGAAAGGAGTGATGATGATTTTTACTGGAGAATTCGACGCTAGTATTATAAAGGAAACACACCACTAACGCAGTTCAGTTATACCGCGACGACTAGCGTATATGGGATTTTTATTGTATTTGAATCAGCTGTTTTAATGTAAATAAAGTTCTAGAAAAGTGAAAATTAATATTAGTTTTGTAATTTTAAATTGAACCCACGGACTATATTTCAATATATATATATATATATATATATATATATATATATATATGTATGTATGTATACGTATTAAGTTGTCACCTCCGTACATTTTAAGAGGTAACCAGTCATCGAGTTCTCCCCGGGAGCTGCTGCCGAGCTGTTGGTAGTTGGTGTTTGGATAAGAAGAAGAAGCCATTGGGAAGAAGAAGACATTGGGGGTGGTCGTAGGGGTGCGCGAAAGACATTTGGGGTGTTGCAGAGGTGCGCGCCATCTGTTGTTAATAAATGAGAGCCATTGTATTGTGGGTTGCTGGGTGCACGCCACGGTGTTGTTTGTTGTGGTGGTTAGAAAGAAAAAAAGCTTGGCCGGGTATCGAACGCTGCTTGCCTGATTACAAAGTCAGGTGTCCACCGAGCTGCGCTAATGCGATTAATCGAGAAATGTTTATTTGAAAAGGCATAGGATATGCCCGTTGCGCGGGCGCGTGTTATTGGGCGTTGTTCGGTTGGATATTTGGGGGCTGGATGGGGGGATATGGAATTTAGTTGGCTGTAAAAAGGCGCAAGTCCGTGGCACGGCAACTTTCGTCGGACGTCGAGGTTATAGGCAAATGACGTAGTTCGATGCTGATAAATAAAATAATTGCGATATTTTATTACATTGTTAATTCGACTCCCACCCCAAATGAAACGTGCAGGTATGGGCGGTCGTACAGTAAGGCCGCCATCATCCAACCACATATTCAGATTCAAAGAAATAATAATAATAAGACTAGTTCAAGTAGACCTTTAATACTGTCAACGGAAATGGCGACCTCAACGAAAAGACACTGTGATATCATGTTTACGCTAAAGGATTTTTTCTTGTCAAAATAAACACCATCAAATATATCGTTAAAACAAAATACCCGAGATTAATACTATCCAAATGTAATGCTCACATAATATACTTAATAATGGCCTGTTATAATATTTTATTTCATACCGAAACACAACCAAATATTTTACCAATATCGCAATAGCATTCTCCAATTAATTTACTGTGTGTATATAGAACATTGGAAAATAAATAGCTCCGATTATAAATATATCTGTCTGACCCGGAAGAATTCAACGACGACAATAACAAATATAAGGAAACTAAACCGCAACTGCAAGATAAAAAATGTGTTGTCACATTTAGAACAGAAAATGTGATATAAAAATTAATAATTTGTAAGAAATTATGGAAATATATTGGGAATGGACAGCCAGGTTGGTTTAAATAAAAAATATAATTCTGAAGGGTAGAAATGGTAGAAATAGCTGCAAAGGGCTGTTAGAAATGATTGAAAAGTTGAAGTGGGACCTTACAAAGGGTAGAAACGGTAGAATGGTTGGTACACAACTGATACAAACGGTAGATAAGCAACAAATGTTGAAAATGACTGGTACGGGAAGGTTGCAAATAACTAAAAACGGTACAAAAGCTAGAAATGGCCCGTAGAAACGACTGGGACAGTAGAAATCGCTGCTAGAAATGGTTAGAGCTACTACAAAAGCTAGAAATGACCCGTAGAAACGACTAGAAACTTCGAAATCGCAGGTAGAAATGGTTGGAGCCGCTACAAAAGCTAGAAACGGCACGTAGAAACGATTGGGACAGTAGAAATCGCTGGTAGAAATGGTTGGAGCCACTACAAAAGCTAGACATGTCCCGTAGAAACAACTAGAACCTTAGAAATCGCTACTAGAAACGGTTGGAGCCGCTACAAAAGCTAGAAACGGCACGTAGAAACAACTGGGACAGTAGAAATCGCTGCTAGAAATGGTTAGAACCACTACAAAAGCTAGAAACGGCACGTAGAAATGACGGGGACAGAAAAATCGCTGCTGGAAATGGTTGGAACCTCTATAAAAGCTAGAAATGGCCCGTAGAAACGACTGAGACAGTAGAAACGGCTGGTATAAATGGTTGAATCCACTAAAAAAGCTAGGTCCGCAGAAACGACTAGAAACTTAGAAAACCCTGCTAGAAATGGTTGGAGACGCTACAAAAGCTAGAAACGTCCCGTAGAAACGACTAGAACCTTATAAATCGCTGCTAGAAATGGTTAGAGCCACTACAAAAGCTAGAAACGCACGTAGAAACGACGGGGACAGAAGAAATCGCTGCTGGAAATGGTTGGAGCCACTACAAAAGCTAGAAATGCCCGTAGAGAAACGACTAGAAACTTAGAAATCCCTGCTAGAAATGGTTGGAGACGCTACAAAAGCTAGAAACGTCCCGTAGAAACGACTAGAACCTTAGAAATCGCTACTAGAAATGGTTGGAGCCGCTACAAAAGCTAGAAATGACACGTACTGGGACAGTAGAAATTGCTGCTAGAAATGGTTAGAGCCACTACAAAAGCTAGAAACGGCACGTAGAAACGACAGGGACAGAAGAAATCGCTGCTGGAAATGGTTGGAACCTCTATAAAAGCTAGAAATGGCCCGTAGAAACGACTGAGACAGTAGAAACGGCTGGTAGAAATGGTTGAATCCACTACAAAAGCTAGGTCCGTAGAAACGACAGGAACCGTAGAAACGGTGGTTGGATACAGGTTGCCCGTAAAAACGACTGGAACCGTATAAACGACTGGAACCGTTAGAAATAATTGAATGGTTGAAGTAAGGGCGTTGCAAAGGGTAGAAATGTTTGAAACCGTTACAAAGGCTAGGGCCGTAGAAACGACAGCAACCGTAGAAATGACTGGTGAGTTTAAACAAAGCCACTGCAAATGCTAGAAACTGTTGCTACAAATGGTTTGAAACAAATCCGTAGCAAAAAGTATAGACCAGGAATGTTGGAAATGTGATAGTGGGAATAAATATATAACTTTTTCTAAGCCAGCGGTAGGAACAAACAAATCTTTTCTAAGACAGGTACTCAAAGCGTATTCAGTGGTACATAAAAACTTTTTTCTAGGTGCACAAAACTTTAGCCATCAAAGAGAAAACATCACTCTACTACAAACAAATGTTTCTATCACATATAACTTTTTATAAGACAGAGATCAGTACAAATAAACCTTTTCTAGGTACTCAAAGGGTTTGTTTCTAACAACAACACAGGTACATAAATCTTTTCTAAGACAGGTACTCAAAGCTTATTCAGTGGTACATGAAAACTTTTTTCTAGGTGCACAAAAATTTAGCCATCAAGGAGAAAACATCAGTTGTTTGCTACAACAAACAAATGTTTCTATCACATATAACTTTTTCTAAGACAGAAGTCAGTACAAACAAAAAAAACATAACATACGAAGCATTTACCACTTAAGATCAAAGCCATAATTTTCAGAGATCTAAGAAAATATGGTAATCCTTTTTATCTGCGGCGTTATTAGTCGGTCATTTCCTCTGTATAACGAGAAACATAACCTGTTCAAGAAATATGATGTCTCACTCTTTCTCTTAAGTATCTATCAAAATGATTCCTCTCTCATTGGTTTATTCAAACAGACCACGAAACCTCAACATATTAACCATTAGGGACGGAATTCGTACTAGATCTCTAACACACCCTAACATATAATAACAAACGTTATTCATATAAGGAATACAATGTATGGAAAATGACATCTTTGACGAACTGTGTCAAAATGATTTTAAGACAATGAGAAATACATAAGACTAAATCATTATGCACTGAAACTACATTATAAAAGCTTTCGATTCAGCTTTCATGTAGTGAAAAGATTTCCACTGCACGAACGCCACTCTTTAAAATAATTCAAGTGAGATTGTTCTATTTCCATTTAAATAAAAAAAATAGGCAGTTGAGTACTAGTAACCGATAATATGTCTATAGCATTATAGGAACAGTGTTTCATTTGTAAAATTTTGAATGCAGTAAGATCATTATTCACAATTTAGGTAGTTTGTGGATACCAAACACAAACGTAAATAATTCGCTGGGTCTTTAATAATTATGAAAAACCTTAAAATAAGGAATCTGTCAAGGCATCGTCAACATGAGGTTCTGAACGTTGTTTCTAACAGAATACAGTCTCAGGTAGTGAAACGCTTGAGGAACGAAGTAGTTCATCGTGTAGCTCCCAAGTCCATCAACCAATGATGAACATGAGTAGCTTATGTTGTCAAAGTAAAAGTTTAGGGAGGCCCTTCAAACAGAGCGGTTAGATGTTATCAGCTGAGGTTAGGTTAGGATCGATTGAACGACTTAAGGTTAGGGTAGGTTAGATTCGGTCGATCCTAACCTACCCTAACCATAGTTGGAGGAGGACCAGCGCCATAAACAAGCCATGGAAGAGCTTGCGAAGAAAGGAAGCGGTATTTTTCTTAAAAAGTCTCGCAACGGCTTCGGGCTTTACTTAAAGGAGCAAAAAAAACTCCCAATAAAGCTACCCAATCGAGCACTCTACAATCACGAGCTTGAGCAATATGCCAAACATTTGAAGATCCCCCACTTTAGGGGAGTATTTATGCGAGACGCCTTACCTAATCGTCACGGTACGCATTGTGTAGCTTATGTGCGAAATGGAAACACCGTTCAGTACTTTGATAGCTTTGGATGTTTGAAACCACCCCGAGAATTAGCCAACTACTTTGGCTGTGGAGTGAAAATCCTCTACAACAATGACTCTTATCAGACATACAATCAATCTAATTGTGGCCATTTATGCTTGAAATTTCACTATAATAAAAAATATATATTATGCATTATTCTTGTTTTACCTTTGCCTATATTAGCAGCTAACAAGCAGCCCATTTTCAGTCATGCCTGTGATCATCACATTGAAAGGTCACAGCCCAATAGTGTCGATTGATGTTCAACCACCTATTCAGTTGTATCCCAACTACAACTACGGACTAGCTTTATTGAGTTTTCACTCGTACGACAGTATCCCAAACATTGAGAGAGGTGACAAGATCTACCTGTTTGACGATCACAACACGCAAACATTCATCGACTTGCCTGAAGGTTCATACGAACTTGGTGACATCGAAGCTTATACTTGAAAGGCACTTGGCATTCATTTGGCAAAGGACGTTAAGAATATTTTCTCATTGAAACCCAACAACAATACTCTCAAGTGTGAGCTTTTCAGCAGCAAGTACGCTGTGGACTTTCAACCGCAAGACAGCATCGGTGATATTCTGGGCTTCTCTAAACAACTGCTACCACGCAATCAAGTTCACAGTTCCGATTTACCAGTGAACATTATCAAGGTGCGTACCATCCACATTGATAGCAACATCACATCGGGAGCCTTCTACAACAACACTCCTTCAAACACCATTTACGAGTTTGCCGTTGCAGTTGATCCTGGTTTTGCCATTTAATCTATTTGCCGATTAACAGAAACGAAATACATAACCTCACATTGCAAATTTTGAATCAAGACTCTGAACTTGTGAATTTTCGTGGTGAAGAAATCATCATTCGACTTAAGCTGAAACAACTACAATAATAATGGGTCGACTTGTATTTGATGAGAACCATATAAGAAGTCAACCGCTCCTCGACTACCATCAGTTTCTATGAAACCTCTCAAGAGATCACTCACGCTCTCAAACAGATTGTTTCTACAAACGCCTTGTGTACCATGTCAACTCCTCAAATGTTCGATATCTTCCGCAAACCAAATTTTGATGATAGTGTAAGACGCGAGGAGTTGCAACCTACTATCCATACGTCAAGTCATTCGGCAACAATGATATCGTTGAAATCACCGTCAATCAAACAGATTGTTGGTTTTCCATGGCTGATTGCTGCATCTCAATCCAGGGACAACGTTTGTTATTATATGTTAGGGTGTGTTAGAGACCTAGTACAAATTCCGTCCCTAATGGTTGATATGTTGAGGTCTCGTGGCTTGTTTGAATAAACCAATGAGAAAGGAATCATTTTGATAGATACTTAAGAGAAAGAGTGAGACATCATATTCCTTGAACAGGTTATGTTTCTCGTTATACAGAGGAAATGTCCGACTAATGACGCCGCAGAAAAAAAGGAATACCATATTTCCTTAGATCTCTGAAAATTATGGCTTTGATCTTAAGTGGTAAATGTATGTTATGATCCAAAATCAGACATGTGAGTTATATATACTAATGGCAGGTCTGCTGATAAACTAAGCAATGACAGTGATGACGTCACAGAAATTGATACTCATGACAATGTTGTTCAATAGCACATTTTTGATTCAATATATATGTGCCTGGAGTAAACTTTTCAATTTCATACAATATGCTTATAAACTTATGGATAATGTTTCCGTTATTTGGTGTGATGGAGATCGATGCTGATCAAAAAGTATAATTGGATAACACGAGGCCTGGTTACAGCTTTCTTTTGTCTTATATTGCTTCTAGTGTGTTCACAATTATAACCCTGTGAGTTGCTAGTTTTAAATTTGTTTGTGTGTAGTTTAATATGTTTGATACGTTTTCTTAAATGTTATTCATTATGTATACACTCGTCACTAGGAATATGTTTTCTATTATCTCACACTCGTATATCTTACAAATAAATTCGTGTTATCCACATTGATATTGAAGGATCACATGCCAACGCATGGTTAATGGCTTTTGTTTGTTGCAAAACGAAGTCCACCATTCTTGACTAAGATTTTCTGGCCTGTTGAATGAAGCTTAACTCCATCAAGGCGAACGAAACTTGAATGTAACAGACCCTCCATGTTCAATTCTGTATGTACATGATTCAAAACAAAAAATATTTAAACCATATGACTTTTATTTCACAGTTTTGATTTTCAACTCTTTCTACCAACAGTAATTTAATTCAAAGCAAAGTGTTATTGGAAGAACAATATTGTTACATCAAATAGCCCTTACAGTATTTCAAATGATTGATTGAAACTCTTAGATACGAATAAATTCATTTCTAATGAATTCTGTTTTGACAAATTATAAGATTCGCTAACATCTTCACTCAAGGTTAAGAAAACCGCAATGAATGATAGTGATGCTAATATCAAATAAAGCACAAGCATCGTATATTTTTAGAATATTTGAATGATTAATTTCTATTTAACAAGAATTTCTACTCATTATTTTACAACATTTCTTTTAAGTAATTTTCTTTTTCGGTGGTGTGTTGTTGTCTGTGTGTGGTGTTGAATGGCTGCCTTTTGAACTAAATATTTCGAATATTCAGCTATGATAATAATGAAATAATCTCAACCATTAAGTCTTGCAATAGATTATTTAATACCCATATAATTGAAAAGATGTTAATTTGATGCTACAAATTTTGTTGTGGCTCCATTTACAAACTTTTGAATGCTTTGGGTGTTTTATCTTCATTGTATATATCGAAGCAGGGTTAAAAGCATGTGGAATGATGAATTGAACTTGTCTTTTTTCTGCTACCGGAGTTGCTTTGGTTGTGACTGGGTCTAGTAGCGTTCTCCAGTGACAAATTCTCAGTTTTGGCTGCGTGTGGTGGTTCGTTACTTTGTCTTTCAACATGTCGAAAGCTAGCATGCCATAATCCTGCATGAAAGCCTTATAGGGGTCTGGCAGGGGTGTAAGTATGAGCTTCGATCTTTGTTCTATATGTTTATTATTCAAAGGAAAATAGCAGTAAAAGTTCTAGGACTTTTGTTCCCCTTAGCAGTCAAGAATATTTTTATATTTAACTTTAAAAACTTTTCTACGGGCCATTTCAAGTTTTTGTAGTGGCTCTAACCATTTCTAGCAACGATTTCTAAGGTTCTAGTCGTTTCTACGGGACGTTTCTAGCTTTTGTAGCGTCTCCAACCATTCTACCAGGCGTTTCTACTGTCCCAGTCGTTTCTACGAGTTGTTTCTAGCTTTTGTAGCGGCTCCAACCATTTTTAGCAGCGATTTCTGCTGTCCCAGTCGTTTCTACGGGACGTTTCTAGCTTTTGTAGCGGCTCCAACCATTTCTATCAGCGATTTCTTAGGTTCTAGTCGTTTCTACGGGCCATTTCTAGCTTTTGTAGCGGCTCCAACCATTTCTAAGGTTCTAGTCGTTTCTACGGGCCATTTCTAGCTTTTGTAGTGGCTCTAACCATTTCTAGCAGCGATTTCTATTGCCCCAGTCGTTTCTACGGGCCATTTCTAGCTTTTGTACCGTTTTTAGTTATTTGCAACGTTCCCGTACCAGTCATTTTTAACATTTGTTGCTTATCTACCCTTTGTATCAGTTCTGTACCAACCATTCTACCGTTTCGACCCTTTGTAAGGTCCTACTTCAACCTTTCAATCATTTCTAACAGCCCTTTGCAGTGTCTTTTTTGTTGCGGTCACCATTTCCGTTGACGGTATTAAAGGCATACTTGAACTAGTCGCTAGATAAATTATTATTTCTTTGAATCTGAATATGTGGTTGGATGATGGCGGCCTTACTGTACGACCGCCCATACCTGCACGTTTCATTTGGGGTGGGAGTCGAATTAACAATGTAATAAAAAATCACAATTATTTTATTTATCAGCATCGAACTACGTCATTTGCGTATAACCTCGACGTCCGACGAAAGTTGCCGTGCCACGGACTTGCGCCTTTTTACAGCTAACTAAATACCATATCCCCCCAACCAGCCCCCAAATATCTAACCGAAAAACGCCCAAAAACACGCGTCCGCGCAACGGGCATACCCTATACCTTTTCAAATAAACATTTCTCGATTAATCGCATTAGCGCAGCGAGGTGGACACCTGACTTTGTAATCAGGCAAGCCGCGTTCGATACCCGGCCAAGCTTTTTTCTTTCTAACCACCGCAACCAACAACACCGTGGCGTGCACCCTGCAACCTACAATACAATGGCTTTAATTTATTAACAACAGATGGCGCGCACCTCTGCGACACACCCAAATGTCTTTCGCGCACCCCTACGACCACCCCCAATGTCTTCTTCTTCCCAATGGCTTCTTCTTCTTATCCAAACACCAACTACCAACAGCTCGGCAGCAGCTCCCAGCGAGAACTCGATGACTGGTTACCTTCATGCCTACTTCCGTCCCAGAACTCTCTTTGTTTAACTACTAACATAATATTTAAATTTGCAGAAATAATAATATTTTTAGCTGAGGTATTTTATTGCAATGATTTACCTACTACTGATATAAATCTATTTATTATTTAGGATATCAACTGTAGAAATAATACATATTTTATGTAATTCATAATTTATTAACTTTTTGCGACCAATGCGGCCTCTTAAAAACCTATGATAACCAACTAATTCTTTTTTCAATGAGTGTGGCAATTAATTTGTATTATAGGAACAGTTCTTGGAAAATTTGTTATGCCAATCACTCTTTGTTTTCCTTCACTGGAATGATAAACCTGAATGTTTAGAAAGGGGCAATTTAATTCAGTTATGTTATTATAGAGTGAGGACGCGTGGGCTGGAACAAATTCATTTTAAATTCAGGTGTTGGTTTTTTGGAATAACGCTCGGCCACGTTTGTTTTTTTTGTTGGACTGCGGTTTTTGTGATAATATACTCATTTATACAGGGTGGGCCAGAAATAAATTGCGATCATCAACTTCATATTTTCAAATGGAAACATTTGTTTTTATTTTATTTTTGAATTCTGCATTGAATTTTAAGTATTTTTCATGTTCAATGCCCTAGACCAAAAATTAACAGTTATTAAAAAAACATATATTTGTAAAGTTAAGAAAACAACGGTAAAAATAAGGTGTTTGTTGGTTTGAACCTATTTATTTACTTGTAATTTTTATAATTGTTTGCAGTATTTTAGTCGCATGAATGGAAACCCTTTTTTTAATGATGGAGTTTATAACAATTGTTTAATTCCATATAAACTGTACTATAATTTTACTTCAAATAAGAAGTTGTCAAGTGCAATTGCAAAGTTTCAAAGTATGGCGCGTTTAACTGAAAAGCAGCTAATAGAAATTTTGAAGATGGTAGGATATGGCAACAGAACTCGAACACAAGTTGAAGTTTGCGAATTGCTTAATATGAAGTATCCGGCGCGGCCTATTACACAATCGGTAGTAAGTAAAATAGAAAAAAAGCTTCTAGAATTTTGTAGTAAGAGACAATTTCAAAACCAAACATTTTCCAGAGGATACACAATTAAATATTTTGCTCGATTTACAAGAAAATCCTCAGAAATCCACTAGATAAATAGCCGCAGAACCGTCAATAAGTAAATCGTGTGTTCTAAAATGCTTGCATAGAAATAAGTGGCACCCATACAAAATTCATTTAGTTCAGAACGTACTGAAGATACTTTGGACCGGAGAGTAGAATTTTGCTAAATAATGATGAATTAATGCAATGTTAATCCGCACTTTTCAAGTAAGATAGTTTTGTTTGGCGAGGCAACATTTTGTTTAAATCGTTCAGTTTCGATATTGGGCTTCAGAAAACCCACATTGCATTATAGAAATTCATACACATTTTTCCAAGAAAGTTAACGTATGGGCCGGAATTGTGGGTACTTCAATTGTGGATCCGTTTATTGAAGGAACACTTAACTCGGAAACGTATTTAGACCTATGACAAAATGACATAATACCCTGTTTAACAGAACTTTACCCGAATGGTGAAAACCCCAACATACTGGCAGATTCGGTATGGTTTCAACAGGTTTCAATGCGAGATTATCTTGGCAATATTTTCCCAAATACATGGATCGCAAGGAGAGGTAATATCGAATTGCCAGCTAGGTCTCCAGATCCAAGCCCGTTAGATTATTATCTTTGGGGTACGTGAAATCGAAAGTCTACTTGAATAAGCCGGAAAATATGAAGGAATTAAAGAATACAATTTGAGCCGAAATACGAAGAATCCTTCAATAAACGCTAAATGAAATCTTGCGAGAATTTGAAAACCGTCTTAGGTATTGACAGGAAGTTAATGGTCAACAATTTAACATTTAATTTAATATGTTGATGTTTTCTTTTCTTCAATTTTGAAAGAAATGTAATTTCCTTAATAACTGTTAATTTTCGGTAAAGGACATTGTACATGAAAAATACTTAGAATTCAATGCAGAATTCAAAAAAAAATAAAAAACAAATGTTTCCATTTGAAAAACTGAAGTTGATGGTCGCAATTAATCACAAAAACGTCACGCCAAAAAAAAACGACGTGTCCGAGCGTTTTTCCAAAAAACCAACACCTGAATTTTAAATGAATTTTTTCTAACCCACGCGCCCCCACTGTATATTTGGTGAATAAATTAATACTATAAATATAATTATGAAGAAGAGATAGATCAAAATTATTCGATAATGCAGTTCTGATACTTTCTGATATTTTTCGGCAAACTTGTTCTATATGAGATCGCATACAAAGAAATTTATATTGCTCAATAATTACATTTTTTTTCAAGTTCTTATTATTTCCTGGGAGTCGCTGGTATGCAATTTTGGATTATAAATTTGTAGTCTGTCAATTAAAATCAGAATAATGTTACAATTAGCCATATTATTTCTGATTTGTTACTATTGACAATATGGTTTAAATTTATGTTCTTTGCGATTTTACAAACTTCATTTCATACAATGAACTTAAATTGTTTATAATGCGATTATGCAAAACCCATTAATCTGACTGAATCCACAAGTACCGTGTTTAAAGGTCGTAAACCATTATTTTTGAATAATCTGTGCTTCAGCTTGAAAACTGCCTCAGTTAAGGCTTATGGATTTTTCAAATATTATTAACGTTATTCCAGCTTTTCCCTGTGGGGAATGATCCGATCATGCTTTACAAAAAGTAATTGTATAACGTTTTTCACTTTTTTCACAAATATTCTTTTGGAAGCATTGCTATATAGTCAATAATTTACAAATTATAAAGGAAAACAAGTTTAATATTGTTTGTTTTGCCTTATTCTCAAAAAATGCAAAATGAAGTATTGGTTGGTTGCTGATGCATTTATCATATTATTCAACTAACAATTAATTTAAAAATAGAATGGCTTCCGGCTTAGTAGTTCGAGAGTATCGGTTTGTTTAAACCGAGAACACAAAACTCAAATTCAAAATATGAAGAAGGAAGCTGAAACGAAATTTATTGAATACAGATAATTTAATGAATGAGGCAGGTTTACATAAAAATCAAAAGCGCATTATATCAATAATAATAAAAAAAGAAATATAAACCAAACAAATTTAATTTAATTTAAAATGCTGAAATATTTTTGAGATATATAAAGAAAGAGTAAAGAAATGTCGAAGCACACATAAAATATTTGAATGATGTTTTGGAAGTTACACACCGTAACTAAACTCCGTACATTTTACAACAATTATTAGAAAATTACGGACCGAATTTTAGAATTTTCTATAATTTATGGTCTATATCTGAGATGTAAAATCTACTTATAATTAAATGTGTAGAAATAAAAAAAAGGTTACAGATTAAATCTAAATAGAGGACAGACTGTAAATGATATATAGAATTTGTTTTGTGGTTGTAAACAAATTTGTTCAAAGACAGTAAGGGACTCACCCCCAAAACTACCCCCTAAAGTGCACATATTATTTAGCATCACATTCCTCATTATATTTTATTTAGTAGTTCCGTTTGTTGTACATTGATAGAAATATCCATTTATTTAAATTCATTTAGTGCGCAACCAAAAAAGTAATCTATCTTAATTGGTAATGAGCGACGGGATGTTTATTTCCATCGATCACTCCCAGTCTTTTTAAAATTTAAAAATATATATAAATCTGTGTTTCATTTAGTGGTGTCACGATTGAATTAATTTAAATTGCTTCTTTACAACAATTGCCTTTCAAAGTTTATTAAAAATGTAATGTGATGATGTTTTCGCCAATATTCGTTTTTGAGTTTTAAACATTAACCCTCTAAATCTGGAAATTGAGTGGTGTAAGTATTTATTAAACAAACTCTCAAGGCTGTAGCTAGAAAAAATATTTGGGGAGGGGTGATTACTTTAGTCATTTTTTTTAATATTGTGGACTGATTGGGACCGCGAAAGTTAGTTTTCTATTCAGTATACTTCCAGTATATAAGATATGTCTAGAATAAAATAATACATTTTCATGAAGAAACTCATTAATTTTCAATTCCCAAATTTCGTTTTGAACCTCGAACCCCCCGCTGGCTACGGCCCTGTAAACCATATTTACTTTTGTATTTCCTATTGATCATACCAATTTACCTTTTTTGTGACATCTTGTATTTATATAGCCTGTTATTGCGAGGATTATTTTTTTATGAGTTGGCTTTGCCATTCTACAGTGCTATCAATTCAAAACTAGCCACCCAAAATCACTTTTAAAACATCCTTAAAAGAACAAAACAAAAAAAGTTTTTTATATATATTATGACACGTATCGGTCACCCTACAGTTTCAACCCTTTAGCGGGGGTGAATATAATTTCTTTAAGGTTAAATACAAAGGGGTATCATGTGATACCCTTTTTTAAAGATCTCACAACAAGGTAACAACAATTACAGCAAGGAACTAGTACAATTTGGAATTGAAACCCAAAAAGTTGTATTAATGCTATAAAAGAACTAATAACTGTAGGTTCTCGTGGAAGAAGTGGAGTCAGCGGTCAAAAACATAAAGAATGACAAGACAATAGGGAACGTTGGAATATCGCCCAAATATTTTCGCAATATACAGAAACCAGACACATACCACACAAGAAAGGCAGAAAGAATCCATTTTCAGTTAGAGCACGATAAGTCTTCTATCGGTAGTCTATACAGTGTTTACTGAAAGTAACAAATACCAACTCACTAGAGATTATCAAATACTACTCGCCTTGATTTTCATGGACTTCGAGAAAGTGGTCCACACTAAATTGTCGAAGGCCAGCAGAATATCGATTGACCATGTACATAAACATTGATCAATATGCAGGGCTTTCAGTTCAAAACTAGCTACCCAAATTTTTTGCTAAATATCTTTTAAAGAAAAAGACAAAAACACATTAATTTATATTTACGGGGGGACACATTTTACAGGTATCACCCTACAGCTTCAACCCCTAAGCAGGGATGAATATCACTTCTAAAAGTTTAAATACACAGGGGTGCAAATTTTTAGATTTTTTTCAAAACCATTTTAACATTATCATTCATGAGCGAAAATTATATGGCAACAAATTCTTCTACAAATGCATTATTTTCGGATTTAATATGATGAGCTAGCTTTCGTTTCAGATTTTTGACGTTTTATTGCTATTTTTGACGTTTATGGGATTTTTGATGTTTCAAACATTTCTGGTATTTCCGACATTTCCCATATTTTTGTATTTTTCCACATTTTTGACATATAGTTTTTGACTATTTTTGAGTCTCTTTTACATTTACGGCCACGTTGGTATTTCCACTCATATTTGTATGTATTGGCATTTTTGGCGTTTTTTTAGATACTACTCGCCTTGATTTTCATGGACTTCGAGAAAGTGGTCCACACTAAATTGTCGAAGGCCAGCAGAATATCGATTGACCATGTACATGAACATTGATCAATATGCAGGGCTTTCATTTCAAAACTAACCACCCAAATTATTTTTCTAAATATCTTTAAAAGAAAAAGACAAAAAACACATTCATTTATATTTACGGGGGGACACATTTTACAAGTAACATCTTGCAGTTTCAACCCCTAAGCGAGGATGAATATCACTTCTAAAAGTTTAAATACAAAGGGGTATCATGTGATACTTTGTTTTAAAGGTCTCTTTTTGACAACCTTTTGATCCATCATTTATTACAATCAGATTATTTTTACAGAGTAATACCATTTTAAACTTTAAATTATAAATAAATAATTATTTTTTCTATGTATTTGCATTATTAATATTGTATTAGCGTTAGAATTACCTTGTACTTAAATTAAATGTTCAAAATGTTAAGGAGCGTTAGGTCGGGAGATGTCTCATTAAGCCAATTTCGTACAGGCAAGGCTTATAATCTGGAGGTGCTCCCTCCTGTTGAAAAAATAGCTTTTTTTCATCTAGCATTAAAGTTCCTTCTTGATTTATTCGGTTTTCTAAAGATTCGGTTATAAGGGTATTTATCACATTTTATAATGATAAGTCCAAATACAATTCTCCAGTTAAATTTTCTTCCACCTATACTTTTATTTCCGAGAATTGCGGCCCATAAGTTCATTTTCTAGGATGCTGGTTGTTCCCTTCCTGAAAAACTTGTGGGTTGTTATTGTTATAGTATTTCTAGTATTTACAATTATGTTTAGTGGCAAATCCATTAAAAAAATCCTGCTTCGTCAGAAAAAGAAATATTAAAAAAATAGAGTCTGCATTTGCCCTTTGAATCATTAATTCGCAGAACCTTCTGTCATAATCATCCTCAGCAAGCTGTTGAAAAGCTGTATTTTGTAAGGAACGGATTTATTTAGGCATAACGTTTTATGCATAGAGCAGACCGAAATATTTGTTAACCAGTTAACCATGAGAAATTTATGAACTAAATCCAACACATACCTACTAATGCCCAATATTCTTATCGGGATATCTCTGATGAAAAACATGAGCAGTTCTGCGTGCACCGCGTTTTTCTTTCCTATAAATATATATTATTTCAATTCTTCCTTGTAAAGAATAAAACATAGCCGAAATTTGATGTTCAGTTTTTTACGCATCCACTACCTACCAATAATAAATTTGTTACATTTACACTCACAAATATCTTTCGCATAAACATTAAAGGATTTTGTCTCACTTGTTTATCTCGGTAATTATTCTCATGCTTTTTTGTAATTACAATTAAAAATTTTTTTTACGATTTCTAGGTCAATACTCTGTAAAAAATAATCTGATTAAAAAAAATAATCTGTCTAAAGATTGGCAAAAAAGAGGTTTCAGATGATACCCCTGTGTATTTAAACTTTTAGAAGTGATATTCACCCCCGGTTAAGGGTTGGAATGCAGGTTGACTGATACGTGTAAAATGTGTCCCCCGTAAATATAAATTAAAAAGTTATTTTTTCTTTTTCTTTTAAAGATATTTTATAAGTTATTTTGGGTTTTTAGTTTTGAAATGAAAGCCCTGTATATGCTATGGACCAAGTGATTAATTGGAAACTACTCCTAATGCCCGGGCTTTTGGAAAAATGATTTGACAAAAGCATAATATCTATTTAAATCATTAAAAGTCAAAGTAAAAAACTACGTATTTTATTGCCATTATTTTTTCTGACATGAAATAAAAATTTAAAACCCAAGTAACACAAAACTTCTTCGGTTTCTAGACCATCTTCCATATGATTAAAAACAAACAATTTAAATAATAAAGTTAATATTTTGTACTTATTATGAATGGGTTCTACATTTAGAAAATACTAGTTCCTAGCTGTTAAAAGTCGAATTAAAAATATAAGACAAATAACACAAAATGGTAAGTAACCAAAAATAAGGAACACGTTGTAGTGAACATTGAAGCAATTGGAGTCAGCAGTCAGGCATCGCATGGCGTTTGTCCGGCCCTGTAAACCTCCTCCCTTAAGGCATCTGTATTATTCTTATCCCAACCAGTGACAGATCCAAGGGGGGGCTCAACTCCCCCCTCCCAAGCATCTGAGTTTTTTAGTGTTTATTTTGCTAAAACCTACTTTCAGTCGGACGAAGCCTCCCATCCCCTCGATTATCACAGCTGTATTCATAATACCCAGGCAGTTTGATAAATAATGAAGTTTAGATAATATTACTTGGCCCGACGTAGCTTGCCATCATTCATAATGCCCGAGTATTACAAATAATGCCCTCATTAATCACTCCTGTCTTCGCACACGCTAGGTGATTCAGCTTGTTTGACATATTTATCTTGAAAATTATTTAATTTTAAACATTATCATTCATGGGCGAAAATTATATGGCAACAAATTCTTCTAAAAATACATTATTTTGGATTTAATATGATGAGCTAGTTTTCGTTTCAGGTTGTTTGTCGTTTTATTGCTATTTTCAAGGTTTTGGTATTTTATACACTTTTACATTCATGACATTTTCGATATTTTTGAGGTTTATGACATTTTTGACGTTTCATTCATTTCTGGTATTTCTGATATTTTTAATTTTTTTCACATTTTTGACATATTGACATATTATTTTTACGGTGATGTTGGTATTATCACTCATATCTGTATTTTTGGCGTTTTTTAGATTTTTCTCGGTTTATGTTTCTGACACAATAACTTTGATAATTTTGTCACATTTTATATTATTCTGGTGTTTTGGTGTATTTAATATTCTTAACGTTTGAAGGTTTATACTTTTTTTTCATTTTTTGGAATTTATTTTTACTTTATAGGTCTTAACTATCATTCGAACATTTCAACATTTTCTAATTTTTAAAGATATTGCCTGCAATAAATCTGATAGTGACCCCACCCCCTCACTACTGGCAAACATTTAAGAACAGTATCAATATATCAACTTTCATGCAATGAATAAATACTCCACATTCCATTTATCGGCTACGTGATGATTGCTTAGTGATTAATTTTGTTCTAGTCATTTCAGTAGAAGTGCGTGTATACCAACTTCATCCATCATTTCTGTTCCTTAAAAATTGCTGACACCTATCGTCTTCATTCAATAACAGAGTTTTCGTATAATGACACTTCAAATCTCAATATATTTAAGGAACTTATATTATAATTCTCATATCTGTATTATTTTCGGTTTTTCTTAAAACATTTACCGCTTGCCCCCTATCGTATACCCGAATGTTCACGAGAATTTTAGATTGATGTAAACTCGCTCTGTTAATTTTAAGATTATTACATCAAGATTCACACCAGTATTACTTTCTATTTCGAATATATTAAATTCTTTCTAAAACAATAGTAACCCCCGTTTCATCCATTTTGACAAAATGACGACTCACGTATTCATTTAAAAAAGGACTCAACCTCTTAATTCTTTACTTCAGTTTCTGGAAAAATAGTAAATTTTGGAAAAAATCATTTCCCCTCCTGTCCCCCATGAGTTGATTAAATTTTTGCAGAATGACGATACTCATTATTATTTGTTTGGAGAGAGAAGTATATACACCAATTGTCACGTCTTGTTTTTCTGGATAGGGACACTCTAATCAGCTGGCGACATGAAATATACTTTACGACCCACTCAAATATACAAAAAAAATCATAAAAGTAGTTCGAGCCCTTTCAGTTCGACCACAAACACCGTGACATGAGATTTTGTGCAAATTTTATTGTTATTTAAATTTAAGAATTTATTAAATAATGTTTACAATTTTGGGGCCTTACCTTTGATGCCTCTTTGTTTCTTTCCTCAGGACTTGAGTTCAGGGTTAATGTATCTATTTAATTCAACTATTGATTCACTTATAACATTGTGTTATTTTATCAATAACATTTAGTGAAAGGTAATTTTCTTAGACTATTAATATGTTATTATTTAATCATTGTTACTGTACTGAATTCATAACTATAATTTATTGTGACATTAGACTTTTTTTATTATATTTACCAATCAATTTTTTTCTGTATATGGACATCTAACCGTATGAAATATACTTTACCACCTATTGTAGTACCTATCAAATATATATAAAAAAATCATGAAAATCGGTAGAGCCGTTTCGGAGAAGTTCGATCACAAACACGGTATCACAATATTAGATATGCCTATACTTTAAATAATGCTACTATATAAACCGCTATTGATCTAAAACGCATATTCTGACATTCATAAAAGTCATAATAAATATTTGTTCAAATTTGATTTTATGTATGTATGTGGATCTCGGAAACTAGCGGAGATAGAGCAATGGTTAAATTGGAAAAGATTTGGAGTTTTACTGGCCCAATTTAATGACACTTTCGGATTTTTGTAAAAAGTCATGGCTCCCTTATTTTTGATTTTATAAAAAAAATAAAAAATGTAAATATCACAATTGAAGGGAATTCTATCCCGAATATGTTTGTCATGTCCTCGTTTGCGTGACAGCTCTCGTTTTCGAGATGTGACACAAACTTATCTTTTTTTGAATGGAAACCATAGTTGGCTGTGACCTCAAAAAATCGGACATTTTTAGAGCTTTTCAACGATATAATTCTCGATATAGTTATTCATAAAAACAACGGAGTTATGGATGCTTATTTATATATATATATACAAAAGTGAAAAAAAAATTCAGAGTCTAGATCGAACTCGGGGCCTCTTCTGCCTACTCCCCAAGAGTCACTAGGTAACTTTTGTCTCTTTATAATGGCTCCAAAGCAGGAGTCGAAACGTCGAGTATATAATGAATTCAGACGCGGGTCTCACCCGGAACCTAGCCTTGTTCATATATATATATATATATATATATATATATATATATATATATATCTTTCAACAACAAAAAAAATGAAACACCATAAACCGTTTCTTTAGAGAATGAAAGTTCATTAACTATGTAAGTGTGTCTGCGGAACTATCAAGAAATTATAAAGTTGATTTGATTTTTATAGATCAAAGAATCGGGCTAAACTCGAAAAAATATTGCGGTATTTCCTTACATCGCCCGGTATGAATTTGAAGCAGGATTTGACTCAACCTATATCCTCTTAAAATTAAGTTTGCAATAAAACTTTTATCGTTTTACCATTGTCGCAGATGTCAATAATTCGAAGCAAAATTTGTTATTAGGACATTAGACATATTCAAGCTTTCAGAATCTTATTTTTCAACCTAGACAGAGTGACCCAAGAAAGTACCAGCATGTTTTAAGTTTCCCAAAGTTTAGATACGTCTGCAATTATTAAACTGATTTAAAAAAATGAAGTGAAGTCAGCACTCTGACATCATCAATTGTCTTTTAAACAAGCCATATTTATTTAAAATCTGACCACAAATAAAAATAAATAAAATTTCGTTTGTCCTGGAAAATCATAATAAAGCTGAAGTAATCCATTCTCATCAATTGCATTGTTATTTCTAAACTATGTTCGCTTCTCATTGTCAAACACATTCACAAACGATTCCCATATATAACTGCGATCCGAATCGTATATTGAAAAACAGGCGAATATTGGCTAATGCGAATGCACATTTTCGTTACATCCCTCATAAATATATATAAATTCCCCATTTTGAATAGAAAATATTTTATGTAGTGTAATAAGTCATTTAATGAAATTTGTTCTGACATTCACATCAAATATTTGATCAAATGTTTTATAAAAGATTTTATCAAAGATCTTTGACAATGTAATAGCGGCCTAGCTATGAGACAGCAGCGTCCTCTTCTACGTTATCATAGAACAGAATGGTTGCGTGAAATATATTTTTAAAGACCTGAATTCGGTGAATTTCATCATATTATGGAAGAGTTATATAATGACCCTATAGTATTTCATGGTAACGTACGTATGATGAAAGAAACTATGATCTGTCATGGAAAAGCTGTGGAATCTTTGGTGTGTCACAAATGTAAAAACACAGTTTTGCACCCTAACCCAAACAGTTTCGGTTTACTCCTTGAAGATGACAACTTAGAGTTGTTGAAACGGCGTTGAGTGTTTAAAATAAAGGTTTGGTGTTAAGGTGCAAAACTGTGTTTTTACATTTGTTTGAGTAAAGTGGATTCGCCGATTCTAATGCCACCCCCCACCACTTGACCTTGACCTTGACCCCTAACCTTGACCCCTTGACCTTGACCCCTTAACCTTGACCCCTAGACCTTGACCCCTAACCTTGACCCCTAGACCTTGACCTTTGACCTTGACCCCTAGACCTTGACCCCTAACCTTGATCCCTTGACCTTGATCACTAGACCTTGACCCTTGACCTTGACCCCTAGACCTTCACCGCTTGTCCTTGACAATCCCCCCTATTAAAAGTTACTATTTAAAACCAGAATTACCAAACATAACTTCGTAGTAAAGTCGTTTGATTTGTTGTTACCATTTAACGATTTAAAAATGTGGCTATACATCTGTTGTTGAAGTGAAAGACTTGAAAAGTGCATTGGATTATGTTTGCGATGAACTTTAAAAAAAAAATTTTTTGAGTATGAACATGAGGCGAATTACAGTATGGGGAAAATACTAACAGAAGATGAGTGCTACAATATGGCGGAACAAAATAATAAAGCATTAAAACTAACAAAACTGTACAAGAAAAATTCAATTTGTGAGGAATGTTGGGCATCCTCGGTGAGCAAACTAAAAATTTCCGAGATATGTGAAGTGTTCAACTATCTAACAGAAAAAGCCAAGTTCAGATTAGCATTCCCACAAGATTATTGTTCAGAAGATTGCCACAAAAAAATTGAAAATGAAATGAAAAAAAAAACGAAGAAGAAGAACTTCAAATACCATCTCCCACCACCTCCTACTACATCTCCCACCACCATGTCTGCAACGAATATAATGGAGAGTCTGTAAGAAGGTTCCTCAGTTTATAATTTGCTCCAGCAAGATGTTTGGTCAATATTCTACAACACCATCACAAAGTGTATTTTGTAATCAAAAAATAGAGAAGAATAAAGCTAAAAAGGAAACAGAATTAGTGATAATCGGTGAAAGAAGGTATCCTTTGAATGCTTCCAAAAGTAAATTTGTGAGTGTTGGATTAGTAAACGAATGTGGATTTGAACCTGGTGTAAAATAGCAGGTATGAAAATAATTCAATATTTTTCAATGAAAACGATTGGAATAAGTTGTTAAAATATCAAGGAGTAATAACGAATTATTTCTTTGGAAATGATGTGAACGAAACGATTTCTACAGATGAATTCACTATTTATTTTGATAGTATTTCAAATACTAAAATAATTAAACTTTGGTCAAAAGTTTCATATATATATTTGGGATATGAATCCGTTTGTAAACTATGGGAGTTGATACCTCTTTTGAAAACATATGATAGCATTATTTAAAAGGCAACAATTCCAACGTTATCTAAAAGTTTTGCAAGAGGAATTACAAAGCGAAAGAGGGAATTTTTATACAAGAGCTTTTAACATTCTGCATACATGCCAAAACTCTCCTTCTGAAAATATTGGGTTAGCTATAGAATTTATGGATGTATATCCCGAATATTTGAAAGTTATTTTGAGAATAATGAAAAAAAATCACCTTTAAAGAAAATAACCAAATAATGACAATGGTAGTATGGAAATATGGCTACCAACAATCAAGGAAATCGCATTGGGAATACGTAGCTGCAGACAGATTTCGATTTTATGATAAAATTGTAAAATTATCACATATTATCAATCCGTTTTAGATTGTAAGCATAGGTTTAGTATATACAGATAGATTTAAATAAAACAATATGTAAATAAATTAATTTTAATTAAATTAAATAATTACATCTTAAAGTATTTTATTTTTATGTACCCATGGAATTAAATTTGTTTCCAGTCCTAACCATTTAATAAAGTATTTGTCTCCTTTTTTTCTAACAATTTTTTTCAACCAGGTAAATATGTGGATGCGCTGTCTTCTGAAGTTTTCAGTATAAAATACTCCTGCGATATCTTGATCATTCTGATCTTGTAAAAGGTAAGTTGGAGGATTTGTATATTTTCACTTTTCTAATTTTAAATATTCGTTAGACCAACTAGGGTATATCCTCTTGTGAATTTTCCTCTATGTTTACTAATTCGAACAAAGTCATTTTCCTTGAATTTTATGTTTTTAGGATCAACAACTGTACTTTTTTTATATACAGTGCTAAGCAGAATTTTAGATTTTTTTATATTGACATCACTTGGTTTCATATGTATAGTAAGAGTGTTTACTATTATTATAAGTTCACAATTTTAGGAAGTAAGTCTAACCACTTATACGTGCCTTGTAGACTAAATTGTTTCCACATTAAATTTTTTAAAGTTTTGTTTACTCTTTCAACAACACTAGCCTTTAAAGTGGAATAACTACTGTAATGATTAATTTTAAATCGTTCCATTAATTTCTGAAATTCTTTGTTGTAGAATTCTTTTCATTGTCTGTTGAAGATTTCGGTACATTTCATTTTGGTGAGAATGTTTTCCATTGCATGGTTACATTTGTAGCAGATTTGCTTTTTACCGGTTCACACCAAAAATTTGCTAAAAAACGTTAATAACAACCAAAATGTAACGATATCCTTTATTAATTTTAGCATAAGGGATCATTTCCACCAAATCAGCCTGACAAAGATCATTTAGTCCAGTCACAAACACCTTTCGACGTTTAAAATTTATTCGGGCAGGTTTATGAAGTTCATCAACTACTTTTTTTTCAAATCACTCATTTTTACTCAAAGGACTTGAAGAACTATTTCAACAAATAATTTGTCATGGGGTCTAATATGGGTAAAAGCAAGCTCATCACCCTTTACAATCTTTTGGTTCACAATGCTTCTTCTGTTAAATTTTTTAATATTAATGCGAATAGTTGTATCTACGTTAATATTGATAGCTGTAATCGTTCCAGAAATTGTAAAACATAGGAAACTGAATTATTTTCTAAGAAATAGAAGCCAGCATTTTCACTTAAATCAAATGTACCATATATATATAATACAAGGCGTTGTAAGATTTGCGGGGTTACAAAAATAAAGATCCTTGTTTTCATTATGTGAATCAGTTTTGAACCGAGCATGCGTGACGACCGAATTTATCAATAGGCATTTTATCTGATTATTTTTGCCTCACGTAATTCTTCTATGATACTATAACTTCTTTGGAATGTGATGTATTCCCAGCAGCTGTGCTTGCCAGTAACAAACGAAGTCTATCTACGATTTCGTTAATGTCATCATAATATATATAGTCTATTGGCTTATTGGATAATTTAGCATTCCACCATATTTGAATGTATTAACTCGTCTTTAAACGTTGAGCGGGAGGCTTTCGTTTAAAGGAAGCAGATTGTTGTATTCCAGATTCTTTAAGTATTTTATGTTCAATTAAATACGGCCTTATAATACTTCGATATTTAAGTGCTTGACTACCTGTATCTGAGCATCCGATTCAAAATTCTTTGATACGCATTCGTTCGCTTTAATATATCCATATACTGATCTAAATCAGATTAGTATATCCAACAGGATCTTTTTTAAAAAGCAATTCATATAATCCGGGAGGTCCTAAATACGTAATATTTCCAAGTTTGACATCTGATCCATCAATTCTTACATCAGACTTTCCAAAGTAAACTTATCACTTTTAATGTCATGCTTTAATCCATAGTATCGATCGAACAAATCTTCAACGCCTCGTATTGAATCGTCTACATATTCTCGAGGTAAAGGATGAAACATCTCCAAGTAGGAATTATACGCCTCTGACTGCGTCATATCGAGAATGTCTTGTCGCGATTTCTCTACTACATCATCAATCAATTGATTTTCATCCTCAGTGGTATATTCCGCAGTGTGTGATAAATTGTTGAATATTTGAATAGGTATTTTCAAGGAAGCTCAAATTTGTAAGAGGGAGATATTTTTCATAAGGTTTTACTTCATCTTTGTACTTTGAAAAATCTTTTTCAACTTTCGGTTCTAATTTAACAGGTTCTACTTTATGTAAAAGTTTTTGAAGAGGGTCAGAAATTGTTTCAATTGTTTTCAAGCAACGTTTGACTCTGTGCTAAATCTGATTTTAAAGTCAAATATTTTTCTTCACGTCCTTTCTTGTTTTTAGTAATTCTCGAGCTAGCTTCGAATCCATGTTATTCCTAAAATTTCTTAAAGGATACTAATGTTAACAATCGCATTTTTAATTTATATATGTTAGGAATATATAAATTTATCAAATCCTTGACGGTATCTACCCGAATTTCTTGAACAATTTTTGTCTATTGAAATAAATCCGAAGGGATTTTCCCAACAAATAGAACATTTCTTTAAATTGTTGAAGACTTAAATCGAAATTTATATGATCCTGATATAAGTGATTCAAATTTAGATGATCCTGAGGGAACACAATTATAATTAATTAGCATTTCTCTTATTAACTGTTTTGGAATTGAAGAGTGTTTGACACAAGTAAAAGCAATCTGTGTTTTTATGTCTTCCAAAACTAAATAATCTCGTATGATTTGTTGATTACAGGTCGTGACATCATCGAATATAACAACTGAATTAGATGGTATTTGAGGTAAGACCATATCATTATCATCACTGTATTCAAAATAACCAATTTCTTTCATAGGAGAAAATACAGCACGCATAAATTCATATTTAGGTTGATACAATGACTTGGAATAGACATAAATATTTTCAAATCTTAGTCCATTTGGATGAGTTAAAAGAGAAAGGAGAACATTAGTTTTTCCACAACCACTACTACAATTACAAGCCCCGTTTTACATGTGCCGTTAAATAAGCTGCCATGCTTTCTGAAACCATTTTCATGTAAAAGCCCATCATAATTAGTTACAGGAAGAAGGTGTTTGATTGTTCAATCCGCATTTTACTAATGAAAATTTGTTACTAAATTTTTTGATAGAAATATAGGGTATATAAAGGTTTCTCAGTATTCCTTAAACAGTCTTTCGCATTAGTATAATGCGTATACATCATAAGAATACCAAATCAAAGAAAATCGTGCGAGGAAGAGGCATTCTTGATAGAGTTATTGATAAACTTCCATTTGAATTACATATACCAGGTTATCGATTTTGTGGTCCGGGCACAAAATTAGAAAACGTATTGAAAGAGGAGATATCGGAGTTAACAAACTTGACGATTTTTGTAAATCCCACGATTTGAGCTACGAACAGTTTAAAGATTCTGATAATCGTAAGAAAGCGATAGACTTTTAGAGAAGCAAGCATCGGAACGTTTGAAAGCTTCAGACTCTTCAGCAGGAGAAAAACTTGCAGCATTAGTAGTCAAAGGATCAATGAATCTAAAGAAAAAAACAGGTATGGGTTAAAAAGAAAAAATAAAAAAGTAGGTGTGGTGTAAAAAGAACAAACAGTTAAAAAGAGGGTACGGAATCAAACGTAAACGACGAAATAAATCGCAAAAAAGGATTATTCCAATTCCTAAAAAAGGTGGATTCTTACCCTATTACTTCCTATTCTCGGCGCATTAAGTGCTTAGGCAGCGGCGCAGCTGATATAGCGAAAGCAGTAAACGATGCAAAGACGAATAGAGAAACGCTTGCTGAACAAAAGAGACATAATCTAGCATAGAAGCTGCAAAGGAGGAAAAGGATTATATTTAGCACCATATAAAAAAAACTTCCAGTAAAATTACCCGACATGCACTTACAAATGTAGAATTACAACAATATGCCAACAGATGCCACACATTTTCGCGGAGTCTTATGCGTGATGCTTTACCAAAGAGAATTAGAAAAAATGAATGTGGTATCACCATTTAGATTCAACAAAAAATGACGGCACACATTGGACTGCTTACGCAAAACGAAAGAATGTAATTAATTATTTTGACAGTTATGGAAATTTACGCCCACCTAATGATTTGGTGAAATAGTTTCTCAGTGAGGTGCTAAAAATGAAATAAGTTATAATTATGACGCAACACAAAAATTTAATTCTCATAATTGCGGTCAATTATGTTTGAAATTTCTATATAAAGTGTGCAAATAAAGAAGGATCTTCATAAATATTTGTATCACAATGTCATACACTTTTAGTCTTTCTGGTGACTCTTCAATTTTAAAGGCTGATTTTAACCTCCAATATTTGGAAGATAGTGTAATTACGAAATCGGCTTAACCAATTTTGAGTCATTTAATGTTATTCCAAATATCGATGAAAAAATAATCAATTATTATTGGTAATAGGTCACTTACCATACCAACAGGAGCTTATGAGATCGGTGATATTATCAAATTTATTCAGAAAAATATCGATACAAAAATCAAACAACAATTACACCAAACCTAAATACATCACTTGTCAGTATTTACTCTTCGGAGAAGATTGATTTTAGACCAACTAATACTATTGGTCGTCTGTTGGGTTTTAAAAGTAGACAATTAGAAGCCGACAGTGAAGAAGTTTCGGATTTTCCAGTACAAATAATTAAAGTGAATGCCTTGGGTATAGACTGCAGTATCGCGACAGGTTCATTTTCTAATGGAAAAGCCGAGTCACATTATTCACGAATTTTTCCCAACTGTTGCTCCGGATATAAAATAGTAGAGTCTCCTCAGAACATTATCTATTTTCCTGTAAGCATTAAGACAATCAACACCATAACAGTAAAAGTTCTGGATCAGGAAGGAGAGATTGTTAATTTTCGCAACGAAATAATAACCATTAGATTACATTTTAGAAAAAGATAATGGTTGTTCGGTATATATATTAAAGTTTCAAAAAATATCTATAAAAGGAAACGCGGTAGAAAAAATGTAACTAGTTCCAAGGTTGTAACAAACAGAGAGTTCTGCAGCGAAAAAGAATAACCAAGAAAAACAAAGAATTTTTGAGATCACTAGGTTTGAGGTTTTGTAAAAATGAATATCTTAAATGTGACTGAACAACCTCTTGTAGACAACTCAATTACAGAATTTGAATATCATACATATCACCGTTTGTTAATTCCAGTTTGATTATAACGATGAATAAGAAAGGAAATCGAAGGAAAATTAACAAAGAAGATGGAAGCAATATTGATAAATTAAAATTTATAACGGTTATAGTTTTCTATTTCGAGAAATTCGTTATGAACTAAACGGTGTAGTCATTGATTCTGTTAGAAGCGTAGGACTCACTTCGACTTTAAAGGGTATTTGTCGTATAACGAAGGGGAAAGCGAAACTACAAAATGCGGGGTTGGTTTCCGAAAGTTTCGAAAATAGAAGATTCAGGAAAATTTTAATGTATGCATACCTTTAAATATGTTTATGGGATTTTTCGAAGATTACAAGAAAATTATATTAAATATGAAAACAGGAATTGGTGTTAATAAGAAATAATAATGATTTGGATGCCGTAACGACAACGACCGGGGTAGAAGAAAAGCCTAAGGTTACAATTGAAAAGTTGTATTGGAAAGTTCCTCATGTAAAAGTGAAAATACCTCAACAATTAGCCCTAACAAAAATTTTAAACAAGAATATTGAAATTCCGTTACACTTTAGGTCTTGGGAGATTGTGGAATTTCCATCAATTCCTGAAAATACTAGACATACATGGCCCGTGAAAACAACAACTAAATTAGAAACTCCAAGACATGTAATAGTGGCTTTTCAGACAGATAAAAAGAACAAAGCTGCATCCAATATGTCGACATTTGATAGCTGTAATATGATAAATATCAGGGTATTCCTCAATTCAGAAAGATATCCATATAATGATGTGTACTTGGATTTTAAAAACAACAAATTCGCAACCTTGTATGAAATGTTCTCAAAGTTTCGTTCTGCATATTATGAATCCAACAATGAATGTATATTTAGTCCAAAAGAGTTTAAAACCATAGCACCGATAGCGCACATTGATTGTTCGCGGCAAAAAGAATCGGTTCAATCTAGCTCGGTAGTTATGAGAATTGAGTTTGAAACAAGTGATAATGTTCCAAAGAACACATCAGCCTATTGTTTAATATTACATGATAAACTTTTTTATTATAACCCGCTCACAAAAATAGTTAGGCAGAGCTGAAACCACGCATGCGTCAAAAAATTAAATAGAGGAAGAGCTACGCATGCGTCAAAATAAACTTAAATAGAGAAGGATCGAATTAGAGTTGGAAGGTATAAAATGAAAGTGCAGACTAAAAACTTCAGTAATCGCGTAACTTTACAATATTCAAAAAGTTTAAGTGAATATATAACAAATCTGAAACTGTTAAGAAAAGACTTAAAGTTCTATTGTGCAAAGAAGAAACTGTTGGTGCAATTACAAAATTTAACAATATGAATCTAGTGCTAGATGTCCAAGGTTTCAAGATTGAAAATAATAAATTTGTAGTGAAAGAATTCGCTGGATATGATGGTGACAAAATATGTCACTACTTGTTCAAACCACCTTTTCCTTAGCATATGTTACCACCAGAGTTGCAGAGCCAAGCGGATTGGTTAGCAGCGAACCATCATTGTATAAAATGGGTTGAAGGTAACACACCAATCCATAAATTGCCCAGATAGTTCAACAAATAACCTCAAAGGCAGATCGAATTTTTGTGAAGGGAAGAGAAAAAGCAGATTTTTAAGAAAATTTACAACCAAGCCAATAATTGAATGTGACCAACAACCCAGTCTTCCTCAGAGTAAAGCAAAGTGTTTCAATCATTCTAGGGAAATTTGTATGTGTGCTCTATCTAATGTTTTTTATATATATATATGAAAATTTTGTATGGCTGAAATATAATAAGGTAATTTAAAAAGGAATTTAATATACAACGATTTTTTTATCACTTTAATATGTGAAATGTTATTTAACAAAAATAGCATATAAGGTAGTATTTTATACATATATTTGTCATTTATTATCAAATTGTAACACTCATAATTCAACTGTTTCGACAGTTCCGACCGAAACAAATATTCAAATATTTAATAATGAGCCCATGAGTTTAATAAAATAAAATAAATATTAGAACTTCAAGCTTGTTGACTGTAATAAACGTATGAGCTCAAATTATATGCTGTTAATTCGTATCTCACATGTAGATTTTTCTATATGGTAAATAAATTTTAAATATTACATTTTTATATTCCTATTTTTGAATTATACTGTTACACTCTGCGTAATGTTGACCAAGAACATCAAGAGCATTTAAATTTTTTTAAATAAAACTTGTTACATTCTCTCTACAATGTGTAGTTGTTAACCTTGAGATTCCAGCAAGCGACTTGAAGCAAATAAAAGGTTGTTTGCATTTAAAAATAACAAAAAGAGTTGTAGCGGTATTTGAACTCAAGCTAGCGTTATACGCAGACCCCCATTTAGAAGCATTTAACAACTGAGCTAACAACCCTTTGACTTTTCCATTGTTGTTTCGATTCAGTATTCAGATTGAAATTCCAATGATCTTATTCAGCTGGTCTTAAAGCAGGTTCAGTTTTAATGGATTTAGTAAATAAGGTAACACTTTGACTTTACAGCAGTATACTGTTTATAGTTAAAATTTATATGTAAGTTTTCTTCATTGAAGAGAAGAACCTAACAAGTTCCATGAGGTAGTTGTTGTCAAGGTTAACAACTATGTACTTTCAACAGAGAATACAAGTTTTGTTTAATTAAAATATGATAAGCAAATATTTGAACTGAAAAGGTAATCAATGAGAGTTTATGAAATAAACAAAGAAATTTTAAATTAATACTATAATATTTAACTATATTTACAACAAAAGATAAAATTAACTAAGAATAAAATAAAAATTATACAAATATACAAAAATTATGGATTATTATCTGCCATAATCCGCCGTAACATCGATGTATTACGGCGTATCATGACAGACGCCTCCTTTTTTTCAGAATAATTTTTTCTATTTTTTTCCTTTGACTCGAAGGTTGAAGACGTCCTCCTGCTCTCGCCTGATTATCGCCTCTTTCCTCCTGATTATGTCCCGGACTTCCCTCAGACACGTCTCAGCATCATCAAGTGATGGTTCAGGAATCTGGAATAAATGGAAAAATATTAGTTTCTATTTAATTAAAAATAGTTGTTTTGAAAATTGATAATTTCAATTACTATAAAAATTATTAGTTGATTCAAAGAAGTGATTAAATAAGAAAAATTTACATCTGCCAAGACGTGGTCCAATCCATCGTCCGGGATGGAATCAGGAGTAGCGGGTGGAGGCGAAGTCACAGCTGGAGGCGAAGTAACAGCAGGAGGCTGAGCAGGAGATGCGACTGTGGGCAGGGCAGGCTCCTCCTCTGCAAGCTGAAAATTTTGAAAATTTACTAAACGAAGATGATAAAAGTTAAGACTTACATCCTGCAATACCCTCTCGAGGTCATCCTCGGACAAACCGCCACCCTCGGTTTCATCTGGATATTGCTGAAAATATTGATTAAAAAAAATAAAAAAATTGTTGAGCATCTTACAGGGAAGACCGCATTTACTTCTTCTTCATTTAATCCTCCCCGCAAGTTTTCCCCTTCAGGCAGTTCATACTAAAATATTCGAGTTAAAAAAATAAAGAAAATCGGAAAACAACTTACCAAAGCGACAAAATCGTCAACTTCCATCTGCTCCGGTAATGTATCTTGTGCGAACGCCACAAACTCCTCCAACTAAACAGAAAAATCAACAAAATATTATTGAGAAATAAACGTAAAATATAAACTCACCTCTTGCTCATACTCCGGTACCGGAGTTAGCAAATTAATGATGGCAGGTTGGACTTGCACGTCGCTTAGAATGTTGACGCGCTGCCTGATCAACAGAGTGTTGAGAATTGATGCTTGGGGTTTCCAGGATTGGTTGCCATTTTAAAACACAAAGAACACAAAAAAGCACATAAAACAGACGTAAAAATAGACGCAAAAAAGACGCAAAGGTAAGCAACCAAACGCGAAACAAAGTAAACAAAAGAATCGAAGAAATACAGTTCAATTAAAACTTAAATATGTAAAGGCACGAATAGAAACAGGCAGGTAAGTTCAATGGAAACAAACTTAGCTTACTGAATGGTACGCTGCGTTTAAATAATCGCGAACTATACATCTACACCATATCTCCCTACCATTTTCATCCTACCCACCTACCTGGGGTAAAAAAAAAATTGAAAAAGTTGCATTTTTTTATCTGTTATCGTTTTGTGAAATTTAAGCGTTTTTGAAGTTCATAAAGAGGCTGTTATCCTTGTTGTTTTCGTTAAATATCTTTGTAACCTTGGGGAATCAAAGAAATATTTTGGACACAAACGATAGTCAACATTTTGCCAAAACTTTTCTTTATGTATCATTTTTCTGTGCAGCCTCAAATAACAGCAGTATATGAAGATAAAATCTCGTGTCAATTTTACTAGAGAAACTTGCTTAGAAATACTCAAACAACATAAAACTTTTTTTATTTGATTTTTTTACTAAAAGCTTCTTATTAACATTTTAGCATTCTTTTCGCTGGATGCGAGCGAAATGTATGAAAAAAAAAATACATATATATGCAATTTGTTAATAACTTTTAACAATAACAGTACAATTATTAGATTTGATTATGACATGTAATTTTTAAGTGAAATAGACATATAATGTTAATAAGCGTAGGAGGGGTTTATAAGGTGTTTGAGTGGGAAAAAGTTGTATTTTTAATCTATTATCGTTTTGTGAAATTTGTGCGTTTTGAAGTTCATAAAGAAGCTGTTATCTTTGACGTTTTCGTTACATATCTTTATAACCTTGAGGAATCAAAGAAAGATTTTGTACTCAAACGATAGTTGACATTTTACCAAAACTTTCTTTAGGTAACATTTTTCTGTGCAACCTCAAATAAAGCAGTATAAAGATAAAATCTCGTATCAATTTTAATAGAGAAACTCGCTTAGAAATATTCAAAACAACTTCCAACTTTTTTAATATTTTTGACTAAAAAGCTTCTTTTTAACATTTTAGCATTCTTTTCGCTATATGCGAGCAAAAATGTAAGGAAATAAAATACATTTATATATGCAATTTTTTAATAACTTTTAACAATAGCAGTACAATTATTACATTTTGTTTATGGTATGACATAATATTAATAACCTTTATTATAATATTTTTCCAAATATTAGAAATAAATGGAAAAAGAAATTCCTGATTGTATTATAACAAAAATAAATAATATAATACAATTCTTATGGATTGGTTATTGTATTCTTTTTTTACAAAAACAACTTTTTATAAGAAAAATAGAAAAGATAACACTTATGAGAATTAATGATAAATAAAATATATACATCATATATTCATTACATGGTGAAGTGGTAATATCAATCCAATCACTCTCTATAAAAGAGTTGTTGAAATAATACAGTTTTAACTTATACATTTTACCACCAGAAGATACAAATTCGGTAAGATTTTTCGAAAAGACATTATCTGTTGTTTTCATTCTTTCCAACGTATTTGGCCATAAATCGCTATCATTAAGCGATGTGCAAATAAATCCTTCTCTGATACTTCCCCATTTTCAATGTACAAGATGTTTCCAGCAAAAGCTGTTAACAATATTAAACCATTCAGTAGCACAACCATGGTTGGAATCAAAACAACACATTAAATTTAATTTTATATCTAACTTATCAACAGTTTTTCATAAATACTTTCAATATATCATCTGATATATTAATTGTTTCCAATTCATTGTTTAAAAGTTCTGTAAGTTCATTTATTTCATCAACATCACTTCGGCAATATCTAAGGTAGATTGAATTGAAGGTAACGATTTATGTCCCCACGCTAAAGTTTTATACATTCCTGGTATAACAAATCTTTTATCGTCTTGAGGTGATAAGGCTACTTTATTTTTTAATTGTGTATATATATTATGCAAATTGAAGTAAATACATTCATTTTCCTATATTTAGTAACACGAGCTTTCAACTACCTCTTTATAATCATTTTCATCCAGTGCTTTCTAATCACGTATTTTTTAACACCTTTAGCTTTTTGTCAACTGTATCACCCTAATTAACACAGTATGCCTTTGCACCAGTGCCATAAAAGCAAAAAAGTACTCGCCCAGCATATCATCTTTCATTCGCCCCAATATTGATTTGTTAATACTAATTCCGTGAATATTATTTGGTGTATAATTGGATGTATCAAATTTATCAATATTATTTTGAATTTCAGAGTAAAAGTTATCTGATTCAATTAAAAAAATTAATGAATCTGTATCTGTGTACAATAAAGTGACCTTATCTCCACATTTTTCTTTAGAAATTCATAGTAGAAACTATACATTACAGTTTTTGATAATTCTAAGACTGTAAAACCTATATAAACTGGTTTATTGTAATATACATTTAATCTATCCAGTTGAATTGCTGCAAAATTTGAATTAAAATGGAACTGCTATTAAAATTTGGTTTAGCAATTAAACCTTCAGCCCCCAATTTTTTCCATAATTTTTCCAGTGTGTTACTAATCGAACATCATTTCTTTTATCTATATTTTCTAACGATTTTCCATAAACAGAATTCGTCATCTGTTTATAACAATTGCTCTCAAGTTTTGATTTCGCTTAATTCTCATTTCTGTATTGAGATCAATATAGGGTTTTACCAGGCTGATTGAAAACTTTATACCTCTAAAAATTTTCACTAATTCTAAACCATTATTTAGAGCTTGTCGCAAGTTTCTATAATGTAAACATATCTTTCTTTATTATTTAAATTACAAATAAGTTTTTTGTTTTCGAGATAGGAGAATAAATATTTTCAGGCAAAAAGGGAAATTCATTGTGAGATATATGCAAATGTTCCGGATAATTTATTTGAACTTCAAAAACAAAACCGATAGGGGAGTTTTAAGACATCTCTAAAACATTGATTTCATCAATTTCGTTTTGTGAAAGCCATTCAAACCCACTCTCTGGTAAAATCCGACTCATACTGTGCCCATATAAATTTGTTGCGTCCAAATACATTATGAAACTACTCGGTTTGGAAGGTTCAAATTTTCTACAAAACACATTATTGGCTACAGCTTTCCTAACAGAGCAATGACAAATTCCACCTCGAATATTGTTTTAAAAAAATGTAGCATGTCAATATCGGTTAGAAGCTCCAATTTTGCATCTGTAGTTTTCAGCATAGCATCCCAACTTAAGCCTGGAGCCGTATAGTAATGCGCTGGATCTAATTTATATAAATGAGAGAAATCGAACGAAATGCTTCAAAGAAATCCGTTAAAATTAAACAATCTGATATTAAATAAATTATTGCATAGTCAGCTAATTATTACAATCAAAAACATCCCAAGCTCTTACTGCACGATTGTAAGCTTCAGTTCGATATTTTCATCTTTTAGTTGATCATAAAAATCAGCTAACGTTGGTATGTGGTTTACTTGCAGTTTTTCTAAAGAATCGACAAATGAATATGGAAAAACACCTTTTTGTCTAATTATATCAAATTTAACATCATCTGAAAAATATTTTTTGATTTCAACACATGAGTAGGTTCCAGACTCTCTGCCAACTTCTCTAAAGAATCTGCAATAAATCGAAAAGAATCTAAGAACCTTAATTTTAAAAATATTTTGTTGATTTTATTTTCATTCTTTATTTCATCAACGAGAAGAGACTTGGAAAAGAAAACATATTTTTCTTTTGTTTGAGCAATAACATCAATTTATCTTTTTCACAACATAATTCTTTAATGAAAAGATGACTATCGTATCCTGTCAAATTGTGGAAAAAATTGGGATAAAATGGGCACTTAAAATTTAAGTTGCAAATACTGTGTGCTGGGATCTGTAAGTAAATGATCGTGGTCTTTTACTTTTATATCTGTTTCATTTATAGTTTTATTACAGATATGGCAAATAGTTGTTGTATCATAATTTTTGTTCATCTGAGGATAACGGTAACATCGTTTTAACATCTTTCAAATGATTTTGATAAATTAAATGAACATCTTTTTCTAATCTATCACAAAAAACTTGTGCTGCGTTAGCTCCACAATAGTATTCTAATTTAGATATAGAATCATCGTAACTACATTTTATAAAATATGCAAAAGCGTATGGTACATGCTTACAAGTATTAACTGTAAAAGATTTTGATGAATCTATCGGATTCGCATGTTCTACTTTTTCCAGATAACATTCAAAATCAGCGTAAATAACAAAGGAACTTTTAATTGTTTTTCAAAATTTTGAAACTGTAAAATATTTTCAGGCATTGAGTGACCATATTTATTAATTTTTAGATCCGTTGTAGGCATTCTTGTAAATATATGATTGCAATCCATTTTTTGGTGAAAATTTAATTTTGATTCAGAAGTAAAATATATCAAACAACCATCACAAAAAAATCTTTATGGCCTTGTTTACTTATTTGTGATGAAATTAATCTAGACATATCTTTTATCCAACAATAATGATAATTTTTATTAAATTCATCACTAATAAGCAATAAATTAACATGCACTCTACGTTTATATCTAGTATAATGTAAGGGTCCAACAACTTGTATAACTGGTTTGTTTTCATACATAGTCTCTAAGCCATACACATTGATCGATATATTATTCATCTGTTCAAATTTATTTATGTCTTTTAATTTAACTGGAAACTCAATATTAGCAAAATTTAAAATATTCGAAAAATGTGGGTATGAACTCATTCGATGTGAACTAACATTAGTAGGAAACAAGGCGCTTATTACACTCCAAGCGAAACACATGATCATTGTTTTCAACATTTATGATGGCTCTTTTCACACTGATTGTCTTTGGTAAGGGGATATATATCATCATATGATGACGCTCGGAGTGGGTAAATTTGTTGATGTTCAGTTCCAAATATAATATATTTTCTAAAGACCATCCTAAATAAATAAAAATATTTAGTTACTAAAACCCAAAACATAAAGTAATTTACCTGAACCATGTGCTTCAAATTCTGAGGCTTTTGTAGAAAGCTCCTTGCTGAAATCATCATAGATGTTTGGCAAGTTTGACGAAACCGTGGCGATCTTATTTTTGTATTGAAGGATTTGATTTCTTGAATTTCCTCGTAGGTAATACATATGAACCAAACAACGTGACATTTAATTTTATAGAGCTGTGTTTTTCAATTTCATCACGAATTAAATTTATCACATTAATCTTGAGTTCTTCGAAAAACTCATTGAAATTTGTATGACACTGAGAGGGTGTTATTCTGTAAGTGATGATACGATTTTTAAAAGCACAGTCAATTACTTGCACACCTTGTCTATAATCTTTACAAGAAGCATTCAGTAGATGAGATATGAGAGTTTTGGCTCACTTGGGTCCGTAGGCAAGTATATCAGTATTTGAGCCCCCGTAGGCCGCCGGCACTGGTTGTGTGGGTTGTTGGGTATGTTAGGTGTCTATTGAGTAGTTGTGTGAGTTTCATAAATTTGGTGGCAGTGTTAAGGGAGAAAAATGCGAAAACGTTAATTTTCTTTGAATAAAATTTAATAGTGTGTGAAATTTCCATCCGTCCGCCACTGGTAATGCGAAATAATTAAAATAGCTTAGTGGCTTGAGTCGCGTTTCGCGATTTTTACGAGTACAGACTTGTTTTTCCAAAGATCAAGGTGCTGGGTATGGGGTCAAGAAACTGCGATCATTTGAAGGTCAACTAGTCGGATTCCGGCCAGCCATTTGATTTTTTTGAAATTTCAGGTGGATTGTTGAAATTAGAGGGAACAAATAAACGCGAGATTATTAGAAGGAATATGTTTTATTAAAATTATACAAAATATCATACAATTTTTTTAAATCTAATCGAGCAACTACATTAAGAGGAATTATAATTTCATAATTATTGCTTTTATTTTTTCAATAAATAAGTGGTTTTCCCCATCCTCTGCCCATATGGTGGCCCGTAAATTGTTGTCGTAATCTTCGGAAACCAGTACGTTGTTGTCATCTCGGTACTCACTGATAAAATTTAGAAATTTTTCAAACCCAGCTGGCGTAAAAGTCACAGATGATGTTTCTTCTTTTGAAATGGATTCGGTTGATTAGACTCATCTTGAAGAACAGCTTCATGATTATTTGAACGCAGGACTACTTTCTCAGCGGTAAATACTATTTGCAGAAAATTTGCAAATTTGTAGTGAGCTACTAAGTAGTTGGGTGTAATTCTCTTGGTAGTTGTTCTGTTGGTAAAATTAAAGCGATGGTTGTTGGACATAACGTCACTGTAAGACATCTTACTCACTTCAAGAGATACTGCGGGAAACGTGTTTGCGTTCAAATGTATGTTATTCACTACCGCGAATGCGGTTGACTCTCCCACCAGAGAAATTAAATAAGAATAAAAAAATTTGCCCAGAAATGTTAGCCGAGAATGGGATCGAACCGGGGGGTCTGTAATGGGGAATATACTTACCTTTGTAATTAACTCAGCGCTCTTTCTACTCGGCCATTTCTGGGTTAATACAAAACAGGGTGTAAAGGAATAAGTGTTGCATTATAAAATTGTTAACTGAAGAATAAAGACGTATACGTCATTTTCAATAATGATATTAGTGAAAGCTAGTATTACTACTGGTTTTGTGATATTGACTTTATATCACAAAACATGCTATACACAAATATACCACAGGGAGTGGAAAATGTGGCGGTATGCTTTTCTAGGAATTGCTCAAATAGATCTGATTTTTCGCTAATGAGGCGGACATTGCTAAATGATGGCTACTACCAGCATATTTTGCAAAATTTCCTAAAGATAGCACCCCATTACGCTACAAACTTAAAATTTTCTTTTACAATGGCACTGTGGAGGATTTTGATGGATTAACAGCAAATTATGATTGCCAGCAGGAAGCCGAAGCAACAGCAACGACTAGTAGACAACAGCTACCAAATTCGCTTCAGAGAGAACTCAATAACTTATTAATATTATTATGTTTTGCTGTTATATCTTTGATATTATTGTTGGTAAAACTTATGTTGAAATGTACAAGATCTATACACTCGTTAATAAAATAATTTTGAGAAATAAAAATGCATGTTATACTTCATTCATTTATTGAGGTAAAATGTTATTGATTAACCAATCATATATATCATTACAATTTTTTATAGCACATTTGTATTCTGCGTATTCTTCATTAGAATCTTCATAATGATAGCCACAGACTATGGGATATTTACTTGTCTCACGGTCCTTCTTAGTCACATCTCTCAACTTTATGGCGTTGATGCTATGCTCCAAATTTATGAACTTTACATGATTGAGCCCAAGTTCTTTTACACTTTTTAACTAATAAGTCATATTTTTGGTGACCTCTAACGTAGACATGAGAACATCTCGAGAGAAGAAAATTCAAAATCATATTCAACTGGCTTACATCCCAGATTCCACCATTGTAGCTGAGTCCATGAAGAAAATTCTCACAATATCTGACGGTTCGTCGATCTTCCTTGCACAGCAATTCAAATGGCCGAGGAGGCTTAAACAGGTAATGTATGACACCCGTTGCATGTGTCTTGATAGCCAATTCTTTGGGAACAAATTCCCCGTTAAGAATGAAGCCTTGAATGTCAACGATTGCGATTTCCATTGTGAACTGAAGTTGTAATGTGAAAATATGCTCTTTTATGATAGGTTACGAACAATTTCGCTGAGTGGGAGAAACTCCATCAAACAATCGTGGATGATTATACAGAAGGCACGTGTTCTGTCAGGAAAACCTGTTTGAGATTCAATATCCAGGCGTACATCCACAGTGGAGGATTTCATGCTGTCTTCACGTCGGGAACAATCGATTACGAAGAGAGTGTGATTCTTGAAGGTGAGATAGTCTAGGAGCGGGTGTCTTTTGTCAGCAAAACTGGGATAAAAGTCCGTGTAGCGTTTGTAGGCTTCTCCGTATTCGTTCCTGGGGAAATCCAATAGCCATCTCTCGTTCGGCCAAAATTCTCCATTAAGAGTTAGACGAATATTAGATATGTGGATATGATCAAATTCCGTGGGATCAGCCGCTATGTTGCTGTGCTTATTGGTCTGGAAGGCAACGATGACGTATCGAGGACTCTCTACAGCAGCACAAGTTTTCACAGCCCAAATTTCTCGTGTGGCGCCTGTCTTCAGAGCAGGCAACTCATGAAGCTCCCATTTACGAAAGGGGATATAATGCCGGTATCCTGCTTAACGGCTTGCAGCAGTTCAAGTTTCATATCATCGTTGGGGAATATATGCTGGACTTTGAGTTCAATGCTGTCAATCGTCACGCTTGCTTTTGTAGATTTATCAGTAATAATAAGACAATCATCATCATTTTCTTGCTCGCACTAAACGTATTGTTTGCTTTCCACAGGTTACTCGCTGGTAGTCGTTGAAGAGGGAAAACAAATGCTTGAGCGGGATGTACATTCGGAAAGATCTGTCTGCTGCATTCACAATGGTTTACCGGGAAAATTCCAGCCAGCAATAGCTAATTCTCTTGAACTGGTAGGATCATAGCACAGATAACCTCGTATGGCACTGACGCGACCGGGATCGCGAACCGATTCCATTTCTTTACCACACTGTTCGTAAACCATATTATCGAAGAAAAATGCTCCTGCATTAGGGGATAGGGAAACTTCACCTGCACCTGCCGTTACATTAATTTGACCCTTAACGGCGATATACGAGTCCGCCATGGATAACCAGGAATCGGCTTGGTTCACAGTAATCTCCACTATGTCGTTGTTCCCAAATGACTTTACATAGGGATAGTAGGTTCTGACTTCCATTCTGCGAATGCTGTCATCGAAACTGGGCTTTCGGAAGATATCGAATGCTTGAGTTGACATGATAGCCTAGCGATTGTAGAAATAGTTTATTGGAGAACGTAAGTGATCTCTTCAAAGGTTTCGTTGATACTGACTTTGGCTGTGGTATGTTTGTACTTTTATGAGGATGCTCAAATATGAGTAAGCGTCCCATTATTGCTGCAATAGCTGTTTCAGTTCCAATCTCACAATGATTTCCTCCCCTCGGAAATTGACGAGTTCAGATTCCTGATTAAGAATTCTCAAAGTTATGTTGTGTATTTCTCTTCGGTTGATAGGTAGGTAGATAAGATGTTGAGGTGTTTCGTCAATAGCGAAACCAGGATCAACTCCAATGGCAAACTCGTATATGGTATGTGACGGTCTGTCGTTGTAGAATGCTCCCGATGTGATGTTACTATCGAGATGGATTGTTCGCACTTTTATAATATTCACTGGTAAATCAGAGCTGTGCACTTGAAGAGGTGTGAGCAGTCTCTTGGAAAAACCCAGTATGGCACCGATGCTGTTTTCCTTTTGAAAGTCTATTGCGTATTTACTGCTGTATATTTCACACTTGAGTGTATTATTGTTGGGTTTCAATGAGAAAATCTCATCTACATCCTTCGAATGCTGCAAACCAAGACTTTTCTAATGTGCGCTTCAATATCACCAATTTCGTAGCTGCCTTCAGGTAATTCGATGGCGGTTGGTTTCTTTTTCGAGTCGATTAAATGCACTTTGCTACCCTTCTCAATGTTCGGGATGCTGTTGTAGGAGTGGAAACTCAGCAAGGCTAGACCGTAATTGTAGTCAGGATGTAGTTGAATAGGTGGTTGAAAATCAATGGACAGTATTGAACTGCGTCCTTTCAGCGTTAATATCAAAGACATGACTGAAGATTTCCCTCAATGTTAGGGTTATTATAGAGAAATTGCAGACACAAATGACCGCAATTAGATTGATTATAATTTTGGTAGGAGTCGTTGTTGTAGAGTATCGATACATTACTTCCTAAATACTCAGCCAATTCACGAGGCGGTTTCAAATTACCAAAACTATCGAAATATTGCGCAACGTTTCCATTTTTAATGTAAGCTACCCAGTGTGTGCCTTTGTTGCGACTAGAATCCAAGTGATGATTGCCGACTCGGTTCTTGATGGTTGTTTGTTTTTAGGTAAGGCATCACGCATAAATACACCTTTAAAATTTGGTATTTTCAATTTTTTGCGTATTCAACAAGCTCACTGGTGTAAAGTGCCGACTGGGTAGCTTTATCGGGAGTTTTTTTGTTGTTTCTTCAAATAGAGACCGAAGCCTCCTTTGCGAGACTTTTTCAAGTAGAGCCCGGACCCTTTCTTTCCAATCTCCTCCATAGCTTGATTGTGTCGTCTGTCCTCTTCGAGTTTCTTTTTAGCATTTTTTGCGTCTATTAGTGTTTTACCCAAAGTTGCAGCTCCTCCAGTAAGGGTTCCAAGAGCTGAGAGTCCTGCAAATAGCGGGAGTAATGGGAGAATTCCACCGACTTTTGACTCGAATGGTATAACACGAGGAACTCGAATTTTCTTACGACCGCCAGCTTTCTTAATTGCCATCCTAGCCGCTCTCAAAGCCATCAGCGATGACTGTCGTAGACTTTGTCCTGCAGGAGAGTTAGCGATAGCTTTATTCGTAGGTAGCATGACATGCTTTCGAAATGGTAAAAGGGTTTTGCGTGTTGAAGATTTTCGCTTACGGGAAGATTTTTTCACACCTCTACTCCTCTTTCGCTTTTGAGATTTCATGCCAAGACCGAGTTTCTGTTTGGTTTTCATAGTCGTTGTTATGAGCCAAGCAGCTGCTTTTTCACCGAGTGAAGCGTCCTTAGATTTGAATCTCTCCCAAGCCCTATTCTCCAACTCAAAATCTGCCTTATGACGGTCTGCTAGAGAAGTGCTTTTACTGTAAGCAATATCGTGATCCCGACAGCTGCGTCGGTTTTGTTTATACCTCGCTGTCCTAGAGCTAAGCGTTTTTCGAGTTTCGTACCCGGTCCACAAAATTGATAGCCAGGAAGGTGAATTTCAAAGGGTAACTTGTTTTATTAGAGTGTTCCTACACTTCCACTACTTCTTCAGCGGTTAACATAATACTGACTGACTGACGTTTCAGAAAGTAAATTTTATATTTAAAAACGTCCACCCGAAACACATGTACATCAGTTTACTTTGAGATGCACATAAAGCACAAGATATTCAATTGCCTATAGAAAATCTAGATTTTTGTGGCGGAAGGGGGTGACATGATAGTGTGCCATCGAAAAATGGAAAACTATTGGCCAAATTCCGTCCGGGCGGCGTTCTGCGGCCCCACGGCTGCGGGAAAACCAATGCGCTGCTCTCGCTTTTGTTCAACGAAAACGGATTGCGATTTAAAAATTTCTACGTGTACTCGAAATCTTTGTACCAACCAAAATACCAACTACTACAAGAGGTTCTCAAGAGCGTTAAAGGTGTGTCATATTTCCCTTTCAGCGAAAACGAAATGTAATTGATCCATCAGACGCCTGTGAGTATTCAGTGTTTATTTTTTGATGATGTTGCTGGTGATAAACAGAAAAGATTCAGAATTTCTTTTCCATGGGACGACACCGACCGACATCGATTCAATTTATTTTGTTACAGACGTATAGTAAGATGCCCAAGCAACTAATACGAGACAATTGTAATGTGATTGTGCTATTCAAAAGATGAATCAATTTAAAGCACGCCTATGATGAACACGTATCTCCGGATATGTCATTCGAACAATTTAAAGACTTGTGTTCAAAGTGTTGCAGGATCGCTACGGTTCGTGGTTATTGTTACAGAATTCAATTTAAACGAAGGGCGATATCGACAAGGTTTCGATAAATATATAAGACTACAAGCGAAAAATAATCAGTCAGTCAACAAAAATGTCTTCAGTGAGCAGCAACAGCATTGCAGAAGCTTTTTCGCAAGAAAAAAATCAAACAACTAGCACGGTCCATTCGCAAGAAGTACCTCAGTCCTGAAACTGGGTAAATCGGAAAACGATGAGACCCTCAATAAGCTCTTTGAACCGGTAGTCGGACCTTTGAAACAAATAGTTTTCGACTACATCCAAAGTTCTCACCAAGATACCACCAGCGTCAACACATTCACCTCCGGTGTTGCCATCTATAAAACGAGAAACAATTGTGAAAAAAGAAAACTAGAACCGTTAACACCAAAATCCAGTCTATTCCTCGAAAAGAACCAGTCGCAGAGACTAGTTTTATACCGATGCTGAAGCCGAGGAAACGGAACAAGAGGAAGATGATCCGACTAATTACTCTGACAAAACTTTTGAGTCCTATATGGAGCAGTATCCAGCAATGGTGCAAAAGTATATAACCGAATATTTCCACAAGAGTGATAAAATTGACAACATTTATGGACCCTCATACATTTGAAAACCTCCAAGTGGTATCTCGGTAACAAAGAAATCAACTTCGATACGAGGACAGGACGTCTTACTGTTGGAGACGCTGTGTTTCGAGGATCACCTGGTCTTTACCAACTGATATTCTACAAGGACCCCGCATACACTCCAGATGACAAAATCGTGTACCAAAAAGTTCTGGAGCGGGCATTAGTACACCGGAATGTAAAAGGACATCTGAAACCCTCAGGAATATCCAAATACAAGGATGTCATTAAACCTATGTTTATAAAACCAATTAAACCAAGCAGCAGCAGCGAAGGAAGAGGTATGAAGTTGAAATATAATACAAAGCCTATGGAATACGTCTACTGGGACGATCCCAATGAATTGGTAGATCGTTTAAGGTTACTTGTTGCATCGAAAGAGGCCGGCAACACATCCCACGACAACGAATTGTAGCGATAATAAATGAGCTCAAAGAAGCCAATATTATACGCGACAAATAACCAAAGTAGTCATTAGTAAAATGTCTCTCGATAAATTTGGTCGAAGTGCTGTTCAACACAGCAACCGAGTGATTATGAGCGCGCAAAAATACCATTTTCCTTCACAGCCGATGGAAATATTGATGTAGAGAAAGTGATAATTTCAAATGTTGCAGATCCTAAAGCGGATATGGATGCCGCCAATAAACTCTATGTTGATGATAGAGTACGCGACAAGTTGTCTCAAATTAAAAAGGACTTTCAAGTGGCATTCAATGATTTCAGCGATAAGGTTTTACAGCAGTATGCGAAAACTTGAGAAAAATCAACATACTACTGATAGCAGCTTAAGGGTTAATCAACAGACCTTTCTGGAATTTCAGTCAAATACCAACGTCCAGCTTAACCAGCTACGAAATTGCCACAGCAAATTGAAGAGAATCTAAAACAGACTAAAGTGATGAAATTTCGCAATTGAAAAACGATATTGATGAAGTGAAGGCCATCAAAGAGAAAATGCTAAAAGTTGTACCCGAATTATATGTGGATATGCAAAAATTACACGATGAAATGAGTGATAAAGTTAATAAGATGAACTTAGAGATGAAAAAATTATCAGATGGCATCAAGAGCGAATTGCGATCTCACAAAAAACGAAGTCTCTTCGCAAATCAACAATCAATTAAAGATGATTAATCCAAAAATTGTAGCCATTCAACAGCAACAGCAGCAGCAGCAACAGCAATCTGCTCTAAAGACTAAATAAAAAATATCAGCCATGTTAAATTATAGTAGTCATCATGAATTATTCCAAGGAAAAGTTCAAGTTGTAAAGGAGCTGCATCGACCTGTGAGAAAAAATTTCCACGACGTCACACCGTCATTAAGGGTTTCGATGATTTATGGCAGTCCTGATTTAGGACAATTAGATCTTTATGCGGGAACTAATAAAATTTTAAGTATATCTTAGTGGTAATTGATTGTTTTTCCAAGTATGTGTGGACGAGGCCGCTGAAATCAAAATCAGGAGAGGAGGTGACAAAGGCTTTCGAGAGTATTCTCACTGCTAATGGTGGGCGCCGCCCGAAAAACTTGCAAACAGACCACGGAAAGGAATACTACAATAGTCACTTCACGAAACTAATGCAAAAATATTCGATTAACCACTATAGTACATTTAGTGGGATGAAAGCAGCCATATGTGAGCGCGTGATAAGGACGCTAGGAGAAATTATTCAAATATTTCAGTTTAATGGCAGTTACAAGTGGATTGACATTTTACCTGATATCGTTCAGTCTTACAACAATCAAAAACATCAGACGACGAAAATGCGCCCCTAGCGACGTAACTGCTGCTAATGCTAAGGACATTAAAGTATTCAATAGATTGAAAATCACCGGACCTAGGAAACTCAAGGTGGTGATGTGGTGCGAATAAGTAAAGTGAAACACGTCTTTGAAAAAAGGACACACCAGGAATTGGACTACAGAGCTATTCAAGGTACGTTCAATATCAGTTAACGAATCCCATTATTACCTACCTGTTGGAAGACATGAGTGGCAGACCAATTCAAGGAGGATTTTTATGAGGAAGAATTGCAAAAAACCGCAAACCCTGACGTTTATCTCGTGGAAAAAGTGTTGCAGAAAAAAGGCAATAAAGTCAAAGTTCGATGTTGGGTTTTGATAAAAGTCACGACAGCTGGATAGATTCCAGCAACAGGCTATAACTTGTAAAACAGAGTAGGAGGAAGATGACGACAGAGACGTTATAAAAACCTTTTGAGTTTCCCATTACCTTCAGTAAGAGCAGTTCAATTTGGTGAGCAGCAGTATGAGTGATACTAGTTTTGAAGAAATTGACAACGCCGACCTAGATAGAATCTTAAACATGTACGAAGAAGCAGTTAAAACAGAAGCGTTTTACCTGTTACACACCAAATTTCCTCTCATCAATTCTGAGTTGGAAATCCAATGTGCATTAAGTCCAGCTCGAACGTTTGCACCAGTAGTTATTCTGCAAAAAAATAATGTGAAAATTGTCTTGAACAGCTTCGAATGGGCGGATGTTTTGTGCGTTCTGAAGTTGATGAATCAAGAATTATTTAGAAAACCCAAATATAGCAGTCACAGTCACGGGTTGCAGCACCAATTTCCTGTGGAGAATTTCTACATATACCCAAACAAGATCTGAGGATGACGAGAAACTAATCTTGTTGATGCAAAATATTATTGCGTTATATTTCTCTCATAGTGATGTAGTGGAACTTTTTAGAATTGAACATATAATTTCTAGTCGAGTAGAAGCATATTTAGAAATGAACTTTTGTAAATATTATTTCAAAGTTTTAAATGAAGTTTGTTCATGGAAACATTTAATTTGTTCGCAACCAGTTGAACGACTACTATCATCTTTTTGTTTTGATAATACATCTCAACTGAGTATTGCTTTAAGAGAGTATCTTTATTATTACAGAGAAAAAATTGTAGCCGACATTGTAGCGTATCAAGTATAAAAATGTCAGAATTCGTACCTTTGAAATATTGGCCATCCAGAATTCCCCCTTTGATGCCATCAGAATTCCCACTTCCAGGGGCAAGGGCTGGCTTTATTTATTTCGGTCAAAATGATGTAGTAAGATGTGCATTTTGTGGGACTGAAGGATTCAACTGGCAAATGACAGACGATCCTGTAGCTGACCATTTAGATTTGAATCCAAATTGTTCCTTCTTCGATACAGATAGTGTATACTTAAATAAATAGAAAAACCTGTTGTTCATAAAGATAAAATAAGTGTTGCCAGCAGATTTTCTACGTTTGGCAATTGGCCTATAGCTCTAAAGCAGAGACCTAATGATTTAGCAAAACTTGGATTCTTTTATAGTGGTTCAGGAGATAGAATCATATGTTATTGTTGTGGCATACAGATTTCAAACCTGCTGCCAAACGATGACGTTACTGAACGGCACTTGATGATATCCAACAACTGCTTAATGATTCAAAAACAATAGAAGATTCAAAAGCCACTAACTTATCTTGCAAAATTTGTTTAACTAATGAAATATCTGTGGTACTTCTTCCATGTAGACATTTAGCCTGCTGCTCAAGTTGTTTTATAGATATTGATAAATGTTGTATCTGCAGATGTGAGACAGTTGGTATTTAAAGGTCTTTATTTCTTAAAATAAAAAACTGTTTTCAGAATATTTTTTTTTTTATTTAACTTATCATTAAATACCGTATACAATATACCACCACCACCACAACCAGCACCGAATCTTACTACTCTATATATATATATATATATATATTTTTTTTAATAGAAATACAATACCTAATTACTAAAACTATATAATTATACACTAGACTAAACAACAACAACACCAAATAAAATTAATTATATATTTTACAAAAGAAAAATGACTAGTTATACACTACAACAATACATACACAACAACAACAAAAAAATCAATAATATTTTGTTTTTTTTGCTGCAGAAAAATACCTTTCCATATCATGCAAAAGGTACTCATCTGCATTACATATCTTAAACAGCGGCATCCAACAAGAACTACACCAATGTTTTTTATATTGATACACAATGTATAGATCTCTACTACAGTATTTAAATGTATCAAAGTGCGGCCTAAACTTATAAAATCTTACTCTCTGTTGGAAAACACTTTTCAGTGTCTCCCCCACATGAGTTGCATAACCGAAAGTCACCAAATTTAATAGCAAAAATTGTAAAATAGTGGAATGATGCCTGATATCTATCATATGAACAGATTTTTCAAGATCGTAGGCGAAATTCAAGAAAATAAGCCTCTGATGTAGTGATAAATTTGTTTCATATTCAAACCCATCTAAAATGGCATCAGTGTCTAGATGGGTATTTGAAGAAAGCTGAACAAGTTGTCCATATTTGTGTTTCGGAAAACTGTGCATCACATCATCGATTACTGACCAGGGGAGAGGTGCCCAGACAACGAAATTGGCTAAGTTTGAAATACTGTGACAGATGGTCTTGATGCAATGCTCTTTAAGAGTGTTTGGGGTCGCCATTGTGTAGAATAAAAAATTTGCTACTGAGAATGCTGACTTTTCTTTTTAAATTGAGATCTGGAATTCGTGTTGTTGTCGTTGTTGCCGTTGTTTTTGTTGTTGTTGTTGTGTGTGTGTCTGTAAAAGAAAAAAAATATGCAAGAGCTAATCTAATTTGTAACGTTACTGCTTTTCACATCATCATCAGCATCAACTACTATTTAGTTTCAGTCGGAGGGGTTGAAAGTTTCTGACACAATATCAGGCATATCTAACAGCTCTTGATACCAATATCTTGGAACTTCTGGTTCATGCTTATGTATCGTGAACAAAGGCATCCAACATGAACCACACCAGTTTCCTCGATATCCGTATAAAATGAACAGTTGATATGACCGATATCTGTATGTTCTCACGTAGTCTCGATACGTATGAAATTGTTTCCTTGTTTCGAAACAAATTTTAAGTTTCTCGCAACATTCGTTGCACAAGGGCAAATTATCAAATTTCACACGGTCTCGAGACTCAGCGACAATTCTATTGATTTTAAAAGCTGCAGAATACTTTTTATATCTGGCGTGAGATTCTAACCCCCCATAAAATAGCAGACTGATTCTCTTGTCGAGTGACAATTTTTGGTCTGCTTCATCATCAAAGCCATCTACGAGAGTCTTGTGATCCACCTGCATGTTTGAATATATTTCATCAAACTGTCGGTATTTGATGATAGGAAATTGTTCCACCAAATCATCAAATACGGACCAAGGAAGCGGTGTCGTGGTGATGAAATCCGCAAGATTTGAAACACTGCGACAGATCGCTTCAATTGCAAGTTGTTTCAATGTGATTGATGATCCAGATGGAATGTTGTAGATGACTTGTAGTAGTGTTGCTGATGATGATGATGATGTGAAAGACATTTTTTTTTGCGGTTTCTGTTGTGGTATCTGCAAAAGAGAAAGAAAAAGAATTCAAATTAGAATTGCCTGATCTTGTAATGGCCCCAGGCAAAGTATCATAACTGTGGGGAAATAAGAAAGCGTTTGTCGTCAAAGGGATTAAGCGCAATTTTCGTTTGCTCAATGCTATATACATCGTGATGTTTCGATTGTATAGTGCATTGAGTTTGATGTAGTACGAAGATTTATTTGAATGGTCTGTAAATTGCTGCAGACATTCCAAGTAATCTTCGTACTTTATTTTGCGCTTCACCACACTCTTCTTACCCCCTTGGCTTTCTTAATGTTGCTACCTCCTTGAATCTTAAATGTGTATTGCTTCGAACGCAATCCAATAAAAAATAACATAATTTTACCTTTCACCTCATCCTTCATTAGACCCGGTATTTTACTATTAACTAAGGGAATATTCCAGCGATTATCTGAAGAATAATCGCTCGTGTCAAAACGTTGATTATCCGCCTTTATTACCTCTTCATAGAGGTCCTCACACTGTATCTCATAGACCAGGCTATCAGTGTCCGAATACAAAAGTTTGCACCGCTCCACCGGAAACTTTTTGAGCGTGTAATCATAGTGAAACTCATAAATGCAAAGTTTGGAAATATCAAGAATGCACATCCCAATGTATAGAGGTTTATCGAATAGAATACTGTGCTTTTTTAATTCAACAGCCATCAGATCTTCATCGAAAATAGTTCTACTTTGAAAATTAGGGCTGGCAATTAAGTTTTTCGCTCCCATCCTACCGTTCCATTTTCTAACCAACTTCACAATTCGATGTTTTTCTCACGTTTTGCATTGTTTTCCCAAACACTGCGTTTACCATCAATTTGTAGAGGTTTTTCTCAAATTCATGTTTCGCCTGACTTCGCAGTTGAGTGTTGAAGTCGATGTAGGGTTTCAGCCAGGCGGACTGATCAAACTGCAATACTCGGTGAATTTTTTTCAAGACTAAACCATGCGCCAAAGCTTGCTTTAGATTCCTGTAATGAATTATGTATTTTTCTTTATCATCGAGGGTGGTTAATAACTTTCTATTTTTAGAATTTGGGGGTGTTTTGTGTTCGGCCACAGAGGGTAGGTCCCTGTGAAGATCGTGTAAGCTCTCAGGGTACTCCAAGTCTACTTCTAAAATGTATCCCTTTGGCGAATCATCGGGATGGATGTTATGTCGATGTTCGGGTCAACCCAATTGAACCCACCATAAGGTAGGGGTTGCATCATCCCCCATCCGTACATGTTATTAACATCGCAGTAAAAAAGGTATTTTGAGGTTTAGAGGAATCATAACCCTCTACATACTTATTGTTTGCTTCGCCGTACCTGTTGCAACACATCGAGATACCTCCTCGTATTCCGCGTTCCATAAATAGCAACATCAACATCTTGAATCGTTTCGAGTCTACATTGCGTGTATTTCAACATGCAATCCCATGTGAATCCAGGGATTGTATAATAGCTTGCTGCGTCTAAGCCGTATGTCTTGTGGCAGGTGTTTCTAAATGTCTCAATACGCAAGCTAACAACAAGATATCAGTTTTCATATACAGATCGCTGTACTCACCGAGTGTTTTCAATCCAAATTTCTCCCAAATTACCTGTGCATGTATATAATCCTCATCTTGTATGTGTTCATCGTTCAAGCGATTATAAAATTTCTTTTTCGCAGGTAATTCGGTTTCTTGCAATCTCTCAATTTTGTCAAGATAATCATAGAAAAATACACCTTTTCTATAGAGCAATCGTAGGCTCTCATTTGGTACATGTCTAAACTGATTATTTAGAATCTCAAAGTCGGTATCTTTTAACGTGGACACCAAGTGTCTAACGAACACCCCATAAACCTGAAGGAATCTATGTAGCGAAATTTAATTTTGGTATCGTTATCGTGGACGGTGAAACTAATATATTTTTCCTTATTAACCGGCAGCAAAGTTATGTGATTTCGTTTAGCCAAGTCGCGAATAATAAAATGTGAGTCGTACCCACTCAAATTGTGAAAAACAATGGGTACAACAAAGGATTTCCGATATAAAAGGTTGCACTTATTGTGTGAAAAGCCTCTAAATTTCCCAGACAGGTGGTCATGGTCGCGAACTACCCTATCCTGGGGGCTAAAAGGTTTTTCACAAATATGGCACCCCCCGTAGCATCCTTCAAGTCTACCACGGTGTTCATAGGCTCTACGTTAATCAGTTTAGACTGCACAAATTTTGCCACATTAGCCATATCTTCAGCGAACCAAGACATACAATCAACCCCTCTATAACTTTTGTAGAATGAATAATCATTATTATAACTACATTGAAAATAGTACCCAGCACTGTAAGCGGTATGTTTTTGATATGGCAAACTATTAGTTGATGGTTTCTTGCCACCAGTAACCGGTTCCAAAAGAGATTCAAAATCAGCGTAAACGATGACGGAACTTTTCTTTATACATGTGGTTTTTAAATTGAACGTGAGAAAACTTTGGAAATTCAATTTACATTCATTCAACTTTTCACAGTATTCAGAATGCTCCTTTAACTTTCCCTCTGAATAAAAATAATTTAGACATCTATCGCAAATATATTTTTTTCCTAAATGCTTGGAAACTTGACTCGATATAAGGCGTGACAGATTTTTTATAAAACAATAATGATATTGGATTTCATAAGCATCATTATCACTCTCATCATCATCATCAACACCTCTACATCCATATCACTTTTTTTCGGAAAATACTTGTCTTGAACAAGTAACAAATTGACATGTTGCTCTCGCTTTTCTTTACACAAACGTACTGGAACGACGGTGAACTTGGAACGTGCATCCATTTCCAAACCGAAGACATTTACAGAGATTGACTGATTATGCTTCTCAAAAACTGAAATTTCATTAATTTTGACTGGGACACTTAAACCGGTTAAATTCAAAACTGTGCTGTAATGTGGATATGAAGAAGGCCTATCAGAATTTCTGGCGGCAGGAAATAAAGCGGAAACAATACTCCAGAAAAAGCAGTCCTGACCGCGATTCTTAACATTGATGCAAGCTTTAGTGGACTTAATTTTTTCAGGTAGCTCAATGTAGGATGAGGCGCCCTTACCAAGCTCAAATTTATTTATATTAACTTCCAAGGAAATAACTTCATTTATCGACCAACCCGATCCGATGGTTGCAAATTCAGAAAGCGCCTTTAAAATGCGATCTTTTACGTACAAGTCAAACCAATATTGCAAATCGGTCCCTAAATCAATGACTTCATTTTTTGTTGTAAAATACTTTTTGTCTGAAATCTCTCTATCTCCTGATAGTTTAACAAATTCTCCACACAAACTACAATTTACCTTTAACATAGGATTTTTTTTCAAAACATTTTTTATGCGAACCTGAAAAACTTTGCTAGCATCCCCCAAAAACTCTAAAACATCTTTATGACTTTTATTGATTATGACGCCCGTTCTAACGCGACTTTTGAAAGCGGAAGCTACCTCTTCCCATTTAACGCGACGATTTCTGTTAGTGTGACGTGCTGAAATACCCATTCCCAATTTATCAAAATTTTCTAATATAATTTTTGAATCTTTTCAGATGTCCAATATTGGTTTGCAATTTCCGTAACGTTCCCACCGATAAATCCGCTTTCCGAATAGCCTTGTTGCACAGAAGAATGTGTTTTTTGGTATGTTGTAACCAAGTTTCCACATCCCTTTGCGACAATGGTCTCGACTTTTTACTCAAAATACTTTCTACTTCCCTCAGTTTTACGATAATTTCATCGCTAAGACAAGCAATTTGATCTGAATTCATTTTTCGTTCTCTCTCTCTCTTTACAAGATTACCAACACCAGAAAGTTACAAAAATTAAACACTTACAATTATTCTATTGTTGCTGTTGTTGTTCTTGTTGTTGTTGTTGTTGTTGGTGACAATTATTCTGTGGTTGCTGTTGTTGTTGTTGTCGGGGTTCCCTCCTCAATCGTAAATAGCGCTCTCAGATGTTTTCCTCCAAGGTGTTGCTCTCCCCTGAAGATCAAAACGTACTCGCCCGTCGAAAATTTTTCTAGGTGTTCCTTGAAGACGTCCGTTACTCGTTTCGGTAGAAACACTACGCTGTCTTCAAATTCTACAAGGATACTTTCTCCAAATCTTGTTTTTACAACTTTGGCGCCCAGAATCCTATACTTTTGGAACGTCCGCAACTCATAGAGCTTGGTTGTAGGTTTGGCTGACCACTCTGAGAAGGAAATCTTATTAATTTCGCTTAAAAAACTCATCTGTAACAATAAAAATAACATTTTATAATAATTTATGAAAAATAATAGTAAACTCACTTTTGTTAGGTTTTCTTTCCTTTATTTTCTACTGACTTCTGATAGGTTTTTCTTTCCTATAGCTTCTGCTGCTGATTTCTGGATGTAATTCTGGTCAGAAATATATTGGTTAGTAACATACCCTGATTACTTTTTTCCAATAAATATTTAACTAAGGAATTTTCTTCCTACAGAAACTATTCAATCCAAGACATTTTTTATAAAATAATGTCTTCTGACTATCATTCATACAGATAAAGCGAGCAAGACCAAAATATTTTTTCTCACACAGAAACATTTACCTCAAAAATGTTATAACATAATATATCGAACAACATCAAGAGAAAAAACATTTATAAAGAAATATTCAGATAAGCTAACACGAACACAAGCCTTTTTTCACACAAAGAATATTCAGCTCAAAATGTTGTAAAATACTGTATTCTAAACAGACATTTTCTCTCAATAAAGTCACATCAAGAGAAAAACATTTATAAAGAACTACTCAGAACATATTTTTACCATTTAAGACACAAAAAAATCACCTCTAAAATACACACAAAATAATGTCTAGCGTCTAGAAATTTCTTTCAAGACAGCAAAACATATTTAAAAAATTAAAAAATTATAAAAAAAAAATAATAGAGAAAAGATAACTTACCAGAAATAGTTTTCACTACACAAACACTTACTCTCACTATGCAAGACTGTTTGCAATTGATTTCAACGCAATCAGAACGTTGTATTTAAACCGTTTTGCATGGTACGAATGTACGCAAAAACAAGTCCTCTCTCACTCTCCCGCCGACCGTGATGACCACATTCCAGCAAGATCCGCTTCTTGGGAGTAGTTCTCGAGAATTTACAGGGTGATATTACGTAGTAATTTGTATTTCAAGAAAATACTCGTCTCAAACAAATGCTGTGAAAATAATACACATAGTAATTTTGGTATTAATTTTTATTTTCTATAGCTAAAATCCTAGTCAACAATTCTTTCAGTTGTTCGTAAAGCGTCAGATTTGGACAAGGGATATTAAACAAACTTAATGTTAACTTATTAGTGTCTACAAGAATATTTGCAAATTCATTATATTCGAAATACCTATTATTTTCAAAAAAATAAATTCTTCCGTTAGTATACCGAAAAGCACTTCTAATACTTTCTGGTATACCGCTAAAGTCTCTGCTTATATAACCATAATTTTTCCCTTCATAGGAACACTCGTTGATCTCGGCGTACATATTATTTGAGAAGAAAAAATAGTTTGTCCTGTATAACTGGTAACCGTAGCAATGATTTCATCTGCCGGTATTGAGAGCTTGAAATCGCTAATGCTTAAAGTTTTCAGTAGTTTAAAGTTCTCATCTGAGATGTAGAATAATCTTTTCTTATCTCCAATCATAACTATTTCACCAGACGTCTCTGATATATTGAAGTTATTTCAGCGACATCCGATGGAAGAAATGTAGGACTTTCCGTAGATTAACGTTTTTTGATGTTATGTTTCTACTCTCCCATATCCATGATCCATAGCCTGTCTTTATATATAATATACAGATTGCTTCGTAATACTAAAAACTGTAAGCTCGAAACATCTACTTGACATAAGTCTATTGCTTTCTCTTGTGTACCTTTTACAGTGGTATTAGTGGTAGTTGTGGAAATAATATTTTTTTGTGTACTCGAAGGAATCTCATGAGTATATTTCTGTGTTGTCTTTGGGGTGCTTTTTACCGTCACACTTTCGGGGATTTTTTTCGTCGTCTTTGGAATGCTTTTTACGGTCGTACTTTCAGAATTTTTTTCGCTCCATATAAAATTGAATTGCTCGGATATCATCTTCATCGAGTTGTAAACGACCATAATATGGATACATTATTGAGCTCCAAAAGGGGAATGCTCCATTCCGACGCTGTGACCTATTTCGTGAATCAAAACAGAAAGCAAACTCGTCTGGTTTGCTGGAATATCTTCTATTTTATCCAGCCCTAAATACCACATCTCACTTCGGTCTAAATGAATCTCACGACATGTGTCATTATTTGGGAGATATGCATGTCCCAATGCACCAGAAGGTCCATCAAATAGATAATAACAATTCCCCGCATCTTGACACCTTCTTTGTTTGAGTGCCGGAACTGTCCGTCGGCATAGGAAATAACTATGTCCGGTGCAGTAGGTGAATAAGTGAATTGTAAGTTTGAAACATTTTGCCATACTTCAAAAGCTTTTTCTGCCACTAATTTCCTTTCCGAATCAGCAAACACAAAGTACCACTTTAATTTAGTCTTTTGCCATTTTTGGGAGGTTGTACGAAAACTCAAAGGGAAATCAGGTAAACCGCAACGTGGTTTATTCATTAAATTTAAAGTTTCTTCATTAGCAGTACCGTCGACTTTCAAATTATATAGTTCTTGAAAATTAATCAATCCCTCTTTTACGTCTGCTATAGATGTTCCATTAGGTTCCGTTAAAAATCCATATCGCTTTAAATAGTCCTCAACATTCACTTCACCCGTTACCAGTGAAAATAGCAGGCTATATAAATTCCCAGTAACATTATTTTTGCTTCTGTTCTCTTTGAATGATTAAATAAAACTGAATTTTCAGTGCTTCAAATTTATAATTTAAACCCTCTTTTATTCTATTCAGCAATTTACCTAGTTACCACCAAAACTATGTGCAAGATTATTTGAAACCTATTTCAGCATATTAATCTACCCTGTATTTTCAATTTCAAGACTGCGTCACAACCCACCTACCAGGATATCCAGCGTATTTTTCCACATCAGGTTGTTTGCGCTTTACTAGCTGACCTCCACGAATAGTCCGTATGGATGAACCGTCTCCGTCACCTTGATATATAGAAACAAGTCCATAAAAAAAATCGCGGATGTGATTTTACTTTACATATCCCTATCTGAACCTCAAATTAATGCGAATTTTTCTACATCATATCGGCAGCGGTACTAGTTAACCTTCAAAATAATCGCAGTATGATTGAACTTCATACCGTCGCCTTAATGTCGGGAAACAAGTCTGTACTCGTAAAAATCGCGACTCAAGCCACTAAGCTATTTGAATTATTTCGCATTACCAGTGGCGGACGGATGGAAATTTCACACACTATTAAATTTTATTCAAAGAAAATTAACGTTTTCGCATTTTTCTCCCTTAACACTGCCACCAAATTTATGAAACTCGTACAACTTTTCAACAAGCACCTAACATACCCAACAACCCACACAACCAGTGCCGGCGGTCTGCGGGGGCTCAAATACTGATATTCTTGCCTACTGACCCAAGTGAGCCAAAACTCTCATATCTCATCTACTGCATTCCTATGTTGATTAGATTTTAAATGTGAGGTAAACAATCGATTTGAAATGTTCAGATTACATACCCTGCAATATTTCAAATCCAGTTTCCTCTTTTTCGTTGGTGGCTGCCTTGAACTACTTTCACCACACACCTCTCTTTCATGTCGACGTAAACTATCTTTTCTTGCAAAAACTTTTCCACAGTTATTACATGTAAACATATTTACGTAAATATTTGATCACATCACTATTTGTTTCAATACATACTCCTACCCATTTTCTAGATATAAGCTCCGTCAGTCGTCTTTAAATTATTAATTAATTTGCAAATTGAGCACTTCTTTTGCGAACTTATTGGTCCATCAAATTGTGTTCCAAAGGGATTATTGTGGTGTATAAAACATGGTAACAAAATTTGAATAAAATAGTCTTTCGTACACGATTCCGGTAAGCGATGCCACAGCTAATAACTCCGTTGCAAGAACATTGTCTTTTATGTATTCTTTTAAAAATTCCACTGGTATTTTCGCAATCTCTAAATCACTTAAATGTCTTAATTTTAACGAACCATTCGATAAATCTGTTACTAAACGTAAATTATATTTCTCACTAGACATTGTTGAACTGAAGTCTAGGGCTATCCTTCGTTACTTAAGTAATGTCTGTTATAGTGTAGTAGGGTGATAAGTTGTGGTGGGGTAGGTCAAGGTTAAGGGGTCAAGGTTTAGGGGTCAAGGTCAAGGGGTCAAGGTCACGGTTTCAAGGTTAATGGGGTCAAGGTCAAGTGGTGGGGGTGGCATTAGAATCGGCGAATCCACTCTACTACCAGGTTCAAATCCATATTCGTATACTAATCCAACACTCACAAATTTACTTTTGGAAGCATTCAAGGATACCTTCTTTCACCGATTATCACTAATTCTGTTTCCTTTTTAGCTTTATTCTTCTTTATTTTTTGTTTACAAAATACACTTTGTGATGGTGTTGTAGAATATTGACCAAACATCTTGCTGGTGCAAATTATAAACTGAGGAACCTTCTTACACACTCTCCATTATATTCGTTGCAGACATGGTGGTGGGAGATGTAGTAGGAGGTGTGGTGGGAGAAGGTATTTGATGTTCTTCTTCTTCTTCATTTTTTTCATTTCATTTTCAATTTTTTTGTAGCAATCTTCTGACAATAATCTTTTGGGAATGCTAATCTTAACTTGGCTTTTTCTGTTAGATAGTTGAACACTTCACATATCTCGGAAATTTTTAGTTTGCTCACCGAAGATGCCCAACATTCCTCACAAATTGAATTTTTCTTGTACAGTTTTGTTAGTTTTAATCCTTTATTATTTTGTTCCGCCATATTGTAGCACTCATCTTCTGTTAGTATTTTCCCCATACGGTAAATCGCCTCATGTTCATACTCAAAAATATTTTTTGAAAGTTCAACGCAAACATAATCCAATGCACTTTTCAAGTCTTTCACTTCAACAACAGATGCATAGGCACGCCACATTTTCACATCGTTAAATGGTAACAACAAATCAAACGAGATTACTACGAAGTTGTGTTTGGTAATTCTGGTTTTAAATAGTAACTTTTAATAGGGGGATTGTCAAGGACAAGCTGTCAAGGTCAAGGGGTCAAGGTCTAGGGGTCAAGGTTATGGGCCAAGGTTAAGGGGTCAAGGTTATGGGTCAAGGTCAAGGTCGAGTGGTGGGGGGTGGCATTAGAATCGGCGAATCCTCTCTACTCATATACTTGTTATTAGCCTCGGAAAACCTGTTGGAACATTGTGAAATACCTCCACGAATACCCCGCTCAAGGAACATTGGCATATCATCATCTTGAATTGTTTCAAGTTTAACTTGGGTTTTATAAAGCATACAATCCCATGTGTATCCTGGGATTGTATAATAGTGAGCGAGATCGAGCCCATATATTTTATGTGCACTCTCCCTGAAATTTTCAAAGACATCGGTTAGGAGAAGAATGTCGGTTTTCAAATATAATTCCATGTAATCCCTGATATTTCTACAATTGAACTTTCGCCATATTGTTTGCGCATGATCATAACCTTCTTGACTGACATTTGAATCATATAGTTTGTTATAAAATTTTTCCAAGGGAGGTAACTGAGTTTCGTTTAATTTAATATCGGAATCTATATAGACATAAGGGAATATCATAAGGAGCGCTAGTCTGTCAGAATCTAAGTCGGAAAATTCATTCTTGAGATTAGAAAACTGGTGAGGCTTTACATATGATGCTAACTCCTCCAATGAAGAATCGAGGAACCTAAATGAATCAATAAAGCGGAATTTTATTTTGCTATTTTAATTATGCTTGGTACACGATATATATTTCTCTTTATTGCATGGAAGTAGAGTTATATGATCGTACTTGGCTAGATCGCGAATAATAAAGTGGCTGTCATATCCACTTAGGTTGTGGAAGACCACTGGAACGAAAAAGGACTCCCTGTACCTGAGGTTGCAGGAATTATGTGAATAGCTTCTAAATGCGCCGGAGAGGTGACTATGTTCCCTAACTATCTTGTCCTGCGGTAAAAAGGGTTTTTCACAAATATGACATTGACTAGAAGCATCCCTCAAGCTAACCTCTACATTGAGAGGCACAACATCAGTTAATTTAGATTGAACGAATTTAGCTAAATCAGACATTTCTGAAGCAAACCACTCCATACAATCTAATCCTGAGTAATTCCTATAATAGGATAGGCTATCATCATAGAAACATTTAAAATAATAACTGCAGCTACTGCAATATGCTTTTGATATTTACGGGTTTTGGATGCAGAAGTAGTATCGGAAACATGCTGAAGAATTGACTCAAAGTCCCTATAAACAACGAAGGGAAGTCTCTCCTTATGACTATATTTTTAAACTCAATGTGATAATATTGTGGAAATGAAATTTTTGCAGTTATTCATATCTTTACAGTAAATTGAATGACTGTCAAGTTTACCGTGACTACTGAAGGAATTCAAGCAACAGTCACTATAAATTTTTTAGTACGTTTCATTGTAAGTTGAGATGAAACAAGACGTGACAAATTTTTAATCAGACAAAAATGGTACTTTATTTCTTGCTCATCCTCATCCTCATCAGCACCATTGGTCCTAGCGATTACCTCTATGTCATTACCAAATTCATTAGTTTTAGGAAAATATTTGTTTTGAATCATGAGTAAATTAACGTGATTTTCTAATTTATTCTTTGTGACCAAAACTGGGGCTGTTTGGAAATACTCTTTATATTTGGCTTTTAATAATTCTAAGACATATACATCTACAGAAATATGAATTTTTCAAATTTGCTTACTTGCTTCAAAGTCATAGGAAATGTCAAAACTGTTAAATTTAGTACCGCTGATGGATGAGGTTAAGATGATGTTCGATTAGGGTGGTGTCTATAGGCAATTGGATGCAAATGAGCAACAATACTCTAGACAAAGCACAAATTGTCAGCATAATTTTTGATGTTAACTACGGCATGTTTTTTTACAATTTCTTCAGGGAGTTTTATAAAAGAGGAGGCCCCGTTACCCATTTCAACCTTATTTATGTTGATTTCTAAGTTTAAAATTTTATATAATGCCCATCCCGACATTTTCTCTGAAAATTCCTCTAATTTTCTTAAAATCTGTCCTTGAACATTTGTGAAAAACCACTCCTGTAAATTTATCCCACTATCAATATTTGCGTTCTTCGTGTTAAAAAATTTATAATCTATCACTTCAGACATACCTGATTTCTTTATGAATTCTCCGCAGAATATAGTATTAACTTTAATGATACGCATTGCTTTTAAAGCATTATTAATCTTAGACTTAAATAGGAAAAACGCATCTTCCAAAAAGCGTAAAATATCAATATGTTCAATATTAATAATTACCCCGGTTCTAACTCTGGATGATAAAGCAGACTCTAAATTTTCCCATTTCACACGACTACTCCGTTTATTGTGTATATTATTGGCCCCAGCCCCCTGTTTGCGGTTTAAATAAAGTTTAAGCTTTTTAAGATTTCTAAATCTTTTAATGTGAGTTTGTAATTTATTCAAAGTACCAATATTTAAATTGCAATTTTTAATAGTTCTGTTGCATAAAATCAGTTGTTTTTTACTTAATTTTAACCAATGTGAAATTCGCTCTGGAGAACACGGTTTGTTTTCAATGAAAATTAAATTTGCTGCACATCTAAATTTTTTAACAATTTTATCGCTAATTTGCACTATTTGCTCAGAATTCATTTTGATCACCCTTACAATATAAAAATATTATACAAATATTTAACTAACTACTTACGACTAATAATCTCGCACTAACCCTCTTGGGTAATTTTGAACAGCACCCTGGGATGAAGTCCACCTCCAAGCTGCTGCAGTCCGATGAAATTAATATATAATTTTCCCAAAGAAAATTGGGCTTATACGTGTCCGTGACCCGTTTTGGTAAAAAGGCTACGTGATCCTCTAATATTATCAAGATCGTTTCCCCAAATTTCGGTTTAACCAGTTTGGCAGAAATTATTCGATATTTTTTCCCTGGCTGCAGGTCTTGGATTTTGATGCTTGGCTTGTTCACAGCTTCTACGGAGGACACGGCATTAATTTTAGATAGGAAATCCATTTCTATAAAAATACACACAACCTAATATTATTTATTTATAAAATCATTTGTAAAACTCACTTTTTAGTTTAGAAATCGGTCGAAAATTTACTAGTAGTACAATAGAATGCTGTGCGCTCTGGGCAGTAGAATGCTGTGAGCTCCAAAGATGCCTCAACTACTTAACTAGTTGCGGAAGACCCACCATAAGGTTATTGTAGGAAGTGTAGATTATCGCTGGGCCATGGGCAGTAGAATGCTGTGAGCTCTAACGATGTATTAACTATTTGCGGAAGATTAAATCTGTAATTAAAAATACATGGATATGAGAAATATATTTTCACATTTCATGGAATTCAAAAATGCTAGGATTAATCTTATTAATTCAAATGAAAGTAGAAAACTCAAAACTACGCTTTAAATACCTAAAAATGTGCGTGTTGTATTCAATAGGATCAATCGGAAATTCAATTTAAAAAAGTTGCAAAATTTGAAGATATAAATACATACATGTATTTCAAATGCACCCACTATAAGGTTATTGTAGGAAGAGTATCCCTGGACCAATGAGCAGTAGAATGCTATATTAACTAGTGGCGGAAGATTAAATCTGCAATTAAAAATACATGGATATGAGAAATATATTTTCACATTTCATAAAGCTATTTTAACATTTAATAAAGAAATTAAGAATTCAAAAATGTTGGAATTAATTTTATATATATATATATATAGAGTTGAATATACAATTACTTTAAATTAAAGTAGAAAACTCAAAGGACGCTTAAAACACCTGAAGATATAATTCACATTTCATAAAGCTATTTTAACATTTAATAAAGAATTAAGAATTCAAAAATGTTAGGATTAATTTTATATATATATATATATATATATACAGGTATGGAAAACGTTTGACTGGGGTCGGAGAATGCTAACGTTAAAAAAGGACGGAACTGCTACTATATGCATAAGACGAGGATTGTCGTTTTAAGTACGTCTGTTTCACGAGCATTCAAAGTAAAGCACGAGAATATCGTATCGTATGGAAGTCGGAGCATCGATCGTCACACTCACAGAGCGACCGCCCGTCTCTTTCCTCGTCAGTAAGGTTTTACCAACGAAGGAGTATGATTATTTACGCAAATAATACGGATTTCGGAGCATTTTTCCTTTTTATGATTTTTGCGATGAAAAATTAATTGTCCGCTATTACGCCAGAACGAAAACTTAACATTTTTTCTGTTTTAAAAATGAAATAAAATAGATACTCTTAAAAATAAAATAAATTAGTAACTGTTAAAAAAATTGTCAATTAGAAATTAATCATTAACCTTATAATTATTTACAACATATCGTATGTTTTATTTTAAGCGATTGAAATCGTCGGAATGTGGTGATAAGAAAAAAAGTGTTTACCGCCGAACACGTCCGAACTGGCGTCACACCGACTTCATTCTCCTGGTTCGTATTGCGTTGATTGATTCAAAATCGCATGGATTCTACCCGACCCCAGAGAACGAATTTCCACACCTATATATATATATATATATATATATATATATATATATATATATATATATATTTATATGGTATGAAAAATAGTTTAAATTACTAGAATTGAATATACAATTACTTTAAATGAAAGTAGAAAATTCAAAAGGACGCTTAAAACACCTAAAAATGTGCGTATTATATTCAATAGGATCAATCGGACATTCAATTTAAAAAAGGTGCAAAATTTGAAGATATAATTCACATTTCATAAAGATATTAAAAATTAAGAATTCAAAAATGTTAGGATTAATTTTACTAATTCAAATGAAAGTAGAAAACTCAAAAGATATAATGTTAAATAAATACTTACATATTTTATAAAATGCACCCACTAAGAAACTGTCCTTGTATCTTCGAACACTTGATAAAGAGTAATATTAATTTCCTAAATCTTGCTTATTTATTTCACCACAGTAACCGGGTCGATCGTTAATTCTATTCTACTTTTTCAGATATTTTGTTTGTCTTCAAAACAGCATTCTTATCTTGTTTTCGAAGTTTCGAAATATGCGTTAAAATGTTATGGTAATATATAATTAAATACTGCTAATCGTATTCTCAGGGTCAGGTCAGTGCGACTAATTCCATATTTGGTCGACGTACGATCTTATCTTGTTTTCGTCGTTTCGAAAATGTTTCGTAATGACGCCGGGATATTTAACTAATTAGTGGTTATCGTATTTTTTGGTCTCCGAGGCCAATATTTGTTTTGTATTTACCAAATAAGATACTGAAATTGAATCGTTAATTATGTATATTACTGACTTGCGATATATTCTTGACTTCGAGTCGACAGAATTATCGTTGTGTTAATGAACTAATTACATATTGTTGATTTTTATTTAGTAAATTTACATGGTTGTGAATAAATGATTTAAAATAAAAATTAGGATATCAGGAATATCAGTTCTTCTAACACGATTATTTCAGTAATAAAACAATTATATATAACTTCCTATTCCAGGTAGTTGATTATTATTTGTAGATCTTAAGTTTAGGCGACATATTTATTTCTGCACGTGTTTCTCAAAGAACATTTTCTGTCAACTTTTCTAAATATCGGTAATGAGTATTTTTTAGCGATATTTTACAAAGATCTGTGGTAGTGAAAAATATCTTGTATATATTATTTACACTCAAACTTTGCATATCGAGTTCAGTTTCAATTGTTCACTCAAAGCAAACGGTTGCTATGAATTTAGAAAAATTAATGATTGACACCAAGCGTTTTAAATTTGATGATCATTCGCTGGCAACTCGTAGAATACAGCCCAAAGATCTAACTGGAAAACTTAATCCATCCGTTGTCTTCTATGAAGTACCTGACGTTTTATCAATTAATATTACGGAAAATCATGTTACTCTCAAATCTCCGAAAGCAACTCTTGATCTAGCTCCGGAGAGCTTTAAAGTTTTCAAAACGTACTTGGAGTATGCTTATCGATTTGACAATGATCCTGAAATGGGAAAGGATGAACCTGAAAGCCTGTGGGATGAACCAAGAACGATTACCAGATAGCTATATATCTCTTGGTAAATGGTTCAATGATGGCTACCTTTCTATCAAACACGACCAAACCTATGTCATGTATTACGTTATCAATACCTGATACTCTTAAAATTCACAAAGTCTTGTATTCAAAATAAATGTAGTTAAACACTTTCTTGTTTTATTTATTTTTTATTTCCAGTAGAGATGCAAATATAAAGATATTCTAATTATTTCAGACTTTCAACGCAAGTCCCAAAATTTACGCTCGACCTAATGCAATCGAAACAACATATTAATATCTACACCAAATATTTTTTATTCCTAGATCCCATATCCCGACTTTTACCCCCGAAATCCAATTTCCCGACTTTCACTCCCGAAATCCAATTTCCCGCATTTTCACACCAAATAACATATTCCTATAAACAACACTCAGATAACCACCATCTAAAAGACAACCTTATCCAAATGACTCGCCCGCCATCGCGGAAACGAACAACCCACACGAGCCGACCCGCCACATAGCTATCAACCAAAAGACAACATTATTCAACTGGCTTGCCAGCCCATATAGTGGAAACTTCAACGCACACGCCGCCTTCCCGGGCTCGAAACCCAACCAATGCTTTTTTCTATTTACTTACCACAACCGCCGCATGATGGCTCCATTTTTATTCAAACAGCCACTACCTGCGCGCGCCGGAACCCGCAACACAACAATTTCAATTTAAATTTCAACAACCAACGTTCCCGCCGTTCTGGACCTCGTCGTGGCGTTGAAGTTACCTTGCTCATCTACTCTCGCAACGTAACTCCATCCATGAAATCAGTTGTCTTAAGGTATTTATTTTTTCTTTTATTTCAGCATTGTTTAAATGGTAATTCTAGTACCACATGATGGATATAACCCAACTGCTGTACCTGATTTCTCCATGTTTAGCATGATAAACGTGCCCAAAAATCCCATACCTGGATAGCTAGATACAGTTACAGGTGGTTGCTGTATTGTACAAAACTTGTCATAATATATCTCACAACATAACTAGATACACGCAATCAGTTGCCTTAAGGCATTTATTTTGTTCTTTTATTTTATGTAATTAGTGAAGGACAAATATATAGCAATGCTACAAAAATAATAAATTTTTACTCACTTTATGTTTGGGAAATGCTCTTTATAAAGTGCGTGCAAGTTCTTCTTGATGTAAATTATAGTGGATATTTTGATCAGTTTCTTTCGAGATCGCTTGGCGTTACTGTCAGGATTTCCGCGAATCCTGCAGCTGCTGTACCGGATTTTTCCATATTTAGCATGACAAAGCTGCGCACATCTCGATAACTAGATATTGTAACGGGAGGTTGTTGTATTGTGCAAAATTTATCATAATATATCTCGCAACGTAACTCGTATTTATTTTTTTCTTTCATTTTAGCATTGTTTAAATGGTAATTCTAGTACCTCATGATCGATATAACCCAACTGTTGTACCTGATTTCTCCATGTTTAGCATGATAAACGTGCCCAAAAATCCTATACCTGGATAGCTAGATACAGTTACAGGTTAGGCAGAGCTGAAACCACGCATGCGTCAAAAAAAAAAATAGGGGAAGAGCTACGCATGCGTCAAAATAAACTTAAATAGTGAAGGATCGAATTAGAGTTGGAAGGTATAAAATGAAAGTGCAGACTAAAAACTTCAGTAATCGCTTAACTTTACAATATTCAAAAAGTTTAAGTGAATATATAACAAATCTGAAACTGTTAAGAAAAGACTTATAGTTCTATTGTGCAAAGAAGAAACTGTTGGTGCAATTACAAAATTAACAATATGAATCTAGTGCTAGATGTCCAAGGTTTCAAGATTGAAAATAATAAATTGTAGTGAAAGAATTCGCTGGATATGATGGTGGCAAAATATGTCACTACTTGTTCAAACCACCTTTTCTTTACCATTTGTTACCACCAGAGTTGCAGAGCCAAGCGGATTGGTTAGCAGCGAACCATCATTGTATAAATGGGTTGAAGGTAACACACCAATCCATAAATTTGCTCACATAGTTCAACAAATAACCTCAAAAGCAGATCGAATTTATGTGAAGGGAAGAGAGAAAGCAGATTTTTAAAGAAAATTTACAACCAAACCAATAATTGAATGTGACGAACAACCAAGTCTTCCTCAGAGTAAAGCAAAATGTTTCAATCATTCTAGGGAAATTTGTATGTGTGCTCTATCTAATGTTTTTATATATATATGAAAATTTTGTTATGGCTGAAATATAATAAAGTAATTTAATAAAGGAATTTAATATACAATGATTTTTATTTATCACTTTAATATGTGAAATGTTATTTAACAAAAATAGCATATAAGGTAGTATTTTATACATATATTTGTCATTTATTATCAAATTGTAACACTCATAATTCAACTGTTTCGACAGTTCCGACAGAAACAAAATATTCAAATATTTAATAATGAGCTCATGAGTATAATAAAATATAATAAATATTAGAACTTCAAGCTTTTTGGGTGTAATAAACGTTTGAGCTCAAATTATTGCTGTTAATTCGTATCTCACATGTAGATTTTTCTATATTGTAAATAAATTTTAAATTATTACATTTTTATATTCCTATTTTTGAATTATACTGTTACACTCTGCGTAATGTTGGTCAAGAACATCAAGAGCATTTAAAATTTTTAAATAGAACTTGTTACATTCTCTCTACAATGTGTAGTTGTTAACCTTGAGATTCCAGCAAGCGACTTGAAGCAAATAAAAGGTTGATCTTATTTTGCATTTAAAAATAAGAAAAAGAGTTGTAGCGGTATTTGAACTCAAGCTAGCGTTATACGCAGACCCCCATTTAGAAGCATTTAACAACTGAGCTAACAACCCTTTGACTTTTACATTGTTGGTTTCGATTCAGTATTCAGATTGAATTTCCAATGATCTTATTCAGCTGGTCTTAAAGCAGGTTCAGTTTTAATGGATTTAGTAAATAAGGTAACACTTTGACTTTACAGCAGTTTCAGTATTGAATGCATTTAGCAAATAAGACAACAACACCTTGAACTCTAAATTCTTGTTTTAGATCCAGTATAACAACTATGTACTTTCAACAGAGAATACAAGTTTTGTTTAATTAAAATATGATAAGCAAATATTTGAACTGAAAAGATAATCAATGAGAGTTTATGAAATAAAACAAAGAAATTTTTAATTAATACTATAATATTTAACTATATTTACAACAAGATAAAATTAACTAAAAAATAAAATAAAAATTAAATAGAAAAATATACAAAAATTATGGATTAAAATTAACCTAAAAATAAAATTAAAATTAAATAGAAAAATATACAAAAATTATGGATTATTATCTGCCATAATCCGCCGTAACATGCATGTATTACGGCATATCATGGCTGACGCCTCCTTATTTTTTAAGAATAATTTTTTCTATTTTCTTCTCTTTAATTTTAAAGTGGAAGACGTCCTCCTGCTCTCGCCTGATGATCGCCTCTTTCCTCCTGATAGTGTCTCGGACTTCCCTCAGGCACGTCGGGGCATCATCAAGTGATGGTTCAGCAATCTGGAACAAATGGAAAAATATTAGTTTCTATTTAATTAAAAATATTAGTTGATTCAAAGAAGTGATTAAATAAGAAAAATTTACATCTGCCAAGACGCGGTCCAATCCATCGTCCGGGATGGAATCAGGAGCAGCCGGTGAAGGCGAAGTCACAGCTGGAGGCTGAGCAGGAGATGCGTCTGTGGGCAGGGTTGTAGGCTCCTCCTCTGCAAGCTGAAAATTTTGAAAATTTACCAAACGAAAATGATAAAAGTTAAGACTTACATCCTGCAATACCCTCTCGAGGTCTTCATCGGACAAACCGCCACCCTCGGTTTCATCTGGATATTGCTGAAAATATTTGGATTAAAAAAAAAAATAGTTGAGCAACTTACAGGGAAGACCGCATTTACTTCCTCTTCATTCAAACCACCCTGCAAGATTTCCCCTTCAGGCAGTTCATACTAAAATATTCGAGTTAAAAAAATAAAGAAAATCGGAAATGAGATTTTTTTAAGTCCAAAAATTGATAAAGTTGCATTTTTTTATGTGTTATCGTTTTGTGAAATTTAAGCGTTTTTGAAGTTCATAAAGAGACTGTTATCCTTGTTGTTTTCGTTAAATATCTTTGTAACCTTGAGGAATCAATGATATAGTTTGGACTCAAACGATAGTCAACATTTTGCCAAAACTTTTCTTTATGTATCATTTTTCTGTGCAACCTCAAATAACAGCAGTATATGAAGATAAAATCTCGTGTCAATTTTAATAGAGAAACTTGCTTAGAAATACTCAAAACAACATAAAACTTTTTTATTTTATATTTTTTACTAAAAAGCTTCTTATTAACATTTTAGCATTCTTTTCGCTGTATGCGAGCGAAATGTATGAAAATAAAAATACATATATATGCAATTTGTTAATAACTTTTAACAATAACAGTACAATTATTAGATGTGATTATGACATGTAATTTTTAAGTGAAATAGACATATAATGTTAATAAGCGTAGGAAGGGGTTTATAAGGTGTTTGGGTGGGACACTTGAAATTGTATTTTTAAGTTCGAAAATTGAAAAAGTTGTATTTTTAATCTATTATCGTTTTGTGAAATTTGTCCGTTTTAGAGTTCATAAAGAGGCTGTTATCTTTGACGTTTTCATTACATATCTTTGTAACCTTGAGGAATCAAAGAAAGATTTTGTATTCAAACGATAGTTGACATTTTACCAAAACTTTTCTTTATGTAACATTTTTCTGTGCAACCTCAAATAACAGCAGTATAAAGATAAAATCTCGTGTCAATTGAATAGAGAAACTCGCTTAGAAATATTCAAAACAACTTCCAACTTTTTATTTGATATTTTTGACTAAAAAGCTTCTTATTAACATTTAGCATTCTTTTCGTTGTATGTGAGCAAAAATGTAGGGAAATAAAATACATTTTTATATGTGCAATTTTTTAATAACTTTTATCAATAGCAGTACAATTATTACATTTTGTTTATGGTATGACATAATATTTAATAACCTTTATTGTAATATTTTTACAAATATTAGAAATAAATGGAAAAAGAAAATGCTGATGTGTATTATAACAAAAATAAATAATATAATTCAATTCTTATAGATTAGTTATTGTATTCTTTTTTTACAAAAATAACTTTTTATAAGAAAAATAGAAAAGATAACACTTATGAGAATTAATGATAAATAAAATATATACATCATATATTCATTACATGGTGAAGTGGTAATATCAATCCAATCACTCTCTATAAAAGAGTTGTTGAAATAATACAATTTTAACTTATACATTTTACCACCAGAAGATACAAATTCGGTAAGGTTTTTCGAAAAGACATTATCTGTTGTTTTCATTCTTTCCCACGTATTTGGCCATAAATCGCTAGCATTAAGCGATGTGCAAATAAATCCTTCTCTGATACTTCCCCATTTTTCAATGTACAAGATGTTTCCAGCAAACGCTGTTAACAATATTAAACCATTCAGTAGCACAACCATGGTTGGAATGAAAACAACACATTAAATTTAATTTTATATCTAACTTATCAACAGTTTTTCATAAATACTTTTCAATATATCATCTGATATATTACTTGTTTCCAATTCATTGTTTAAAAGTTCTGTAAGTTCATTTATTTCATCAACATCACTTCCGAAAATATCTGAGGTAGATTGAATTGAAGGTAACGATTTATGCCCCCACGCTAAAGTAACATTCCTGGTATAACAAATCTTTTATCGTCTTGAGGTAATAAGGCCACTTTATTTTTTAATTGTGTATATATATTATGCAAAATTGAAGTAAATACATTCATTTTCCTATATTTAGTAACAGAGTTTTCAACTACCTCTTTATAATCATTTTCATCCAGTGCTTTCTTAATCAGGTATTTTTTAACACCTTTAGCTTTTTTATCAACTGTATCACCCAAATTAACACGGTATGCCTTTCCACCAGTGCCATAAAAGCAAAAAAGTACTCGCCCAGCATATTCATCTTTCATTTGCCTCAATATTGATTTGTTACTACTAATTCCGTGAATATTATTTGGTGTATAATTGGATGTATCAAATTTATCAATATTTTTTTGAATTTCAGAGTAAAAGTTATCTGATTCAATTTAAAAAATTAATGAACGTGTATCTGTGTACAATAAAGTGACCTTACCCCATATTTTTTCTTTAGAAATTCATAGTAGAAACTATACATTACAGTTTTTGATAAATCTAAGACTGCAAAACCTATATAAACTGGTTTATTGTAATATACATTTAATCTATCCAGTTGAATTGCTGCAAAATTTGAATTAAAAATGGAACTGCTATTAAAATTTGGTTTAGCAATTAAACCTTCAGCCCCCAATTTTTTTCCATAATTTTTCCAGTGTGTTACTAACCGAACATCATTTCTTTTATCTATATTTTCTAACGATTTTCCATAAACAGAATTCGTCATCTGTTTATAACAATTGCTCTCAAGTTTTGATTTCGCTTTATTTCTCATTTCTGTATTCAGATCAATATAGGGTTTTAACCAGGCTGATTGATTAAACTTTATACCCCTAAAAATTTTCACTAATTCTAAACCATTATTTAGAGCTTGTTGCAAGTTTCTATAATGTATAACATATATTTCTTTATTATTTAAATTACAAATAAGTTTTTTTGTTTTCCAGATAGGAGAACAAATATTTTCAGGTAAAATGGGAAATTCATTGTGAGATATATGCAAATGTTCCGGATAATTTATTTGAACTTCAAACACAAAACCGATAGGGGAGTTTTCAGAAATCTCTAAAACATTGATTTCATCAATTTCGTTTTGTGAAAGCCATTCAAACCCACTCTCTGGTAAAATCTGACTCATACTGTGTCTATATAAATTTGTTGCGTCCAAATACATTATGAAACTGCTCGGTTTGGATGGTTCAAAATTTTCTACAAACACATTATTGGCTACAGCTTTCCTAACAGAGCAATGACAAATTCCACCTCGAATATTGTTTTTAAAAAAATGTAGCATGTCAGTATCGGTTAGAAGCTCCAATTTTACATCTGTAGTTTTCAGGATAGCTTCCCAACTTAAGCCTGGAGCCGTATAGTAATGCGCTGGATCTAATTTATATAAATTGAGAGAAATCGAACGAAATGCTTCAAAGAAATCCGTTAAAATTAAACAATCTGATATTAAATAAATTATTGCATAGTCAGCTAAATTATTACAATCAAAAACATCCCAAGCTCTTACTGCACGATTGTAAGCCTCAGTTTCGATATTTACATCTTTTAGTTGATCATAAAAATCAGCTAACGTTGGTATGTGGTTTACTTGCAGTGTTTCTAAAGAATCGACAAATGAACATGGAAAAACACTTTTTGTCTAATTATATCAAATTTAATATCGTCTGAAAAATATTTTTTGATTTCAACACATTGAGTAGGTTCCAGACTCTTTGCCAAAAGAATCTGCAATAAATCGAAAAGAATCTAAGAACCTTAATTTTAAAAATATTTTGTTGATTTTATTTTCATTCTTTATTTCATCAACGAGAAGAGACTTGGAAAAGGAAACATATTTTTTTTGTTTGAGCAATAACATACATTTTATCTTTTTCACAACATAATTCTTTAATGAAAAGATGACTATCATATCCTGTCAAATTGTGGAAAAAAATTGGGATAAAATTGGGCACTTTAAAATTTAAGTTGCAAATACTGTGTGCCGCAGATCTGTAACGTCCTGTTAAATGATCGTGGTCTTTTACTTTTATATCTGTTTCATTTATAGTTTTATTACATATTTTAAATTCAATAATTACAATCATTTTTAAAAATTTTAATGTAATACAACAATTATGGTGATAAAATAAATATAATTTGTTTAATGTATTTGGATAATGATTATAAACACATTTGATCAAATCTTAAAATTTCTAAATATTTATTTGCAATCGGGAACTTCATTATTTTTGAAAACTCTATATTGAGTGGTAAAGGCGTCAATTTTGATGGGTAAGAGGGTTGTATTGGTGTCGCATATTATTCATTTAAGGGCAGATTGTCGAAATTCAGAATCTAGAATCCAATATGGCGGACTGCTAATCAAACTCAATGAATCTACCTAAAAACTTGTACAGAGGGATTTTCGGTATTGCTGATTATAGATTTGAGAGACGATTTTTGAAATTCGAAATGAAAAATCCAATATGGCATATAAGTCAAACTAAATGAATCTGTGTAAAAATTGTAAATGGGGGTTTTTGATATCGATGATTGTGGGTATGAAGACAGATTTTCGAAATTCAAAATGAAAAATCTAATATGTAGTAGTAGTAATAGTATTTATTAGCAAATATTCTGCTACATAAAGACATATAACTAATTAACATTATTTCGTACTAAAACTATTACAATTAAATATATTATTTAAATATAATTAGTTTTTACATATGCCACATTTTACTTAAACATATAAAGACTATTTATATATCTTGCATAAAAAGAAAGCTTAGTGTATATTACCAGGTCCTTGGTACCAGATTTCCTTATTCGATGAAGTACTGGTGTTGTACTGACGAATTTTACGTACCAGTGTTATTCTTTTAGACATATACTGGGGCAACATATTATAAGAAAAGCATATTGTTGTAAATTAGTCGTTGGTTTACGCTCATAAGTGTAGGGCAAATGAGCACATCTTTAATTCAGGTACATTTGTCAACTTCCAATATAATGCACATAGCTCTACTTTGCTGTTTTTTGTAACGCGTTTGTATATCTCTCCACAATCAAATAAAATAGAGTTAGAGTACGTACTCACAATCTAGAACTATAATTGATTTATATACATGTTAGAGCCTATAAAGACCACGATTGTTACTATATTCTGATCTTTAATTTCCCTGCATTTAAATACATGTTATAATGAAAATTCCACACGAGAAAACCCACATGATTATCTATTGTTATATTAAATGATTCAAAATCTGTTTGTTAATGAATACTGCCACAGTTTCAAGCAATGATAATGTATTTATGGGAGGGAGTTATTTTCTTTTTTGTGTTGATTACTTTCTGCACTTGCACTATTACTGACATTTTACGTAAATTAGGTAATTAGATAACAACTTAGGAAAACATATAAGAAACAATAAAGATAAAATGAACAAAAATAACAACTCGGGTGTCTATAAGTTGACATGTGGTAGTCGCCCTAGTTTCTACATCGATCATACAGGAAGATCATTCAAGACAAGATGGGATAAACATACTAAAGCTTTTGAGTGCCACAATAATAATAAGTCAACTTTTGCCGACCATTTATTAAATGAAAATCATGTACCTCAGAATACTTTCGAAGTATTACATTTACAACATAAAAGTAAAAAATTATATCTTTTAGAGTCATTAGAAATTAACAAAAACAAAAATTCACCATACCTCTTGAATGATCAAATCGAAACCAATTCATCCCCATTACTTAATCTTTTCAATAGAATTATATAAACTCATTGCAGCCATAATCCATTTTTAAAAACCCAATTATAATATTGTACTTTCTTAATGTTATAATCCCCGCCTACCTGCTTCAATAATCCTCTAAATACCTCTGTAATTGTATCACCATAGTTTTTTTGTAATAGTTTAACTATTAGTCTTACGTTGTATTCTGAAGAAGCTAGTAACCTGGTGAAACAATTGTCAATAGTAAATAAATTTAAGTGAAAATTACATCAGTGTATATATTTTAATATATTTGTAGTTCTAAACTAAAATATTTATTCAGTGACCCGCGAAACTACCCTATATGTGCAAATCCGTCAATTTATGAAAATAAGCGACCCCAAAAAAATCGTTTACCTCATTTGGAGGAAATCGGTTAATTTTCCAAAAAACTAAGATTGAGGATCCGCCAAATTGTATCCGCCATTTTGAATTTTTCAAATATAATCTTATATTCGCGGTCAGCGACTCCAAAAACCCTTGTTTACATAATTTGGTGCAAATCAATTGATTTTCGAAAACAATTGTCCGCCATTTTAGATGCACCATTTTGAATTTTTCAAATATAATCTTATGTTCGTGGTCAGCGACCCCAAAAACCTCCGTATACAAGATTTGCTGCAAAATGGTTAGATTTGAAAAATTTGGCCATAAAATGGGATTTTTCACACCCATATTCGATCCGCCATCTTGAACTTTCTTATCCAACTGCACCAGCCTTAAAGAGCTGTTCATTTTCACAGTTTGAGTCGAAATACGGTCCAGTCGCTTGCAACTTTTTTTTATAAGCTTTTTTCCAAAAAATTTTAAGTTTCGTTCCACTTTCGGTCGCCATATTGAAACCGCCATATTTGATTTTCCAAAGACGCACACGGCATTCGAAAGTAGACTTCATAAGCTTTAAAATGAGCCGTCGGTTGATTTTTTTGGGCACCTACAATATTGGCCACAGCTCTGATTCACTTGACATGGATTAACACCTATGTATGTTGTTCAAAATTTGGCTTAACCATTTAACCTTATATTTTCTTATTCATGTTTATTTTATTATAAATCTACTGTTTGCTTAGATGGGCATTTCTATTTAGAATTTCTGATGAAAATAAAATATTTATTTCTTATTTTCATGTTATTAAAGTTAGGGAGAGATATGACACGAAAAACGCAAATCATCCAGTCATCACAACAAATTGCTTGCATTTACAAGCCCAGTCTATGGTCATATCCACAGCCCACTAATAAACTAAGGGAAAGTATGCCGTTTGGGCACCAATTTCTTATAAATTAAATCATTCTATACTTTCCCGTATAACGTAATTTATGGTTGTTACTTTTACACTTGTATGCCACACAATAAACTAGTATTTCATTGGAAGCAGCTCCCAACCGAGCGAAATAGTCTCTTGCCCTCTCTCTCTTTAGTCTTACCACGACATTTATGCATGACAGGCTATATCTAGAAGGTACATGATCTAAGTTTTGTGGACACTGTTTCTTACGCAGAGTCTTAGATCATTTACCATCTAGATATAGCCTGTCAAGCTTAAATCGTGGCATCGCTAGAAAGAGAGGGCAATAGAGACAGTAAGAGGCTATTTCACTTATTGGGTAGAAGCAGCTCCCAACCGAGTGAAATAGCCTCTTGCCCTTTCTATTGCCCTCTCTCTCCTTAGTCTTGCCACGACCATTTGTGCACTGCTGGGTATCTCTAGAAAGTAAATGCTCTAAGTACAGAGTGTGTCCTCCTTTTACTCAAACCTCCATACTGTCAACCAAGGGTAGAACCAAAGTTATAACCGGTAAATTGCTGCAAATCGGCAAATGTAAATATTAACGCCACTTTGTGACGTATACTTTCGTAAAAATTTACGAGCCATCCTTGGGTTTTCATCTGGTTTCCAGTGTCGTTTTTTCGAGTAAAAGTTTGGTTAGGAATTAGGAAGTTTGAAGTTTTATGTGTGGTTTGTTTAGAATTGCTGATGTTAGAAAATAATAAATAAAGGTGGCCCGGGTGGTTGGTAGTTAGTTATTGTTAACAGAAACTGGAAGATTCTTCAGATTCGAAAGAGACTTAGCTTTATTTTTATGACTCTCTGTTCATGAGATTAAATTGAGCCTATGTAAGAAAAACCATTGAAGAAATGGATTCCTTTGTTTTTAACGAGATTTTTAGAGGAATTCCTATTTCGTCGTCGTTAGTTTGAACAGGGAGTTGTGTATTTTGGTGGATTTGAGTGAATCTTGTTACAGAAACCTTTAAGTCGGTAAGTATATGATGGAGCAATTGCAACTATATATTTTTTAGGATCGTAATGATAAATAAAAGCCCCTACATTATGGCTAAGGAAAAAGGTTCCTACGGTATGTTAAACTCTTACAATCAAGTAAGTTTTTGTTTGAATACTACACAGTTGAATATAGTGAACTCTTATATTCATACACTTACATTCTAGATTGAAGATATCGTAATATAAACTTATAAGGAGAGCAATAAAATGTGATCATATGAACTTTTGACTTGTGAAGGGTAAGAAATAATTATGCAAGGCCGTAGCCAGGAAATTTTTTTGGAGTGGGTTTTTTGGGGAGGGTTGGATAATTTTTTTGATTCATGATGGGCTGATTAGGACTGCAAAATGTATATTTTTGTTAATGTATTTCAAGAATATATAAAATTATATAAATATAAAATTTATTCCATGAAAAACATGATTAATTGGTTAAAATTGAATCTTGACCCTCCCCGCTGGCTACAGGCTTGTAATTATGCATATATTAATAAACAAAATTAATACACTATCATTTATATTTTGAATACACATAAGAGAAATACAAACTGCTTTATTTAGTATAAAACATTATTTCATAAATTGTTAGCAATTGAAGGACTAACATAATTCTTCCCTCTAAAGAGTGTGGCTTTTCTGTAGGGTGAAAAAGAAGTCTTATTCTACTTGTTTCCTAAATGATATTTGTGGCATATTTTTCAATGTCTAAGTACTTCTTGGGAAATAACACTACATTTAAGAAAATTGCTGTATATTCCAAAAGTTTTGGGGTCTAGGTCAGACTCCTGTTGTCAATGGTTAAGAAACTTTGATAATAAAGGCACAATCCTAAGATGTAAATTAAAATATTTTAATTAATATTTTCTTAACTGTGGTGTTATTTCCTAAGAAGTACTTAGACATTAAAGTCTTATACTGCTTTGCTGAAAAGGCAATGATATGGCAAATTTATTAGATCATTGCCTTAAAGGGTTGCAATGTCTGTTTGAAAAGAAGTTTCAATTTTGGTTTTATTTATTTATTTATTTAAAAACCATAGCCCAACAAAACATAATTAATAGGGCTGATTACAGATTACACTTAAATAGTTAGATGATTTAAAAGCAAAATAAAGATATAAACAATACACAAATGTAAATGGAAGAACAGTAACTAAAAAAGCAAATAAAACCAGAACACACATTTTTTTTTCTCCAGTAAGAATTCGAGATATTTCGACTGAGCTTATTGTAGGGCAAATTCAAATCACACCGATGAGCTACTTTATTAAAAGTTGAGCACATTTTATACAGTGGAGACGAGCGTTGGCTTTTATGACTCTTTTTAGTGAGCCAGCTTATTTCGTTCAGCTCACCAAAACAAGTAGTTCACAATGAGTCATTCATTTGAACGATCTCCTAAAACACAGCCCTTTACCCCTAGGCGGATTTATATAATGTCTCTACTTGTGTAGTGTACTGCTCAAATTAATATTAAAGTTTTGCTGAGTCATAATTTAAAGATCATTAATTTACGGAAATATAAAATTTTTATTTTTGTATTATTTGGTAACAAAAATAAGAAAAAACTCTTAAACATTAAAATGTAAACGTTCTAAACTCTCAAAACAAATAAAATTATTATGGTTACTTATAACCCAAATAGAAATTTAGATAACAAAAATACTGCAAAACAGTAACAACCCTGTGCCTTAGTGCCTGTCATATTAAAAATTTAAAATACCCATTCATGGATCCGTTGAAAATAAATCTTTCCGGCCAAATTTTAAAATAATACCCTTCATCTCATGAACCAGACGGCTGACGGCTCTTTTCTCTCCACTGCTCCGAGCCGAGTCGACTGTGCCGCTCGAAAGATTGAACGATAAACGAGTCAACGAGTCTCTAGTTCGTGATTGAACGTTAAATGTTCAGCACATCCTATGACTGTCAACTCGCTCGAGCTGAATGACTCTATTAATGGCAGACTGAACGAGCTATTAGACTAAACTGTGCCGCTCATTCGTAGCACATGTAGAAGAGTCGTTCGTTTTGAACGACTCATTCACGAACGACACAAGCTTAGTGGAGACCCAAGCATCACATTTGTATTTGCTTTGGGTAGATAGAAGTAATGTTTAGACCTACCAAAAATTCTAGGTACAATAAAGTTTAGATCCTCCAACAAAGACGGATACACAATCTTACCTTTAACCATTTTTCAAAGAAAAACTATTGAATATATTTCTCTCTGCTCTTGTAGACTATCAAAACTGAAACGTTGTAATAAACAGGCGTTATCTATACCTCTCCGTGGCTAGATGTTATCTTGTCTAAACGATAAATATTTCAAAAATTTTCGTTGTACTTGTTCCAAAGCGACAATATATTTATTATAGATGGGCGACCAAATTACAGAGTTATATTCTAACTTACTTTTCACTAAGGAATTGAATAAAAGTGCAAAAGTATCTGCATTATTGAGCGATTTACCGCTTCTAATTATGAAGCCTAACATCTGCATGGGTTCAGAAAGATGAGTTTCTTTTTTTTTAAGAACACTTTGTTGTCAATGGTATAATCATATAAAAAAGGGGAAACCTTTTTGGAGAGTCATTACCGAACACTTATTAGCGTTGAGTAAAATCTTATTTTTTGCACACCAATTCTGTACTTTGTCAAGGGCATTCTGAAGTTTTCGACTATCTTCTAAACCATTTATTAGTAAATATAGTGTCAAATCATTGCGAAAATTTGAAATTGTACGTCAATTTCTTCAGAGATGTCGTTAATAAAGATTAGGAATAGGAGAGGTCCAAATTGGATCCTTGAGGCACACCCGATGAGACCCCAAAAGTTGTTGAGCTAAATCTATTATATTGCGCAAATTGTGTTCTTCCAGTTAAGTAAGATTTAAAAAAATCCACAAAATGCGGGCTTATGCCAAATGATCTTAGTTTTTCTAATATTATACTGTGGTTAATTTTATCGAAGGCTTTGGAAAAGTCAGTAAACACCGCATCAACCTGACCTCTTCCATCAAAAACATTTGACAAATATTGTACAAAACAAGACAAGTTAGTGGTCGTTGATCGACCCCTCATGAACCCATGGTGGTTAGTTGAAATTAATGAGTCAATTCTAAACAATATATAATCATTAATTAGCATTTCAAATATTTTAGAAAACCCACAAATTAATGATACAGGTCTGTAATTTGGTATGTCTTTCTTGTCCCCCTTTTTAAATACTGGGCAAATTTTGCTCACCTTCCAGCAATCTGGAAAAACGTCAGAAAATAGAAAAAGATTGAAAATCTTTGATAGCGGTCTAGCTAATACTCTAATAGTATCCTTCACAACAAAACTTGGAATGCCTCATGACCTTTTGACATTTTTGGTTTCAATTTTTTAGTTATATTTATTAAATCATCCTCTGAAAAGAAAGGCTGACTGATTAAACTATTGCTACGTCAACAATATTATCGAAAGGCAGATCATACATACTACCAAAATACTCAGCAAATGAATTTACAATATCCATGGGAGAATCCAAGATCTTATCCTCGAGTGTTATGCTTGCTGGTATAGCCGATGTATTTTTTTTCTGTTGAATAAATCGCCAGAAGGATTTCGGATCTTGTGCAATATTGTTTTCAATTTGGCGTATATATTGTTCATATGCTTGTTTTATCATCAGATCAGTTTCCCTTTTCAATTCCTCGAATTTACTAAGATAAAATATATTACCCGATTTCTTCCATTTTTTCCGAACATTATGCTTATTCCTAAGTCTCTTTATTATAGACTCATTATACCAACATGGATATCTCCTATTTTTATTTTTAAAGCTCGGTACTGATTTATCCATATTTTCCCATAAAATATCATAAAATTTACAACACGTTTCATTTACATCTACATAATTGTCTAACTCGTTCCAGTGAGCGTTAGTAATGTCATTATATAAAAAAACTAAAATCTGCTTTTTTTAAAGTTGTAGGACATTATTTTCATTAACTGCAAACTTCTTATTTTTACACAATGCCAAACTAAATGAAACTTCTAAAGCGGGATGATGATCATTTTCGGGGACCATACTGTTTGTAGCTCTTAATATATCACACAATCAAAATTCGCAAAGACCAAATCCAAATATATTTGATTTATATTACTTACCGAGTTAAACTGTTTGAAGGATAACATATCCATAAAGTTATAACTTTAAATACTTTTCGGATCTTTCGAACTTGTCGAATTGGCAAAATTGGTAACGTTAAAATCACCTATAACTAATAAAAACTGACTAAATTACTTAGATTCAATAATGTCAACTGAACACTGATAGTCATCAATAGCACAAACAACGATTATATAAAACGACTGATTAAGTTGACATATTTTGCAACTGATAGATTAATTTCAGGTACCAAGCTATCTACATTATTAAGAACTATCTCAGTTGACTTTATGTGTTACTAACAGCAATAGATACCCCGCCACCTTTTGTATTTTGTCTGTCATTACGATACACCACATAGTTTGCATTAAAAAGTTCACTGTGTCTAACACCGTCAGATAGCCATGTTTCGGTAAAGCAAACAATATCAAACTCACCTCTTGATGTAGCCAAATAGAAACGGTCAGTTTTAGTATTTAAACCCCTGACGTTCTGGTAATATAGGCTGACATTGAAATCCGAATTTGTTGAATGTAACTCTGGGCGATCCCTTGGGTTATCAGTATGTAGCAAAGGTTCCTTCTGTAACATCGCATTACACTTATAAATTCGAAAAAACGATAACTATTACAGCCAATATTAATGCACAACCTACTTTTATTCAACAACAAATAGTTGAATTCTGCAGCATATACTTCCATCAAAACATTGATTCCGCTATTATTTTTATTTGTATATTTGTGCAACACTTTTGATTCATTTATTATTTGCTTGGGAAAATTCTGTTTATGAAATTTTTTCACGAACTCACTGGGTTGGGTAATATTCTCATGTTTTACATTAATTTTTTTAATCTTTGTTTTAAAAAATTGACCAATTTTTATCTCATATTACTGTCTGAGTTTCTTTTCCAAATCTACCTTCAGTTGTTCCAATGATTTTTTGTCTTCACCCTGGATCATAACCCGACCTTGTGAGCCATGTTTTATTTCAGAAAGAGAAATATTTATCTCGGTAGGTGAAATTTTTTTCGCTAATACACTTTTTCTTACTGAGGAATGTTTGTATTTTTTTGGCTTTATTATTAATGGTTCAGTTTTATTTTTTTTTTCACAATTCCTGCGTAATCATATGTTTCAGATCGTACCGTATTATTACCTTCGAACAATCAATAAGCTGCTCTGTCTTTTCAATTCTTGAAGTTTTATGGTAGAATTCACACTACTTGTATGTAATATCGTTTCCACCTTGGGTACACATGCACTACAAAACCATTTTAAACCATTACATTCTTGCTTTAATTTCACTACTTGATCCTTAACTTTAACACAATAGATATGGTACGGGTTCTTGCAGAAATCACAGGTTATTTGTTTGCTATTAACAATAAAATTGTCAGAACAAACAGCATATGTCTGTGCACTCGCCGCCATGACATACCCATTACCCCATTTGATTGGGAAATTTTCGAACTGGACGTAATAATTAAATCAACAACTTGTAATAATTCTAACCTCTAACATTGCTTAATCTACTAAATTTCATAAACATAATTTAATACTTCCACTGTTTCTAAATTTTATAACTACTCTACCTTTGAATTAAAATGTCCTAATAGTATATTTTCCAACTAGTGAGATAAGTTGTCGATTGTTCACGAGAGCGACGTTGAAGGCACAAATGCAGGATCAACCTTTATTGTTAAATTTAATTTGCTATTTTAATATCATAATAAAAATATAAACTTTGTAATGTCAATCTGACAGTTATATTGCTTCTTTCAATGTTGTCAATTTGAGGGAGGCAAGGATAGTTTGTGTGTGGTAAGTATAATTTGTGTGCGCCAAGTAAACTTAAACGGTGCGTAGTTTTAAAATGAGCAATTAGCTGTTTTTCAACTGCATGAGTAGTGTTGCCCAAATGCAAGAACAAGACGAGACTTAGCCAGTCTTGGTCTTGGTCTTGCGCCAATACACCTGGTCTTGGTCTTGGTCTTGCGCTCCCAGTCTTGGTCTTGGTCTTGCAGCAAGAGTCTTGCAAGTCTTGCAATTACCTATTAGTCTATTACTATTTATTAAAGTTTACTTTAAATCTTAGAAATACGTATTAGAATTGGAACATTGTGAGCTTGAATTAACATAGCCATAGTAAAGATCAAGCAGATTAATAAATAACTGAAGATTTGATAAGAAATTCGAAAAATCAACTGACCTATTATAAATACTTACTCTCATCATCTCTCTCAGAGATATTCGGGCTGGTAAGCAATACAAAACTCTTATCGCAGGCTTTTTATTTTATTAGTAGGTAAGCACCTACGCTTTTTATATTATTTTATTAGTTTTGTAGAATTTTTTTACACGTTTCAAGTATATTTAAAAGTGGCTACAATATTTATCAAACGGGTGATATTTGAACACTTTTTTGCTATTTTTTATAATATATAATAATAGTACCTAAGTAATTAGTTTAAAACCATATAATCAATATTATAATATATACTTACTAGAATAAATTATTATGACATCTACTACCTATCCTTACCATTTTATCCTAATCATAATACTACTTGCGTGATCAGTATAATGTATTCATTCTCATTCTAAGCACTCTGAAACTTATTTATTCTTTGGAACACCTGTAGGTACTCTTAAAATTCGAAATTATTTTGCATGAGTATACCTACGCCCTGTGGCGGCAATCAAATAGTGTCAAATGTTGTGATTTCGACGCGGCGGCAACGATTGTTGTATATGATTTCAAAAGAAGCCGCCGGCGCGTGTATCATACCCATGTACTTCCGAAAAGCGGCAAATTTCTTTGAGAAGTAAGTACAAAACCTTTGATGCCGCATAATCAAAGTGCTGATGGTTAAAACATAACTATGCATGCACTCAGTTTGATTTTAATGGATATTTTTTTATTGGCTATGTAGGTATGTTTATGGTATTAGTCGTAATGCGCATAGGTCCACTTTTTCATATTCTTTGATACAGCTTTTTGCGTCTCATAGAATTCCTAAGCGTACCTATACACCCCGAACTGTTACACCTAACTACTCCGTGAAATAGCGCTAAGTCCTAGCTGCAAGACGCAAGAGTCTTGCAGGCTATGTCTTGTTCTTGCTCAAGTCTTGCACGGTCAGTCTTGGTCTTGCTAAAAATACGCGGTCTTGTTCTTGGTCTTGGTCTTGCAAAAACGCAAGAACAAGACCAAGACTGAATTTGGGCAACACTATGCATGAGTAATAAAAATATAATCAGTTCCAATTATGTTTTTTACTTCAACACTATGAATCAAATTTAATAGTTCATCACTTATAAATTATATCACTTAAGCTTCATGACAATCATGACACCTGTCTGTACTCAAATTATCCTTTGGGTAAGGTTTCTGTAGAAGTCTGCATTTTGTTTTCCTGTGTTAATAGGATAAAGTGCAAGTTGTTTTTGTTTATATATCTCTCTGACATAGTGAAATTGGATAGCTCTATGCCTGTGATGCATAGATGAATTTATAATTATATCAATTGACCAAGCAATAACATAGTTCTATCACTTAAATATATCCAGTTTTGATTTTATAGTTAAAAAAAGTTTGCATGATTCATTGCAAAGGTGCTATCTGGTGAAATACAAGTAAATTAGATTTCTGTTGATTTTTCTGTATGATGCACTTGTATTTTTTTACACTTCATTGCTGGTACTGAATGTATCATTCATATCAGTTGGTATTATAAATGAGTTTGCATTGTACATATTGAATCTAACAATAATTCATTTAGCATAAGCAAATGGATGTGAATAAGTAGATCCATCTTACTTATGTTCCACGTCCATACCTAAACATGTTCTAAAAGTAGATTGTCCTCCTTCAAACTCCTTTTTAAAGATAGTTTCTCTTGCAGTTGGTTCATCTTAAGAAAGCAAAAAGCATTATTTGCAATCAGTGTATGCTCTTAAAAAATGTAGTGAACTGTATATTCCAAAAAGTGAAGGATTGTTTGAGTCCACAAATACTCATTTTGCAATTACAGGCATTTTTAATTGTTTTAATTTCAAATTATATTTATGTTTTCTTTTGCAGCTATCGATAATATTAATCTATTGAGTCAAATTTTACCAGTTCCTTTCCTGTGTTCAAAGCCTCATCCCAGTAATCCGGCTTTGTAATAAATAATGTTTTAATTTGGACAGCCAACAATTATTTATGATTTTTTTTTCTGGAAGATCCCATTGTGGTTCATTTTGGATGGTTAAAGACTTCATGTAACGTAAATGTAAACCAGTGATACATTGATCACAAAATTTTTCACTTTTGTCTATAACAACAATATTTTGTCAATTTTAGACAATTTTCACTATCCATAATTCTGATATGATATTTATTTAAACAGTCACTTTTTGATGTATTCACCTTAGTATCACTTAAGTTCTTTGAAGGTAAAATTACTTTAAAGTTCATTATGAATAATTTATCAAAATGTTCACCTGAGAGAACAACATTGAACTGCAATTCTGGCACTTACAGAACAACATTTGCCTGGACTTTCAAGTAATATTACCATCAGGGCCAGATTTACAGAAGGGCACTTTGGGCACTGGTCACCAACAGTGGACCAAAATTAAAAAATTATATATTTGAAGAAAAAAATCGAGCAAAAATTGTAAATGACGGCCAAAATCGAAAAAAAGTTAAAAATCAAAAAACTTAAGTTGATATTGTATGAATATTGATTTTGAAAATTTGTTTGTACATTTTCCAGACTCTCAAGCTTATATGTAAATTAAATTTAAGATTTTTTTAAATATGTGGCAAACTTTTTTTTCAAATAAAATTTATAAATTGGGCTAACTTTATTTATTTTAACATATCAAAGTATGTAAAAATCAATTTATATGACATGTTTTATTAAAACTAAAAAATGTAAAATAAAAAAAGTGACTGGCAATTTTGAATCCCTTAAGTAGGCCCCCACCAGTTTTGTGCCCAGGTACCCCCAAAACCTTAAATCCGCCCCAAATTACCATCATACAACTTAAGTGAAAGTAGGGTGGATATATCAATAAGAAACAGTTCAAATACATTTATTCAAAAGTTAGCTGATCAGAATTATTGACAGCATATCATAACTATTGAAAAGTGAAAAGTTTCTGGAATCAATATAATGGGTATTCTTGTTAAAGAAAAAAAATGAAAGATTTACATTACAAGAAGTCTTCAGAATATAAAGACATTTAGTCAACTGGAAGGATTTGACTCAATAGACTGATATTACCCATAGCTGTAAAATGAAACATATATGTGAAATAATTTGGTATGAAAATAACATTCGTAAAAGAAAAACTGAATACTGATTTATTTAAGAAGCATCCAGATGATTTCACAGATAGCACTGTAAATATATGTAAATTCAAAATCTATATTTATGGGCTCAAACAATCGATAACATGTTGGAATATACCCGTCACTAAATTTTTACAACATAGACTGATTGACTCTTGCTTACACAAGATGAACCAACTGCAACAGAAGGTCTATTATCTTTAAATAATTTGGTCAAGTGCGAGTTGGAATCGCATACTAAGGATTCCGTACCACCTTCAAGATTCTAATATTCCAGTTTCAGACAAGCAGGGAATGAGTGCATTTTCTTATATTTACCCTAATATATTTTAAAGGAACCGTTTTAAATTTATAAAAAATATACACTTTGATTTTGATTTTTTTGATTAGAGTTTTATTTCGCTAATAAAGTTTCAGGGAAGCATTTTATAATCTACTGTCTGAATTTTGTCTCTGTAGATTGGAAGATAACAGGGGTAATAGGTCAAGTTTTAAATAATAAATTATTAAATCTTTTAGAGAAATTATTTAAAAATTCAAATAAAATATATTTTTCAAAATTTTAGGTAGTGTAGTTTCTAAAGAGAGAATTATGTCGATGTTTAATATTTTTGCTAATATCTTTTAAACAAATGATTTAAAAATATGATGTATTTGTAATTCACATAATGAGCCTTTTATTTGGTATATTACATGATGACGTTTGAAAATTGAATTTTTATTTTCCATTTAATTGTATAATTTGTCCCTAAAATTACTATGGAGGTTTTCTAATAATTTTTCTTATCAATTTCAAGTGAGCCCCAGTACCCCTAATTATTTTCAAAATTTTAGGTACTATGGTTTCGGAAATAAATAAGAGAATTTTTTATATCTTTATGTTAATATCTTGTAAACAATTAATTTTAAAAATATGAAAAATATATATTTGTATTCCTCATAACGAGCTCCTTTATTTGATATATTGCATGATGCGTTAAAAAATATTTTTTATTTTCCGTTTAATTCTATAATTTGGCCCCCAATATTAATATTATGGATTTCTTCGTATTTTTCATGTAAAAAAAAAAATAGGTCTTATAGTTTGGGAAATAAAGAGGGAATGGGTAATTTTTTTAATATATTTTAAAATATTTATTTAAAAAATATATATTTGTAATGGTCATAATGAGCCTGTGATTTGATATATTACATGATTCGTTAGAAACAAGTTTAATTTTTTATTTTCCATTTAATTCTATAATTTGCCCCCAAAATGAATAATTTTACAGCTTATGGGTTCGTTGATAAGGGGGGTGGGGGAGGAATGGGTAATTTTTTTATGTTTTTGTTAATATTTTTTAATTAATTTTAAAAATATGAAAAAAATATATTTGTTTTCGTCATAATGAGTCCTTTCATTTCATATGTAACATGATGCGTTAGAAACAATTTAATTTTATATTTTCTATTTAATTCTGTAATTTCTTCTTTTGGGATATGTACTCCTGATCGGGTTACCAAACTATACATTGATACCAAATTTCAACCTCTTCCGTCCAGTAGTTAAGGAGAAAATTACTGTGATGTGACAGAGGCAGAAATGATATTATAAGGGTGTCCGTATATTGTATATATGGAACCCTAAAAATTAGATTGAAGGAAGTCAATTCAGTCTTGGAACCATTTTAGGTATGGAAGTAGAACAGAAGCAAGATGGATCTACTTGCACAACGCAAACTCTACTATTATACCAGTTGATCTGACTGATACATCCAATCTCAGCACTGCAGAGTCAATACCTACTAGTGCACTATACAGAAAAGTTCCTGGAAACCTAATTTACTTGTTTTCATGCACCTGACCAGATCTCACCTTTGCAATAAATCATGCAGATTGTTTGGCAGATTGTCTGAAAGCCTACAATGGTGCAGGTTTTGTTGGGAATACTTCAACTAGAAAATCAACAACTGGATACTTGACCAAGTGATGGAATATTGCTATTGCTTGGTGCAATTAAACTATTTCTACATCAATGATTGTATCACAAGAGAAACAAGCGCAGATATATCCAATTTCACTATCTAAGAGAGAAATATCAACAAAACCAACTTACACTTCATTCTGTTAACCCAAAGGAACAAAATGCTGGCTTATACTTAAAAGGCATTACCATAAGGACAATTTAACTACCGACAAAGCAACAGGTGTCATGGTCATGCCATTTAAATGATCTAATTTATAAGTGATGAATTATTAAATTTGTTTAATAACTGTTGAATGAGATGTAATTGAATATATGTAAGTGTTTTGTTTTAATATTTTATTGCACTATACACATCATTATGATTATTCAATTGAAAATGCTCTACTTGAAGATTAAGAAGTTGCCAAAGACCTAGGTATATATTTTGATAGTAATTTGAGTTTTAACTTTCATGTAAGCCTTGTAACCAATAGGGAATTAACATCATTAGGCATTATTAAGAGAACTCTAAAGGATTTTAGTAATATAGCTTGCTTCAAAACTATTCTGCTCCTATATAACATCTGTTCTAGAATATACTGAGGGTACTGAGAAAGTGTATTAGGTTTGTGGGCTTCAAGAAGATATTATATATGAAGAGACTCTGAAGTCAATTAACTTGTCATCTCTACAGGATAGAAGCTGTTATATGTATGTGAGAACTTAAAAAAAAAAGTGGCCTGATTGTCCTGAACTATTGTGTGATAAATATAAATGTCCCAAAGAGAACCCTGACGGACTACAATCTATTTGATGTCCCTTTATATAGAACAAATTATGATGTATCATTTTCTTTAACACGTTCTGCGACTGCGAATAAATTGACAAGAGAAAATAATATTCTCTTTTTTAATGACTCATTGAATGTGTTTAGCTCAAAAATAAAAAACCTCTGTGTTATTACCCTTATTTTAATACCCATATTCGTAATTACATTATATTATATTTATTGTTTTTTATGTTATTGTAAATGTATATTTGTGAATTTTAAATTTATTGCAAATGGATGTCCGTTAATAAACATTTATTCATAATGTTTAAATGATTTTTTTTGTTAAATAAAGTTCCTAATATTTAATTTCGTTTGTTTAGTTATGTTGCTACCTTACCACTTTTTTAATGTCAGTCCATCTTTACATTTTTTTCATTATTATTAAATTTTATTCTGCTTGGGAGAAAAGTCTAAATGCACAAACTCTGAAAGTCTTTTGTTTTCGATATACAGTATTTCAAAATTGAATTTTTCACCTCTTAGTCTCTATGAACTCAACATTAACTTTACTCTCCATTGTTCGGACGAGGTTAGTTAGCGATTCGCGTTCGTTTAGTGAAAAGTTTTAATAGATTCCGAAATAACTGATTGTTTTTTATATGTATTATAGACTTATGAATGAGATGAGAACTTTCAAATGGCACAGTTTTAAAAAAATATTCGAAACCCACTTTTTTAATATGCCTCGTAAGGGATAAAAAAATCAAACGTTAATGGGCGGTATTTGGAAAACAAGAGAGTTTATCCCCATCGATACTCCTAACCAACGAGTTCAAAATTATTAAATGTCACAAATTAAAAAAAAAAATTGGTCGAATTTCATTTAATAATAATATTCTGAATAATGGGTAAAGAACAACGTTGGGGGGCTGTATATCGAAAAATAATGTCAAGATTTAAAAAAAAATAGTCATTTTCCATAAGAATAGTGCGGTGTCCTTTCCGAAGTCTACAGGATCTAATACTCGCAGGCATACAGTTGCCGGTACAATTGGTAAGACCGATTTTATGCTCACACTTTCTTTTCTCAATTCTCTTAAGCAGATCAAATAACGTAAATGGAAGTTTTACAGAAAACCTACCAATTCGAAGAAATTATTGATGTAGCATTAATCCAAAGCTGTAAAACCGAACAAGCAACCAACATCAAGTCAGTGTCGACCTAACAAAATATATACAGTATGCAATAGCGAAATGAAATAAATTCGATAACGAATAAAGGAGGGCTTGTAGGGAAAAAATATAAACAGTGTGTCATGTGACACTGGCCAATACCAACTTTCTTAGTTTAAATGCAAGCCCCTGTATATTATTTATTTTTTAGATTCTCTCGGTAATTGTAGACTTAATTCTTATACAATGTCCTACACCTATCTTCAACTGTTTCGGAAATATTAAATGTTTTCAGATTTATTACAAAAATTAACATTAAAAAAAGAAAATAATTGTATATTACAAATTCGCCACATTACACTCAATACTTAATTCCCATTTAGCTCTTGATATTGAGATAGTAAACAAAAACCATTCCTGCGTTCCTTTTTACTGATTTGGAAAAAACAGTTTTATTTATTTTCGTCAGAAGTCATAGCCTTACCACAGAATAATCAAACCCAGAAGCCAAACTCTTGTCGGAACCTTTGATGTTTTGGGGGTCAAGATTTCGTGACCTTGAATAGAATCGGCCGTTACTATGATAGTAACAACATCCGGGCGGTAACTTTAAATTAAATATAAGGACGAATTCGTATTAAAAGATGAACGACATATTTGAAAAATGTAAGTTTGAAAATAAAGATGTGTTTTTATACCTGTGATATACCAAAAGTTGTACCTCAAATGGTGCGGAAGTAATAGGTCCAACTAACAATCCTTTTGAGGCATATTTTAATTTTAAATTTTTTTTTGACAAACTGACTTTACTTGGTATACCTCGTTCTGATGCAATTGTGAATAATAAATAAATCTTATAATATTTAGTGTTAGTAAAGAGATCATTTGACAGAATTGTTTTAAACACGATAAATTTCACTTCATAGTTAGGTTATGTTTGATAATTGATATGTAGTTGAATATTGTGTATATGTAAGTAACATGTATTTAACAGATTCTTTGTGAATAATAGGATTATTTTTGTTGCTTTTACTCTGAGGATAGGATACATTTTTTAACTTCGAAATAATATAAAACTACATTTTTCTGGGGTTCCTGGAACCTACCCTCAAATTAATTACTTTGTCGCACATGCGCAAAGAAATTTGTATCTGGCGGCAACAGAGAGTTTCACTTCTGGGTTTGATTATTCTGTGGCCTTAGGATCTTGTTGTCTGTCTGCATGATAGTGCTGAACAGTGTCAGTGCTGTTGTCTATTGAATTTCTTTAACTGTACCTAATAATATCAGAAAATGGTTCATTTAACAGAAATGCACAAAATAACTACTCTACAAATGATTGGTTATGGAGATAACACAAATGGAAGTTCTCGCTTATTTGACGAAAATTTTCCAATTTTGCCGCCTATATCCCAAGGAACAATTAGCAAAATATAAAAGCAGTTTCACGTAAGACATAAAAAAGTAGCTGCCAATAATGTAAGTGATAATACCAAATTGGATTTTATGCTAGAGTTTCAACAAAACCCACATAATTCTGGTCTAAAAGCAGCCCCACTGTTTAACCTTAGCCACACGTCCATTTTTTCTAGTATTAAGGGAAAGTAAAATGCATCCCTATAAAAGAAGGTTAGATAACAATGTGATCCAATTAGAAGGTGTTTGGTTTTCTGATGAGAGTACATTTACACTCCACGGTCATGTTAATCGTCAAAATTGCCACTATTGATCTAATGAGAATCCTCACTGGATGACACAGAAACATACGCAATATCCTGAATATTTTTGGGCAGGAATTGTTGGAAATCATATCGTAGGTCCCTTTTTCATTGATGACAACTTGAATGGAGTTAAATATTTAGAACTGTGTTAGTCTGAATCTGGTAGACAATGTCCTTCGTTCCTCGAAGTTTCATTGGACTTCCATCGTCTTGAAAAGGTTGATCTCACAACGTTTCAATAGTCTTGTATCTACTATCGTCATCAGGTGAATGATGGGAAATTCAGTTTATCCCTGGTATTTAGACCTTTAATCGGTCATACGTCGCCGGTCATGGTCATTGGGTCTCATCCGGTCCAATCAGCGTCGTCGTATCTGGCGGTTGGTTGTCGGTGATGCGTAGCGCCAGTGGCCGAAGAAGTGGTTTCCAAATTTTTTTAATTTGGACGTTGGGCTCGCTAATTATATTCTCGTTCGAGATTATATATGCTGTCTCAATAAATTTTCTTTTATACCAATGCTCCTCCTTGTGAATTACCCTGGCCTGGTCCCAGTTGATGCTGTGGTGTTCGGTCCACGCGTGGTTAGCTAGCCCAGACTTCGTCAGCTCCGCCCTTTGAGTACCTGTACGGTGTTCCTTAACCCTGGTGTCCAGCGGTCGCTTTGTCTCTCCAATGTAAAGATTGCTACATTCACAGAGTATACTGTATATGCGTATATGCAGTTATTTGGTATTGCTGGAGCGTCCGGCCTCGTTCTTGTAATCATGCTCCTTAGAGTGTTGCTGCTTTTGAAAATCATTCTGATTCCATATCTGTGTGCAATTCGTCAAGCCTTTAGTATACGGTAATAATAGTGTTGCTATCGTGGTTTCCTCTTCCTGCCTAGGTGGTTTGTCGAGTTCTTCAAACGCCTTGTTAATGATGGTTTCTAAGTTTCACTTGTTCTTCTTTGAGGACTACAGATATTTTTGGCTCTATAGATTAGAGTTTTGATGATACCAGTTTTCGTTGTTGATGGGTGGTAAGAATTGTAATGTAGATACAGTCCTGTGTGGGTAGCCTTCCTGTAGACTGTTGTTTGGATTCCGGTCCCAGTCCTTTGACACTTTACATCTAGGACTGGTAGGCACCCACCTTCTTCCATCTCCATGGTGAATCTAATGGATGGTTCGCATCGGTTTAGGTGCTCCAGGAATGCCTGTAGTTGTGTCTCTCCGTGTTGCCAAATGATGAAGGTGTCATCGACATATCTCAACCATAGCTTGGGCTGCTTCTCGTATCTCTTCAGTACATGTTCTTCGAACCACTCCATGTAGATGTTGGCGACGGTTGACGATAACGGGGAGCCCATAGGCAATCCATCTTCTTGCATGAAGAACCTGTCCTTCTCTTGAAAGTAGCAGTTCTTGAGGCAACATTCAAGTAAGTCCATGATTGAGTCTATTGGTAGCTCCGTCCTCTCCATCAAGGTTTCGTCTTCAGTAAGTTTCTTCCTCACTATGTTGAGAGATTCGTCTAGTGGTACGTTCGTGAAGAGATTTTCAACGTCGAAACTTAGTAAGCGATGTTCTGGTCCAAGCTCCATGGCACCGATGACTTCAACAAAGTGCTTTGAATCCTTGACATGCGATGATGTTTTGCCCTCCAAAGGTTGGACTATTATTACCGTATACTAAAGGCTTGTCGGAGAAACTTAGACGAATTGCACACAGATATGGAATCAAAATGATTTTCAAAAGCAGCAACACTCTAAGGAGCATGATTACAAGAACGAGGCCGGACGCTCCAGCAATACCAAATAAGTGCATATACAGTATACCCTGTGAATGTGGCAATCTTTACATTGCAGAGACAAAGCGACCGCTAGACACCAGGGTTAAGGAACACCGTACAGCTACTCAAAGGGCGGAGCTAACGAAGTCTGGGCTAGCTAACCACGCATGGACCGAACACCACAACATCAACTGGGACCAGGCCAGGGTAATTCAGAAGGAGGAGCATTGGTATAAAAGAAAATTTATAGAGACAGCATATATAATCTCGAACGAGAATATAATTAGCGAGCCCAGCATCCAAATTAAAAACATTTGGAAATCACTTTTTCGGCCACTGGCGCTACGCATCACCGACAACCAACCGCCAGATACGACGACGCTGATTGGACCCAATGACCATGACCGGCGACGCATGACCGATTAAAAGGTATAAATACCAGGGATAAACTGAATTTCCCATCATTCACCTGATGACGATAGCAGATGCAAAGCTATTGAAACGTTGTGAGATCAACCTTTTCAAGATGATGGAAGTCCAAGGAAACTTTGAGGAATTTAGAACTGCTCCAAAATAATGTGGTGCCAACTTTGACAAACTTATATCCTGATCCAATAAACCCACAAGTTCCAGCCAATACAATATGGTTTCAGCAAGATGGAGCACCGCCTCATTTACAAAATCAATTTCCGGCAGTACCGGAACCAAAACTTTCCGAATCGGTGGATTGGAAGGCGCGGATCGATAGAATGGTCAGCACGATCTCTTGATTTGACGTACTCTATATAAAACTAAACCCCTCAACTTATATGAGCTAAAAAGACGAAACACGCTTGCGAATAGATCAGTCACGCCTGAGATGTTGAGTAACGTTAGAAAACTTTTCTATACGAGATCAGCATGTTGCCAAGAAGTTCGCGGTGAGCATTCTGAACATTTCTTACATTGACGTTTTGTTTTTTTTTGTTTTTGTATATTATGAAGAAATAATCAATATTACTTATTAGGTTTTTAGTGTAATGAAGCGAATTTGTGAAATAAAATAATTTTCTTTTGTTAATGTTAATTTTTCAAATAAATATTTCCGAAATGTTGAAGAATGTAATAAAATATATAAAACAAAGTAAAAACATTACCATGTGAACTGATAAATGAAAATCATGGAAAGTTATGATTAGTTTTAAATGTATCATTTATCAGTTATGAGAATGTCTTTGTTTTTCAAAAAAATCCACCAAATTCTGAGTTCCTTATCCTGAACTAACATGCCATGAAATTACTCCTGAGGAATTTCTATGCCACAGTAAAACCTCATGAAAATAAAAAATAATGCTGAATGCCGCATTCAATTACGGAAGTTTTCAAAAAACTTATCACCGCACACCCTTCAATGTACCAATTCTATATATTGGATGGTCAGTTGTGATAATAACTGAGTTGTTGAAACGGCGTTGAATGTTTAAAAATAAACGTTTGGTTTTAGGGAGCAAAACTGTTTTTACATAACTGAAGAAACTATAGTAAAAAGAAAATATCACAATCAACCAATGGATATTTATTGAGGAAGTCGAGTGGAAATCAATGAAACTAAAGACCTCAAAAATTCTTAGTCATTTTCAAAAATTAGAAATTTTCGAAAGTACTGTAAACATTCCATAATAAATACAGTAATTAAACTAAAACTTAATAATTTACATTTAAAAACTTTTGAACGTAATCGAGAAACCATTAAAAATTCAAAAACAAGATAAAAAGTCCTCATTTATTCATAATAACTTTAATATCAAATTAGCTCTTTGGTTTCTTCGCCAAACTGATGAGACCCTGAAAGGTCGAAAGCTGAACCGTAACGAAATAGGATGGCCACAAAACGCGAGGTTATGGTGAAACCTTAGGATTGGACCCAATTTCGAACATCCAGATCTGAGTTCTACAAATCTGGAGGAACGCATCGACTCGAGTTTTGAGTTTTTTGATGTTTGTTATTTTCCAAAAATGTTCCGTAGATTCACTTCTCAGAAAGAACTTCCAACTTGCCTCAGGCTACTTCCCTGACTGAAGATGACAAACTGAAGTCGAAACAAGCCAAATTGTCCGAAAACAGATACTCTTGACTGGTTTTCTAGTCATGAACATTTTTCAATTCGTTTTGAACTCATGTCTCTTGCTTTTGCATAAAGGATCGGTTACCACTATCGAAATTTGATTTTGTTGGGTCCGTCACCCATGCTTTTGCATTTGACTTTTGATCTGGACGTTCGAAACTGGGTCCAATCCTAAGGTTTCACCATCACCTTGCGCTATGTGTCGATCCCATTTCGGTATGAGTCAGCTTTCGACCTTTCAGGGTCTCATCAGTTTGGCGAAGAAGCCAAAGAGCTAATTTGATATTAATTTATCGTCTTCGTTCAAGAAGTAGTTCTCAAAGCAAAGAGCGAAGTTTGCTCACATTGTCACAGTACTAAGATGAATTTTGTCTGCACCGACATCTACAAATCTGGAGGAACGCATCGACTCGAATTTTGAGTTTTGATGTTTGTTTTTTTCCAAAAATGTTCTGTAGATAACTTTAGTATTTGGACAAGTGTCAATGGCGTTTTCCTAATAATGTTCTCATTTATTATTGCCAAAAGCTTTAAAAAACATATAACAACTACCCAAGAAAGAAGAAATATAGGACCCTCATGAAGTATTTGCGACAAGCCCATAATTTCCTTTCAAGAAATAGTTACAATTACGGAACACCCACAGCATCAGCATCGCTGGCCGAGGTTATAAATCTAAGTATAATTTATGCATTGTTATCATTTTAGTTGAACAAAGATTATTTAGTTTTCGAATTTGAACTTCGAGAACCAAATTAAAACTTGGTTTTATGAAATTAGGCAAATTATATTAGTAAATACAATAGTTGTCTTCTAAACGTTGTTTGATTCCTGATTATTTTTATGTTTTTTTTTGGCAATAACACCACAATCGAAATAAAACGAGGTATATTGATGGAAAATCAAACGTTTCATAGTCTATTCTGACTCCCTTGTCAATGGATTTATATTTATTAAATTGCAAAATGAAAATTTTTGAAGTCTGCCAATGACATTGTAGTCTATCCTTAGCCTAAAATTGACGAAACATCACAAGGCAGTCGATTTGCAGTGATATAAACATTACTAACATATTTGTCAATTAGCATTTTTGTTACAATAACCCGAAACAAGTTTTTCAAGTCTGCCTCTTGAATAATTATCAACTTTGACAATAAATATTCCATATAAAACTATTGGCATACTAATTCATATATATTGAAGTGTAGGCAGGCGCAGTTCATCTTGCAAAAAAAAGTATGTTTAGTACCAACTGGAAAAAAATGTTTGAAAAAAAAAGAAAAAGAAAGAAAAAAAGATTGTTGTCGAGAAGATGGATTAAACAATAAACATCTTCATGAAGGAGCTTTCCAATTATCCTTAAAATTTTAAAAAATATGCCGTGAATGTCTGGACATGCTAGCCTAAGAATCCAAAAAAGGAGTAATACGAGAGAAGCGATACCCGTCTTATTAAAAACTAAATGTAACATAATAATTTATATTTAAATAATCTGGTCAAGTGCGAGTTGGACTCGCATACTGAGGGTTCCGTACCACCTTCAAGATTCTAATATTCCAGTTTCAGACAAGCAGGAAATGAGTGCATTTTCTTATATTTGCCCTAATATCTTTTAAAGGAAGCGTTTTAAATTTATAAAAAATATACACTTTGATTTTCCACACAGACTTTTGATTTTATCTGCTTTAGGATTGATTTTTATCAGAATACATATGTATTTAATTTTCTAATTTGGCTCCCAAATAGTAACATTAGAGTTTTATTTTACTAATAAACTTTCAGAGATGCCTTTTATAACCTACTGTCTGAGTTTTGAGGCTATGTAGATTGGAAGAAAAAGGTTAAAATAGGTCAAAGTTTAAATTATAAATTATTAAATCTGTTAGTCAAATTATTTAAAAGTATAAATAAAATATATTTTTCAAAATTTAAATAATGTAGTTTCTAAAGTGGGAATTAAGTCGATGTTTAATATTTTTCTTAATATCTTTTAAACAAATGATTTAAAAATATGATATATTTGTAATACACATATTGAGCCTTTTATATGATATATTACATGATGCGATTGAAAATTGAATCTTTATTTTCTATTTAATTGTATAATTTGTCCCTAAAATTAATATGGGGGTTTTCTAATAATTTATTTTTCATTTAATTCTATTATTTGGGGGCCAAATAATATAATTATGGATTTTTTTCATATTTTTCCTATAAACAAAAAAAATGAGGTCGTATAATTTGGGGAATAACGGGGAGAATGGGTGATTTTTATAATATATTTTTTTAATATATTTTCAAATTTATTTTTGAAGAAGTTAAAAAAATATATTTGTATTCGCCATAATGAGCCCTGTGATTTAATATATTACATGACCTCTTAGAAAAATTATATTTTTTTATTTTCCATTTGTTACGTTATATTTTCGCCTTAGCTACTCAGTATAATTGAACGCCTTTGGGACCGGTCAAAATGTTGCTTTTAGTCGTCCGTTCCGATAGCGATCGATAATAACCTACCGTTTGCGCGCTGATTCTGCTATATTATTGTGTTTCGTTGTGATTTATTTTGAAGGATGTTTGAATTTGACCTGTTGAGACGAATTGATTTATCGATATTTTTGTGGTTGGCATTGTGTGTTTCTTGACAGTTGTCATTGTCGTCGACAAGGCGGCATGTGCGTGTAGAAAATTGTGTGAGGTTAACTGGAGAAGTCGTGCAGTTGTTTTTAAGGGATTTTCCATTAGTATACTGGCTTTTGATAAGTCATCCGAGTTCGGGAGTTATATGGAAATCCCTACATTGTGTTCCGGCATATTGTAGTACTGTTGATTAGTTGCTGGGATACTTCTCTCATTGAGGATTTGAAAAACTTCTGTGTTGCATCATTCTTCGGAGTGGTCATGGTATTTGGGGCCACCCTCACAATGAAACCTTTGGTATAAGAACCCCTTGGTTGATAGGGTAAGTGATTTTTGTTTGTTCACTAGCCGATTTCTCGTATTGTCAGACTATTGATAGATATTTTCTTCTTTTTTTTAGGGTTCTTGTTTTTTTCTTCTTGTCTTGTTCTACTTCTTTTTCTACTGTTGTCGTATTTCTTCCATTTGTTTTTGTTTCTACGTGTGGCGTTCCTGTTTTGTTCTCCATCCAGTGAGATTGGGGTTATATTTTGCTGTTCTATTACGATACTAGAACACAGACCTGGTTTGGCATTATGGTATCATGCCGATCATGGACTTAGCATGCAGATGAACTAGTTGATGGTGCATACACGAACACTGTATTTCTGCTATTTCTATCATCAGAGTTCCAGAGGTGGAGCGAGTGCAAGGGACTCTAACTTCAGCTTCAGCTGTGGTTTCAGATAAGTGACAATTTGTGTATCTGGTTACTGTTTCCTTATCAGTTATTTTTACAATAATAATATAAACTTTAGTATTTGATTCGAAATTAATAAAATAGAATTTGTTAACCGAAAGTAAAGACCATTAGCCTACTGTCCGGTTTATTATTATTATTTTGATCAATTGCACTTACCCTCGAGCTCGAGTGTAGTATAGATGAGACACTAACGTCGGAGTTCTGAATTTTATTGAATGATAAACATCAGGTAATTATGATCGGTTCCCATTAATGTAGTATTTGATATTGACGATTTATTTAAATATTCTATTGATTAGAATTATTGTATTAGAGGAATATTTAAATATTTGTATCCAGGTATTCAGGATCTCACATGTTTATATGTACAGTTTGAATCTCTGTCCTTAAGTATATATTTGTTTCATTTCATTTTTTCTTTGGTATATTTAACTTTAACATTCTAAGACTGTTTGCATTAATAGAGTGCCCTAAGGCATATTTTTAGCGCCTTGTACTAGTCTGTTCGCGCAAATTAAACTTATATTTTGGAACTGTGGTATGCTTATTATTCCTGTTAAGTACAACATTTATTTATTTATATTTAGAAATCTAGCGCCCCAAATTAGCAAAAATTACTACAGCAGATATTTTAGGACGGGTAGGTGTCCTGATTATGTGTATTTAGAAGGTATAAGGGAATCTACCTGGCGCCCTTATTTTCTCTCTTTATTTACGTTCAAATAAAACGAACCCCCCCGTCTTCACTGAGACTACCGGATATACCTTCTTCTGCCCTTAGCATAACTAGGTAGGGTAGAAATTTGGTGTCACGTAACATTTTGGTGTGGCAAACTAGCAGCCAAGTGTGGCGTTGCACATTTAATTCTATAATTTGCCCACCAAAATGAATATTAGGGGTTTCTCCTTACTTTTACAGTAAAGTTCAGGTGAGGGCCTATACCTCCTTTTTTTTCAAAATTTTCCAGCTTCCAGAAGGTGATAAGGGAGAGGGGGAATTGGTAATTTTTTAAATCTTTTTGTTAATATCTTTTAATTAAGTTATTTTAAAAATATGAAAAAAATATATTTGTTTTCTTCGTAATGAGCCCTTTCATTTGATATATAACATGATGGGTTATAAACAATTTTTAATTTTATAGTTTCCATTTAATTCTGTAATTTGCCCCCCAAAATTAAAAGTAGAGGTTTCTCCTTATTTTTCCAGTAAACTTCAGGTCAGAACCTATACCTCCATTTTTTTTTCAAAACTTAACGTTTTATAGTTTCGGAGATAAGGGGGGGATGGGTAAATTTTGGTATATTTTCGTTAATATATATTTTTTTAATATTAAAAAATATATATTTGTGTTCCTCAGAATGAGACCTTTCATTTGATATATTACATGATGCAATTGAAAAATTTTTATTTTTAAATTTTTATTTAATTCTATAATTTGCCCCCCAAAATTAATATTACTAACTATCAACTTTCAGGACAGTAGGACTATCATATCTCTCAATTCTCTTAGGGCATCCACTATTCGCTATCGAAATAGAGAAAAGACCTCCCTGTCTAAATAGACGCGATGGCAGCACTCGCCTTCCCACAGCTTGGACCTCCGTAATTGCCAGATTAAACAGACCAGACACGCCCACCAACACCCAACCAATCACCGCACATCCCCTTCATCACGCGACATCCCCTCCTAATCGACCGATAACTATAAATAAAAGAAGCAGCGCAGATTTACCTTCAGTTCAGTTACCTAGTGACTCTTCGGGAGTAGACAGGTTGAGGCCCCGAGTTCGATCTAGACTCTGAAACTCTTTTTCATTTTTTGTCTCTTGATAATGGCTCCAAAGCAGGAGTCGAAACGTCGAGTATTTAATAAATTCAGACGCGGTTCTCACCCGGAACCTAGCTTAGTTCTTAATAACGACGGCGGAGGCCTCTCAGAATTATATATATATATATATATATATATATATATATATATATAATATATCTGCAGAGGGCAGATGTGACTCTGCCGAAGGTCATCAGTAGCTACTAAACAAATCAAAAATATAGAAAATCGGTTGCGAAACAGAGGAGAAAATGGTACCTAATCGTTTTGACTTTGCCTATTTATATATAGATGTAACCTACCTGCAAAATTATCTAAATTATACCATAGAATTATTTATATATTTATAAAAATATCTACTATCTCGTAACAACTTTCACTTTTTTTCTATTCACTTTATTGTTTTTTTATGCCCATTTACCATAATAAATAATATTTTTTTATTTAAATTTCGCGGAATCGTACCCCTTGGCACACTAGCGACGCCAGGCGAAGGAATAACCTCTACTAATGTTTTTTCTGACTTTTCTGGAAAACTGTAAATCTCACGTTCTAGAAAATTATATGGTAGCTTTCTGTAATATTCCTTAAAACAATGCCGTTTAAATCATCAAAATTACCCAAGCCGTTTTTGAATAATCACTGAGCATACATAAAAAACGTGCCGACGAATTGATAACCTCCTCCTTTTTGGAAGTCGTTTAATAAAAAAAGACAGCCGATTATGAATCCCTTAAGTAAGCCCCCACCAGTTTTGTGCCCAGGAGCCCTCCACCAACTGAAATCCAGCCTTGTTAGTGATACGTATCCTGATACACATTTATACTTGTCTGTTTCGTTGGTGTATTTACGTACACATATGTGAATTAAAGCTGTATTTTAATAAATTCTATTAGTTTGCATAAACCCAAAATATTTTTATTTTACCTATTTCTGTTTTTGTCGTATTAAGGGTTAAGAGTAACTTTTTATATTTAATTCCTGGGGATATAATAATAATAATAATAATAATAATAATAATAGCGTTTATTGCCCAACAGTTTCCCATTTACAGAGCAATTTTACAATGAAATAATTCTACAATAAAATAGTAAAGTAAAGAACAAAAATAAATAAACCTTAATTTAAAATACAAATATAAAAATATTAACAATATAGAAAAGTTAAATTAAAATAAAAAATGTAAAAAACATACATACTAAAATAGATAATAATATAATTATGATGACAGTAGTGTCGTAATAATAAACAGACCTAATAACAATAAGTATAAACAAGATAAAAAACAATAATATTTTCTGGTTGCAGTAATTTAATAAGAGTAAAATAATGATGATAATAATTTAATAAGAGTAAGATAATCATGATAATAATATACTAAGAAAATCTGCTTGACTCAAAATGTAAAATTAGTGAAAGAACTTTTTTCTTAATATTAGATATTAGTTAAATGTAATACGACAAGCCTTTCTCAAATCATGTAAGTTGCATGTAAAAATGTTACAAATATTGGATATCTTGTTTGCATTTCTGCACATTAAATTCAAAGGTGATTTTAATAATATATTGGTTTTAGGTGTTTTACATAAAAATATATCACTTCGTCTCGAATTCAATCTAGGGACTAAAATATTAATTTGAGATAGTAGTTGTGGACAATCCACATTACCTTTCAACAATTTATGTAGAAATGTAACTGATGCTTGACATCTACGATTAGACAACGAGACAAAGCCAAACCTATGAAGCAAGTTCAGATAGTTGCTTCCTCTTGGTGGATAGTGTCCCGTTACTTTAAAGTTTAGGAATTTTAAGAACTTTTTCTGTACTTTCTCAATACCATATGCATATTGTGTGTATATTGGATTCCAAATGATGCCTCCGTACTCTAATTTTGACCTTACTAGGCTAATGTATAAGGCAGATAGTGCCGAAGGGTTGTCAAAATTTCTACAGTTTCTATATATAAAACCATAAGTACGATAAGCAGAATTAACGGTGATATTAATATGATCATTAAACTTAAGTTGATTGTCAAAATGGACTCCTAGATCTTTGATTGTATTCGTGCGCTCTAGTACAATATAGTTAATTGAGTATGGATGTTTCACCGGTGTATTCTTACGACAATACGTTACGATCTTACATTTAGATATATTCAAATACAGTTGATTCTTCAGACACCAGTCTTGCAACATATCAATCTGCTTTTGTAATTTAATGCAGTCCTCTGGGGAAGAGATCGACATATATATTTTTAAATCATCCGCAAACAGTAATTTGTTACATTCTAAAACATTGCATAAATCGTTTATGAATAATAAAAATAATAGTGGTCCTAAGTTTGATCCTTGGGGAACTCCACTTGTTGCAAGATAAACGTCTGAACAATAACCATTGTAAAATACATATTGTTTACGTTGATCCAAGTAAGATCTTATAAGTCCCAGATAGTTATCACTGAAACTCAAACAAGTTAATTTACGTAGAAGTCTGGAATGACTCACTTTGTCAAAAGCTTTCGAGAAGTCCGTATAGATTACGTCCACCTGTCCTCTATTATCTAATTTTTCACAAAGATATTGACTAAATATAGCTAAGTTGCTAACTGTTGATCTAGAATTCATAAATCCATGCTGTTGAGTAGATAATATATTCTTAACTGATTGGTATATTCGACGATAAAGCACGGTCTCGAAAACTTTGGCAAAATTGTTCAGTATACATATAGGTCTATAATTAGTGACATCTTTCTGATCTTGAGCCTTGTAAATAGGACAGACTTTAGCTACTTTCCAGGTATCCGGAAATACGGATGTCTTTAGGATCAAGTTGAAAATAATTTGTAACGGACGTAGTAAGACCCGCAAACAATCTTTTATTAGAAAGGATGGTATTTTATCGGCACCAGAAGTGAACTTATTTTTTAATTTTTTTCCTGCAATTAGAATTTCTGTTTCAGTAATAAATTCGCAGCTAATAACTGACAAAGTATTAGAATGAATATTTAAATTTATATCTACAGGATCGTTTTGAATTTTGAGAGGGGAGAATACACTCTCAAAATATTCCCGGAATGCATTTAAAATTGATTGAGGATTGTTTAGTGCTTTATTATTGTATGACATATTTCCTGGAATTCTAGAAGACTTGTTTTTCTTATTTACAAATGACCAGAAGTATGTAGGGTTATCTTTTAAACTAGTTTGTATGTTATCCAAAATTTTTATATAAAACATTTACATTATTAAACTCATGGTACATCGTCAAGTAGTTGGCACGTTTGAAGTTGTAGTTTTTTGTACTTACATTACTGTTAAAATTAGTTTGTTTTAAAAATAACCCATTAGGTTCAATAGTCAATGAAGGATGATAAGCATCTTCATTTACAAGAGTAATACATTCACGATTTACTGCACAATCTATATTAGAAATGATTAAGTCCAACAACTTGCCATACTTATTGAAACTGTTATTAAATTGTTTTGCTTGTAGAAAAGATAATAAGTTATTAATTGAACGTGTTTTCGGGTCATTTACACTATTTTCGACAAAGTTTGTACAGTTAAAATCACCCATTATGATAAACCTAGCAGAGTTTACTATTTCCCACCTCTCAAGGCATTCTAAAAAATTCTCAAATTCATCTAGAGGCAAGGTCGGTGGAATATAGACTACTGCTACATAAAACAATTTAGCTAATAAGGAACATTTGCAAACTAGTAAGTCAATTTCTGGAAAATTTTCAACAAATTGAGAAGTATCAACAATATCGATATCGATAGTAATTGAGTTAAAATTCTATATAATAATTTATTACAAATTAACTATGTTGCTTTTGAAGTAGTGAAAGAAAGTAATGCAATGGGACATAAATTTAGAAACTCACACTTTGTTCTTTTTCCAGGTTTGCTGATCAAGAACCACTAAACGACAACATCTTTAAAACCAATCGGCAACGGAGTGGAGTACGACACACTTTGTATCACAAAACTCCAAGAAACTTAAGTAGACTTAACGCATTGAAATGTGCCAAATATAAATCTTGCTTTAGCAGGTATTCGTTAAAGCATACAAAACTAAGCCAAATTAACGCTTTCAAATATCCTTATAAAACGAAAAGTAATGGGGATTTAAAAAAACCTGTTTTAATACATAACATTTTTAAGACAATTAACACATTAAAATGCGCTGAATGTTCTTATGAAACGAAACATAAGGCGGACCTAAATCTTCATGTTGTAAAGCACAAAACTTTAAGTGAAGTTTACACATTCAAATGTGCTAAATGTACTTATGAAACGAAATATAAGGGAAGCCTAAAATCACATGTTTTAAAACACAATAGTTTCAGCAACGTTAACACTTTCAAATGTGCTGAATGTCCTTATGAAACGAAATATAAGCAGAGCTTAAAAAGCCATTTTTTAAAACACAAAAATTTAAGTGAAGTTTACACGTTCAAATGTGCTGAATGCCCTTTTGAATCGAAATATAAGGAGAGCCTAAAACTGCATGTTTTAAAACACAAAAGTTTCAGCAAAGTTAACACGTTCAAATGTGCTGAATGCCCTTTTGAAACGAAATATAAGAAAAGCCTTAAATGTCATTTTTTAAAACACAAAAGTTTAAGTGAAGTTTACACTTTCAAATGTGCCGAATGTCCTTATGAATCGAAACATAAGGGGAGCCTAAAGCTGCATGTTTTAAAACACCAAAGTCTCAGCAAAGTTAAGGCTTTCAAATGCCCTGAATGTTCTTATGAAACGAAACGTCCTGGGGATTTAAAAAAACATGTTTTAAAACACAAAAGTCTAAGTGAAGTTTACACGTTCAAATGTGCTGAATGCCCTTATGAATCGAAACATAAAGGGAGCCTAAAACTTCATGTTTTACAACACAAAAAAGTTTCAGCAAAGGAATGACTTTCAAATGCGCTGAATGTCCTTATGGAACAAAACATAAGGGTTTTTTTTAAAAATCATGTTTTAAAACACAACAGTTTCAGCAATGTTAACACATTCAAATGTGCTGAATGTTCTTATAAAACCAAACGTACTGGGGATTTAAAAAAACATGTTTTGAAACACAAAAGTCTAAGGGAAGTTTACACGTTCGGATGTTCTGAATGCCCTTATGAAACGAAATTTAAAGGGTCCCTTAAAGTGCTTGTTTTAAAACACCAAAGTTTCAGCAAAGTGAACACTTTCAAATGTGCTGAATGTCATTTTGAAACGAAATATAAAAAGAGCCTAAAAAGCCATTTTTTAAAACACAAAAGTTTAAGTGAAGTTTACATTTTCAAATGTGCTGAATGCCCTTATGAGTCAAAACATAAAGGGAGCCTAAAGCTGCATGTTTTAAAACACAAAAGTTTCAGCAAAGTTATCACTTTCAAATGCGCTGAATGTCCTTATGAAACAAAACATAAGGGGTTTTTTAAAAATCATTTTTTAAAACACAACAGTTTCAGCAGTGTTAACACGATTAAATGTTCTGAATGTCCTTATGAAACGAAACGCACTGGGGTTTTAAAAAAACATGTTTTGACACACAAAAGTCTAAGAGAAGTTTACACATTCAGATGTTCTGAATGCCCTTATGAAACGAAATTTAAAGGGTCCCTTAAAGTGCATGTTTTAAAACACCAAAGTTTTAGCAAAGTGAATACTTTCAAATGTGCTGAATGTCCTTTTGAAACGAAATATAAGATGAGCCTAAAAAGCCATTTTTTAATACACAAAAGTTTGAGTGAAGTTGACTTGTTCAAATGTGCTGAATGCCCTTATGAATCAAAAGCTAAAGCTTCATGTTTTAAAACACAAAACTTTCAGCAAAGTTATCACATTCAAATGCGCTGAATGTCCTTGTAAAAGCAAATCTAAGGAAAGCTAAAAAACATATTTTAAAACACAAAACTTTAAGTGAAGTTTACATATTCAAATGTGCTGAATGTTCTTATGAAACGAAACGTAATGGAGATTTAAAAAGACATGTTTTAAATCGCAATGTTCAGGAAAGTTATACATTCAAATGAAACGTTACATAAGGGTTTCTTCAAAAATCATGTTTTAATACACAAAAGTTTCGCCGATGATAACATATTCAAATGTACTGAATGCCGTTATGAAACGGCACATGTTTTAAAACAAAAAAAATTCAGTAAAGTGGACACTTTGAAATGTGCTGAATGTTCCTGTAATACGAAATGAAAGTAGCTCCAAAAATGCTTTAAAACAAAAGTTTAAGTGAAGTTTATACTTCACATCATTAGGCGAACTCAAAAATACATATTTTAAATCACAAAGGTTTTTGCGAAGTAAACAAACTCAAATATCTTGAATTACATGTAACACATAATAGGAACTAAAAAAACGTCAATTAAAATCGCAAAATGTTTCATCGAAGTTAACCGATTCAGATTATTTACTATATGTTTTTAAAAATTGAGACAACGTGAACTGAAGCGTGCTTTAAAACAAAAGTCTAGGCTAAGTCTGCCCAGTAGAATGTGTTTAATATGCTCATGAAAATAAAATTATTAATTTACATATTCTTAAACATAATCATTTAGCGAGTTAACATATTCAAATATATTAAAATCCTCATGAAACTGGTTATAATGGGAGTTGTTAAACCAATATTTTAAAGCAAAACCAGTGTCAGGTTGACCCTTACTATACTAATGTATATATATATATATATATATATATATATATATATATGTTTTAGGTGGTTTCCGGGAATTCATCCGCGTAGTTGATAACTGATACCTGCCGGGATCGATGGTAAAATGACGACGTTTCGGCAGTCACATCGCCCTATTCAGGTCGGCCACATAATTCTCGTAGCTTCCTGCTTTCGCTTCTCGTTACTCGAATACAGTGTTTCAGATATTCTATATAGTAGGATGCATCTGTTCATATCCCATATAACCCTAATGGAAACGCCTGTGGAATCCACACTGCAACTACTTTCTCTTCACCTTATATTTCAACCAACCGTATATGCAACTTTTTCTAACATTGTTTTAATCACACTGTATAACTATAATTTTACTTCGATTCATGTCATGCAACAGGTCATGTTCTATCCTACAAAAAACTTGTATCCAACCTGTTTAATTATAATTCTACTCCACCCTCTATTTCAATCACCTTGTATATGCAACTACTTATTGGCCACCCAGAATAACATTGTTTTACCAAAACAGCAACTGCTCATACGGCACCCTATATAATAATTTTGTTCGACATTTTTTTATCACCTTGTATGTATTACAACTACCCTGTATACGCTGCTGCTTATTGGTCAACCAATATAACATATTTAAAATACTTAACTATAACACTTCTCCACCCTATATTTCAACTATCTTATATGTGCAACGGATTATGTGACACGCTATTTCAAAATTTTTCCTCATATCTTTTTAATCACATTATAAAGTATAGTTTCTCTCCACGTTTCATTTAAAGCACCCTTCATTTGCAACTTTTTCTAATCTTATTTGAATCACACTGTGTAACTGTAACTTTACTGCAGTCCATATTTCAAGTACTCCATATATGCAACTGCTATATAACAGAATATTTCTACCATTTATTACCCACCTTGTATATTTATAATTTTACTCCACCCTATATTTCAACAACCTGCACCTACTTATTTGCTACCCAATTTAACATTTTTGTACCACCCTGTATCCTTAAAATTCTACTCCACCCTATATTTCAACCATCCGGTAAATGGAACAGTTTGTAGATCATAACTTTTTTATGTAATATTTTTTAAACCTCATCTGTAAACCTGTAATTATACTCCGCTACATATTTCTACCATCCTATATATTTCATACTTGTGGATATAAAATATTTTTTTAACCACTCTATAAACTATAATTTCACTCGATCTCATATTTCAACCACTCTGAATAAACAACTTCTTTAACATTTTTTCAACCCATTTCATAGCTATAATTACTCAAGAACATAATTCAAACATCCTAACTGCTTATATAACACATTATTTTCAAAGAAAAAAAATCCAGCCTGAATATTCTACCCTTATTTCAACCATATTGTATGTGCAACTACTTATGAGTGAAACAGTATATTTTATTGTTATCCACCCTATATAAATATAATTTTAATCCGCCCGTTTATGAACCACTTGGTATATGCAACTATTTACGACCCACTCAATATAATTTTTTGAACTACCCTGTATAACTAATTCCACTCCCCCTTATTTCAAACACATTGCAGGTATTAATGGTACACCTAATATAACTTTTTTTAGATTTTCTAAATCCATGTCATTCTACTCCGCACTAAGTTTCCTATAAACAGAAACCGTGTAAAATTACGCTTGATATATCAGCTGATTATATATAAATCCAAACATGTTACATTGGCATATTCCGAATTTTAAATAAAAGCTGATTCAAGTATCTAATAGTCCTTGGGCCACCATGCAAAAATTTTTTTTATGACCACACTCTCCAAACTTTTTGTATTTGTTATTTGAGCGGAGTCGGACAAATTCTGTGCTTGGCGCAATTTGGTAGTGGGGGGTTTACCTGCGAAGGTGTCATGAACATGTCAATTTTATGCAAGAAAAAAATTTACGACCACAATGGTAATTTTTTTTAATCATTAGATTTGACCACAAAAATAAGCAGAAATGTATTGTCGGACAAAAATATTGGGGCGTTCGGTCGGTCGTGCACTCGAAACATGTCAAAATTATGCAAAAAAAAAAATTTATTACCACACGGTCGCTTGAAAATTATTTAAAAAAATATGGTAATCTTGTCGGACAATTTTCACGGGGCATAAGCCCAGTCGGACGCGTCGAAGATGTCAATTTCGCGCAAAATTTTTATTTATTACCATTTGTCGGACAAAAATAGGAGATGGTAAGTTTTAGTATTGTAAACCGAAAAATCAAATTGTCCGACAAAAATATAGGGGCAAATAATAGTCTGACAAAAAAACTAAATTTTTAATACTCATCGAAATTCTTAAATTTTATAGCGTTACTGTATCATTTATTTTTACAACCATTTTTCGGACAATAGTAGGACTTTCAAATAATAATATTCTTCAATAAAAAATACAATTGTCTGACAAAAATGTTGGGGCTAACTATCCAAAATTAAATTTTTTTAGGCTATCGATGGATTCGAAAAAATTTAGTAGTGAACAAAATTTATTTTGAAATAAATATTATAAATATAAATAAAATAAAAATATAAATAAATCATCTATAAAAGAATACATTAATATTAATTATTGAGATTAAAAATCATCGTCGGAAGTTCCGTCAGAATCGCTCGAGTCATCATTAAACGACACTTCTTTAATCTCCTCGTCTTCACTTTCTTCCGAGCATTCCTCCAACTCCGACTCATTCTCAAAATGAGAAGTGGAACCTGCAAATGAAATATCATGTAAAAAATACATCAATATATATTTGAATATTTGTATACATTTACATTAACGTAGGAAATTCGCATTTTTACTAAGAAATGAAGTGGTGAATAATGTACATTAATCAATACTAAAAGAGAGGCATACAAACGGTGCAGAAAAAACAATGCTCGGATATATGTTAAAATGCTACGAAATTTTAAAATAAAGAAATCTATATTCAAACTTTATTTTTTACATTTAATTTTTAATATATTACCTGAATAAGTTGATATATATCTCTTGGAATGTAGGACATTGTTCGCCGTCGAACCAAAAAAATTCATAACAGCCGTCAATGCTAATCCAGCCGCACTCCTCAGCATGGAGGTCTGATGGCCGTCTCAGGTGAGCATTGCACCACACGTTACTAATAAAAATGGTCCTTTTTACGTGCTGCAATAACTCTCTCTTTGTAGGTGGCAGATTTGAAGCATCGAATCCTGATAAAGCTTTTTTAATATTTTTTTCATTATCATTTTTATTTTTGTACTTTTGTTGAAAAACTTCAAATCTGCCTTCATTAACATCTCTTTTTGTTTTTAAACTGTACATTCGACAAATATATTCCTTGATGGTTTTGAATACATCATGATCAGTATCCAAATATCTCGGGGCTGTGTCCAAAAGCTGGAGAAAAGCATCTTGGAAAGCCATATTTTTCTTTAAAATGGCAAATGGCCTCTTTTTACCTTAGAAAATGATAACAAATATCGTGACTTAAGTCTAATTTAAGTAAGCAAATAAGTGAAATAATAATAAATAATTTATTATATTCCAATATATAAAATAACATACTTTAACTTACCTGTACACTTGGGGATTATCTATATTTTATAATAAAAGAATTAAATTTTTTGTTAGATTGCCCCGATATTTTTGTCAGGCAAATACATTTTTTGTTTAAAAATATTATTAGTTGTAACGTCCCACCATTGTCGGAAAAATGGTTGTAAAAATAAGGGAGGCAGGAACTGTATCCTGCCTGTATAGTTTAGGAATATCAGTTGCCAAAAAAATGACTTTTTTTAATTACTGCAAAAAGCCCCATTATTTTTGTCGGACAAATAATCTGACATGGATTTCTCGTGAAAACAAACTGAAAAAAAATAAAAAACAATAAGTGGTAGTAAATAAAAATTTTTCACGAAATTGACATCTTCGACGCGTCCGACTGGGCTTATGCCCCGTGAAAATTGTCCGACAAGGTTACCATATTTTTTTAAATAATTTTCATGGTTGATTCTATTGAAAGCGCCCGTGTGGTAATAATTTTTTTTGCATAATTTTGACATGTTTCGAGTGCCCGACCGACCGAACGCCCCAATATTTTTGTCCGACAATACATTTCTGCTTATTTTTGTGGTCAAATCTATTGATTAAAAAAAATTACCAATGTGGTCGTAAATTTTTTTCTTGCATAAAATTGACATGTTCATGACACCTTCGCAGGTAAACGCCCCACTACCAAATTGCGCCAAGCACAGAATTTGTCCGACTCCGCTCAAATAACAAATACAAAAAATTTGGAGAGTGTGGTCATAAAAAAAAATTTTGTATGGTGGCCCAAGGACTATAATATTTTGCCCTTGCTGTAGAATCAATACAGTAATTGTGATATCCAACATGGTATAAGTTTTTTGCTATATCTTCTGTCAATGTAGGGAGATAAAATGTATACCAAATTTTAAGTCAAACTATAGGCTTTGCAACAAAAATATTCAGCAAAATCAGTTCAGTAGTTCTTACGTGATGCCCGAACTAACAAACAAACATACAAACTTACAATTTTATAATAGTATAGATTAAGTCATTATAATTTTCGTTTCACAACATTTTAATTTCATCTTTCCATTTAAGATGTTTTGTGGTCTTATTTGTTGTTTTCGAAAAATAATTTAGAGATTTTGTTGCCGTACTTATTTTCATTATCTCTGACTCTCTCCAGAGAAAATACTCTTATGTTAACTATTCATTGTTGTATGCGGTCACCATATGTATATGATTTTGACTTGCCGAATTGTAGCATTTTAATAACATATATGTGAAGTGTTTGATGCCCTTCTTACTTTATAATTGACTACCGTAAGTTATATATTATCGTTTTTTGGTTACTGCATGTTAACAAACTTCTGTAATAACTTTTAGTATGTTTGAGGAAGAAATAAAACACATTTCGAAATCTTTCATTAGGAAAAGGATTTCACCTATTAGTTTCCTGTTACGAACACATTGTATGTATTAGGGTGCTTCATTTTAGAGCAACATTTTTTTATTCAAAGTCCCACCTGAAAATTATATAACAAATACAAAAATAAAAATTTTAAGCTATATTTCAGCGTTTGATTTTCATTTTAAGCTGTTGCCCTCGATTTTGAAATATCTCCCTTTAAATAACATTAAATAGTTACATTTTAACATTTTTTAGGTTTCCGTATACGAGTATACAATATACGGATACCCTTATAATGTCACTCCGGATTTCTGCCTCTGTGACATCACAGCAATTTTCTCCTAAACTACTGGACGGAAGAGGTTGAAATTTGGTATCAATGTATAGTTTGGTGACCCGATCAGGAGTACATATCGTAAAAGAAAAAATTTTGATTTTAGGGGTAGTTCCGGGGGGGGGGGAAACTAAAAAAAATCGACTGTTCCCCCCCCTGATCTCCGAAACTACTGAGCCTAAACTTTTGAAAAAAATAGGAAATATAGAACGTTGCCCGAACTTTACGGAAAAAATAAGGAGAAACCATTAATATTAATTTTGGGGGACTTAAATAAAAATTTAAAAATACAGAAAAATTCAAACACATCATGTAATATATCAAATGAAAGGTCTCCTTCTGAGGAACACAAATATATTTTCTTCGTATTTAAAAAAATATATTTAAAAAGATATTAACGAAAATATACCAAAATTTACCTATTCCCCGCCCCCTCTTATCACCGAAACTATAAAACGTAAAGTTTTGAAAAAAAATTAGAGGTATAGGTTCTGACCTGAAGTTTACTGGAAAAATAAGGAGAAATCTCTACTGTTAATTTTGGGAGGCAAATTACAGAATTGAATGGAAAATATAAAATTAAAATTGTTTCTAACCCATCATATTATAGATCAAATGAAAGTGCTCATTACGACGAAAACAAATATATTTGTTTCATATTTTTAAATAAATAATTAAAAGATATTAACAAAAATATTTAAAAATTTACCTCACCCCCCCCCCCCGTATCTCCGAAACCATAAGCTGGAAAATTTTGAAAAAAATGTAGGTATAGCCCCTCACCTGAACTTTACTGGAAAAATAAGGAAAAGCCCCTCATATTCATTTTGGGGGGCAAATTATAGAATTAAATGGAAAATATAAAATTAAAATTGTTTCTAACCCATCATGTTATATATCAAATGAAAGGGCTCATGATGAACAAAACAAATATATTTTTTCATATTTCTTAAATAAATAAATTAAAAGATATTAACAAAAATATAAAAAAATACCCATTCCCCCCTTATCTCCGAAACCATAGCTGAAAAATTTTGAAAAAAATGTAAGTATAGCGCCTCACCTGAACTTTACTGGAAAAATAAGGAGAAACCCCCAATATTCATTTGGGGGACAAATTGTAGAATTAAATGGAAAATAAAAAATTATAATTGTTTCTAACGGCTTATGTAATATATCAAATCACAGGGCTCATTATGACGAATACAAATATATTTTTTTATTTTTTTTAAATGAATATTTTAAAATATATTAAAAAAATATTTTAAAATAGTTACTCATTCCCCCCGTGATTCCCCAAACTATAAGACCTACATTCTTTTGTTTATTGGATAAAAATGAATAAATCTCTAATTCTATTATTTGCCCCCCAAATAATAGAATTAAAGGGAAAATAAATTATTAGAAAACTCCCATAGTAATTTTAGGGACAAATTATACAATTAAATGGAAAATAAAGATTCAATTTTCAAACGCATCATGTAATATATCACATAAAAGGCTCATTATGTGAATTACAAATATATCATATTTTTAAATCATTTGTGTAAAAGATATTAACAAAAATATTAAACATCGACTTAATTCCCACTTTAGAAACTACACTATTTAAATTTTGAAAAACATATTTTATTTGTACCAATCTGCAGAGCCTCAAAACTCAAACAGTAGATTATAAAAGACTTCTCTGAAAGTTTATTAGTAAAATAAAGCTCTAATGTTAATTTTTGGGGGCCAAATTAGAAAATTAAATACATATGTATTCTGATAAAAATCAAGCGAATCCTGAAGCAGATAAAATAAAAAGTCTATGTGTGGAAAATCAAAGTGTATATTTTTTAGAAATTTAAAACGCTTTCTTTAAAAGATATAAGGGTAAATATAAGAAAATGCACTCATTTCCTGCTTGTCTGAAACTGGAATATTAGAATCTTGAAGGTGGTACGGAACCCTTAGTATGCGAGTCCAATTCGCACTTGACCAAATTATTCTCTCACAGTCTAGAATTTTATTTGTCGAATTTTGAATTTTAGATTCTCATAGAGGACTGAATTCTCTATAAAGAAGTCCAGTGAGTTAAATATGTAACTAAAATATGTCATTTACAAATTGTCTTTGAATTTGAAAATTGCTCAACAATGCCCTAAGTCTGCTACTAAATCCCCTTAAAGTGTAAAAATTTTGGAAATTCATTTAATCGACTATAATAACTAAATTATCACACTTATGTGACAAGTTAAATATGAAATCTGTTAGTTATTGAATGTTGTAAAATATTATATCAATAGTTTTTTGTGTTGTCAGCTCTACAGGTATTAAAAAGTTTAAATCTGTCCCAAATTCTTTTTCAGGCGACTGCAATAACTAGACTGCTTATACTCTCTTCGAGGTGTCATTCTTTTGTACTCAAGACAATAAATACAATATATATTGTTTCTGGTTAGGGAACCTTCATCAGTTGCGCTTCCCACAATTGAATGTCCTCTCGAACACTTCCTTATGTATTTGATACATTTCGTTAAATTTGAAGACGCGAGATGTAAACACCGACTGTTATGTTTATAGAATTTGTACTAAAATCGTATTAACTGTTTAAATTTAAAATGTAAGTTTTGGGTTTAATTATGTTTATTAGAATAAAAATGGCAAAATATTTGCACCTGAAACGATTATGTTTTCATTAAAATAAAAGTAAGTAATAATTAATTTTAAGTTACAACAATTTGTATTATTATTGAACGGTAAACCATTGCAGGGTTGTGTGATTTTAGAAGGATAAAATATAATCAATTGGCGTCACAAACTTGCTTCACAGTACATCTACAGTTAAGACTAAGTAAGGCTTGTTCATTGGCGGACCCTAGGGTGGCAATGGGGAGAGGTAATCTTAACTCTAAGAGCCTAGAACAAGGTAATTTCTTAGGTATAAACCACCTCAGAAAGACTATTTTTAATTTAATAGCATAACACATTTGGGTTTAAATCTATATTTAGGTAAATTTAGTACAGAATTGCCCACTCCCGCACCCGAATCACGTGTATGGATCCGCTCCTAGACTTGATGCGCTCGAAGTGAAAACGTGTTTAGGTATGTTGTGCGAATTTTGAACAGGTATCATTTTATCAGTTTTGATTATTTATATGAGTTTGCTCTCTTAAAACGATTTCTGAAATTGGATAAGATAAATAATCGAAAATCAAACTTTAGTAGGATAGTTTGTGGAAATTCCTCAAACACTAGTTATGGTAAAACAGTCTCGCATGATTAACTGAGAGAAAGCAAGTTTACGGATTGGTCAACTAGTTTTACTGTGTAATATATGTGATATCTTTATCTTTAATTCCACAAATTGCCCTTACTACACTTTGATTTTTCACTACTTAGCTATTCTTAAGAATCCTTTGTGAGGAGAGAAAACCCATATGAAGAATAAAAATAGATCTTGACTTGCTCAGATATTCAGAAATTGCTTAAAATTTTATTGGTTTGCTTTATGAGCATGATATATCTATATAGTTATAATATGATATATTTCTATACGGTTACGTCAGCGAAAGTATAGATTATTGTTGTCTTCGTGGAAGGGTATTTGTTTTACATTGTATTACCTGGGTGACCGAGCTTTACTCGTAAATTCAAGGCTTTATCATAAACGTACATATATTCAAATAATCGGACATTTGCTATGTAAACTAATTTAAACTCCCTAACATAATATTTTTTTACATTTCTTATTTACATGATGTTACTACAATTCAACTCCCCCCTATACTTCAACCACCCTATATATGCAACTTCTTATGAAAAGCCGATCCAAACATTTTTTTGTAACATTTTTTAAATCACACTACAATTCCACTCGTATCCATATTCAAACAACCCTGTATATTTGACCGCTTTTGGCCACTCTACAAACACTCTTGTTTCCAAATTCTTTCATTTATATTGTAACATTTTTCTAAACACTTTGTATAACTATAATTAAGCTCCACCCTATTATGCAACTTTTACAGGCTGCCTAATATAACATATTTTAACTCACACGGTATAACTATAATTTCACACCACCATATTTTTAACTACCCTGTATATTGCATTAGTTTATGGCCACCTCTTGTAATTTTTTTGGAACCACCATGTATAATTATAATTCCAGTACATCCTATATTGCAACCACCCTGTACATGTAAATGCTAATAAGCTACCCATAGATAAAACATTCTAGTAACATTTTTTTAGCGACCTGCATAACAATACTTTTACTCCGCCCTGTATGTCAGCTGTAATTTCCAACTGCTTATGGGGTACTCTACACAATTATTTGTTCTCGCAAAGAACCTGGAAGAAGTCCCAACTGCGATAAAAAGGAGAACACGGTTCGTCCAATGTTCCTGTTGATGTGAGTAGTAGTGAATCGTCTAACGTTTAAGGTTTTAAGAATTTATTTGATTGATATATTTGATAATTTTATTTTTATTTGATTGATTGTTTTATTTATTTGATAATCTTTATATATTATTTGAATTGATTTATTATTTGATTATTTGAATTGAAATATTTATTTAATATATTTTGATTTACTCTTACATTTTATTTAATTATTTACCGTTCTATTATCCCAAATATCGTTTATTCCCCATTTATATATATTTGCTTAATAATTTTTACACTATATTTTAATTGAAACCCATTTTACAATCCCTCGTTTATTTTATTCTTTTATTATTTTTCAACTTGTGTATGCTTTTAATTCTAACATATCAAAATGCCACAAGCAACAAACAATGTAGTTTCCGATGAAACTGAAAAGTACCGGTTATATTTTCTACCATTTCGGAATTTGAAGCCGACCAAATCTCCCTGGCCACCTTCATACACGCCTGTAATTGTGCGTACAATATGTCGACTGCAGATCAAAAATATCTGCTAGTCATTCATATTAGAAATAAACTTAGGGGCAAAGCGCCTCAGTTAGTCAACTCGAGAAACCCCGCTTCATATTTAGAAATTAAGCAGCTTCGAACACTGCATTTCGGAGACTCGCGGGATCTGTCTTCTTTAATTCACGATCTCCAACGTCTTAAACAATTGTCCAACGAGTCCCCTCTAACGTTCTATAATAGACTTCAGGTTTTGAGTGCGAAAATGCACCCTTGTATTCAAAAATCGGCAAATCTAAGTAATGAGCAGAAAGATGCTCAGACAATCCTTGTAGATACGATGGTTCTAAATACACTACTTACCGGATTATAACCACGTCTAGGCCAAATAATTCGTGCCAGCAATCCTAAGGACCTTCTGGAGGCACACTCTCGAATCAGAAGAGAACTCCAGTTGTCTTACTTCGAAGAACAAAAGATAAATAAATCCGCTCAACCTAAGCCCTCTTTTCAGGCCAGGAAACCCATTCAACCACTGAAATGTTTGAATTGTGGACGATTAGGCCATATTGCAGTAGAATTGTCGGAAAACAACCCTCAATCTTACAACCAAAATGTAAGACCAAATTTTGTAGGGCCAAATCAATCTTCGAGGCCAAATCCACCCCAAAATACCAGCCATCAAGGTCCACCGTTTCGACTAACGAATTTCCAAAGACCTCCGTTTAATTATTTTGTCTGTTCATTGGGTTTTCTCTCCTCTAAATTTTTTCCTGTAACAGATAAGTATTTAAAAATTGTATATGTAGAACAAAGTGTGATAAGGCAATTTCGTAAAATTGCCCGGATTACTGGCTGTCTGTAAAGAGATTCTTCCTCACAGTTATTCTGAGAGAAAGAGATGTCTACAAAATGATCAACCAGTATTCCTGTATATAAGTAATTTATTGTATATTGTGTAATACTTATCTGTGTAGGGAGACGTTTCAACTCCGAGTCTGGAGTCGTTGTCAATCGTTTAGTGTTGTTTTCGAGGTTTTTTCTAAAAAAATTTCGCTTTGATATTGAATTTGTTGTTTGTCAAAAAATTTGACACAACAAACACTTTGTTCTACATATACAATTTTTAAATACTTATCTTTTACAGGAAAAAAAAATAGAGGAGAGAAAACCCAATGAACAGACCAAATAATTCAAGACCTCCTCAACAATCTTTTCGAAATTACCTCCGTTTAAACCGAACCAATTTCGACCGTCTGTAATACAGACCAATCCACACTATCGTCCAGAAAGGACACATCACTTCAACTATGAACAAAATATTGAACACTCACAATATTATGAAAATGATTACGGTTATTATACAGATAATAACGAAGATTATTGTGAGGACATCAGCCAGAACTATATAAGCCCCGACTTTGAACAAATATTAGACGATACCCCCATTGAACTTTGCAATACCGACGAATACCAGGATTTTCTAGCTCTCCCAAGCCTAGATCAGCCCCCCGATTCGACAACTACCATTTCCGAAGTCCAAACCCAAATCCAGAATTTGAATCTGGAAAATTTCGACCCGAATGCGAATTTCCCGGAACAGGCATTTCTCTAAGTCCTCTCCTAACAGTCACCTCCAAAAATTTATATTACATTCACGACGCTTCCGGAAAGTTCAAACTTCTCATTGATACCGGTGCTGGTATCTCCATTTTTAAAGAAAACACCGTTAAGAATTTCCGTCAAAGATTTCCCGAAAAAGTGACAATCCAAGGTATTACGCACGAGAAAATCCCTATTTCTGAATCAACTCTTATTCCATTTGCCATAGGTAACCCTCATAAGGTTTTTATCTACAATCTAGATATTGAGTTTGATGGAATATTAGAATTTGATTTTCTTGAGCATTACGAATGTATTGTTGACTTAAAATCAAAACAGTTAATGCAAAACTTTTTTATATTCAAAACTTAAAAAAATACATTTAATTAAAACAACAACAAACTTCTTACACTTTGTCACATAAACAATATATATAAATTTCAACATAAAAATTTAACATTTCTTCTTTGAAACATAAAACATACAATTTATTTACTGGACTTAGTAACTAAATTTTAGTATTGTTTTCAGTTTACTTTATAAATGTGGGAACTTAGCTGTTAAAACAGCGTTGAGTGTAAAAAATAAAGGTTTGCAGTTAGGGTCCAAATCTTTGTGTTTAGATATCAGGGACACCCCAAAAATACCCATGCTCTTCTAGTTTACGTATTTGTACTAAGAAAATAAAAACTGATTTATATAATTCCGATTCACAATTTATGATATATTTTTTCATGGAGCCAAAATAAATTTCATTATATCGGGTTCAACATAATCAGTCTTAAATATACGATTTAAATGTGTTTGTGATTGCATAATTTTGGCGCCATATTTAAAAATCTGTTATTCGCATTCGTATTCGCGAATATTAGTACTGAAAATTCGCATTCGCGAATGTGGAAAATCGGACATTCGTTACATCCCTAGTCCTTAGTATTGAGAAGAACAGTCGCGTTACCTTTGTCGGCAGGAAGAATGGTTATGTCATCGTTGTTACGTAGTTGTTTTAGTGCATATCTTTCGTTAGAAGTTAGGTTTGAATTTGGTGGCTTTGATGTGCGGAGTACTCTAGCAATGTCTTGACGGGTATCTTCAGCCTCAATATCTGTTAGTTCAACCAAAGCTACCTCAACTTGAGAAATGATTCTTTCAGTTGGGATAGTTTTCGGCGACACTGCGAAATTGAAACCTTTGAATAGGACGTGTCAACTGGTAGAGTCTAAGGGGAAGTCAGAAAAGTTATGGACGGTCGTCTGAGGGGGTGAGGTGACAGCGGTTTGTTGTTTTGTAAGTCGTGTTAGCTTAAGTTTTTGAGTGACTGTTTTCTTTTGTGCCAGGTGTTTGGCTTTATCGCTCGAAATGCGATCAAAATTGTCCCACAGAATTGGATGAGGATTGAAAGTATGTAATGACGAATAACAGTGATACAAATTTCGGTTGGTTTGATCAAATTGATATCTGATTGAATGGATGGAATTTCGTAACAGGGCCAAACTTGTTTTGTTAAGAATACTGGAAACTGAACGTGAAGAGGTGTGATGTTTTAGTTTGAAATATTTGGAATGACGTTATAAGTTCTGCAAGATTTGAAGAAAACAAGATCACAAAGAAGCAGAGATTTTCGAATAAGAAGTTTGCTGTATGTTTTAGTGAGTTGGAAGAAATCCTCCCCGTAGAGGCGAATGAAATGTTCTGAGAGGCTTCCGCGGCCATATATATATATATATATATATATATATATATTTGTAATTTGTATGTATATATATATATATATATATATATATATATATATATATATATATATATGTAAGTAGGCTAAAGTGTAACAATTTATTATATGCTGATGATTTAAAAATCTTTGTTCAGATTACAGGTATTAATGATTGCTATTTTCTACAAGAGAATCTTAATGTTGTTAGTGACTGGTGCTTGCAGAATAATCTACATTTGAATGTGTCTAAGTACAAAATAATGTATTTTACAAAGAAGAAAGCTTGTCTAGATTTTAATTATATGCTAAGAGATGATTGCCTTCCACGTACGACTTTAATTAAGGATCTTGGTGTGTGGTTTGATACTAGGTTGAATTTTTACGAACACATCTACCTTAAAGTTGCCCAGGCTAGTAAATTGTGTAGCTTTATTGTCAGGAACTGTAAATCGTTTCGTAGTACCTATAGATGCTCTGAAAGTACTTTATTATTCTTTCATACGCTCCAGGCTAGAATTTGCCTCGATCGTGTGGAAACCATTTTACAATTATCAGAAGTTAGCATTAGAAAGTGTACAGCGAAAGTTTCTTAAGTATCTATGTTTTAAAATTGATGGAGTTTATCGCAATATAGAAGAGAATGAGCATGTGTAATAGATTTAATGTGGAAATGTTGGAGCTCAGGCGAATAATAGTTTCGCTCACTTTCCTATACAAGCTTCTGCATAATAAAATACATGCAGTGAACTGTTAGCATAGCTTGATTTCAATGTACCTTCTGTTTTTCTCAGAGATCCAGTGGTTTTTAGGCATATTCGTTACAAAACTAACTTAGGCATAAACTCTCATTTTTTGTATGATATTCATGTAGACTCTATGCCGGTTATTTTGAGTATGGCCAGCGCTTTATTTAGTTTATAATTTTTAGTTTACTTTGTAACTTTATTTTTGATATCTCAGTTATCGAGTATTTGTTTTTTTTTTTTGTTATATTTTACTACTTTTTACTGACTGTTTTTTATGGATTCTTTAATATTGTCCTGTTAATTGTTTTGTACTGTTGGGCAATAAAGCTTTATTAATATATTTATATTTAAATATATATATATATATATATATATATATATATATATATATATATGTTTTAGGTGGTTTCCGGGAATTCATCCGCGTAGTTGATAACTGATCCCTGCCGGGATCGATGGTAAAATGACGAGGTTTCGGCAGAGTCACATCTGCCCTCCTCAGGTCGGTCCGCTTAATTCTCGTAGTCTTCTGCTTTCGCTTCTAGTTACTCGAATACTAAGATTTTCTGGAGCGAGCGCGCTGTTATATAGTCGCGGCTCGGCGCCTATCGGTTGCCACCGTGAACGGCTGCGTGTGATTGGCCCCCGGTGTTCAGTGGGCACGGCTCCATCCTGCTGATTTGTTATTTTCGGTTGAGTTGTTATTGGACGGGTACGGGCCGGTACGGTGTTTAATAGGATTTTCCAACAATTCGATAAGTTCTGAATTTCATTGCGTGCGTTTAGACTGTGAGGTCTCTTCGCTATTTCAATTGCCTCTCTTACGAGTCTTGATTTCGGGTGTTCTATATTTGCCAGTACTCTGGTGTTCTCAAAGTCTATTCGGTGTGACATCGTGGCGGCGTGTTCCGCAATGGATGTTGTTTTTTCCTGCTTTCTTACAGCGTTCTGGTGTTCATCACGTCTAGCTTGAACTCTTCTATTAGTTTGCCCCACATAGGTTTTATGACAGTCTGCACATGGAATCTCGTACACTCCCTGTTGTTCTAAAGGGATCCTTGTCTTCGGAGTCCTCAACACCGTGCTTATTTTTCTGTCTGTATTGAAAATAGTATCGATATTGTGTCTCCGTAGAATTCTTGCAATACTGTCCGTGGTCCCCTTAACATACGGTAAATAAGCCTTGGTTATTGGTGTCTCATGCACCTCGTCTGTTTGTCTCGGTTTTGACTTTAGGGCTCTTTGTATATTTCGGTCTGTAAATCCGTTTTGTCTCAGAGCTGTTTTTAAACTGTCCATTTCCTGTTTGATGTTATCCTGGTCAGCTAGCCTTTGTGATCTGATTACTAAAGTCTTGACGACGGCTTGTAGTTGGGCTGGGTGGTGATGAGAATTAGCATGAAGGTATCTGTTGGTGTGAGTTGCTTTCCTATATACCGTATGGCCAAGGGTTCCATCTTGCTTCCTATTTATGAGAACATCAAGGAATGGCAGTTGATTGTTGGCTTCAACCTCCATGGTAAATTTTATTTTGTGATGGATGCCATTAAGGTGATCTAAAAAAGTATTGAGGTGTTCCCTCCCATGAGGCCAAATCACAAATGTATCATCCACATATCGCAACCACAAACTGGGTTTAAGAGTTGTTGTTCTTAGTGCCAACTCCTCAAAGTTCTCCATAAAAAGGTTCGCTATAACTGGTGAGAGTGGCGATCCCATTGGAGCTCCTTCCACTTGTTTGTATCGTTGGTTCTCGTAAACAAAATAGGTGTTCATCAGACAGTGCCTTGTTAAGTCTACAAGGTGTTGAGGTGGTTTGTATTTTTCTATTATGATATCCAAGGCTTCGTCGATAGGGATGTTGGTGAAAAGGGACACTACGTCAAAACTTACAAGAAGACACTCTGGTTGTAAGACCGTTTTTCTAAGAATTTCGATGAAATGTGTCGAATTTTTTACATATGAGTCTGCCCCCTCTGCAAACGGTTGAAGTTTTTGGGCTAGGTATTTGGCTAGGTGTTGTGTTGGGGATCCAACTGAGCTTACTATTGGCCTCAAAGGGGCACCCTCTTTATGTACTTTTGGCAACCCATAGAATTTCGGACATCTCGATGACTTTTCACGCGGAATGAGTTGCAGTTGGAGATTTTTGTCGATCCTACTTGCTTGGATTTTGGCCTTTGTTGTTTTCTCTAGATAAGTTGTTGGGTCAGTAGTAATTTGTTTATATGCTGGATCTTGTAGCAATATTTGAATTTTGTTTGAATAATCCACTGTATCTAAAATTACAGTCGCATTTCCTTTATCAGCAGGTAGATTGACAATGTCCTTGTTGAGGCGCAGTTGTTTCAAGGCCTCATTTTCTTCTATGGATAGGTTCCTTTTGGGTGGTTTAGACTTTCTTAGAACATGTGACACATCTTGTCTAATTATTTCAGCGGTGTTCGCATCTAATTTTGAAACTGCTGTTTCCACGCCACATATTATGCTCTCTGTTGGAATGTGAGAGGGAGCAATAGCGTAATTGAATCCCTTAGCCAACACGCCAATCGAGGAAGTGTTCAATTGGACCGAAGATAAGTTATAAACGGTTTTATTCGTTTCCAATTGCCGTGAGGTTAGACTGTGACCGTTATTTTCCGAGACAAATTCGTTTTTGGGCTTTTGTTGAAGCTTCAATTTGTTAAATTTTGCCTGTTGTTGAATTGTTGTTAACTCTGAATTCGTTTCGGCCCTAAATTCGCTAATCTCATCGAATTTATCCCATATTATCGGGTGGAGTGTATTGCTTACCTGCAGGTGGATATCTAGGAGTTTAGTATTAAGAACATCCAAATCTCTTCTGACATCACGTATGGCTTCCCTAAGTAGGGCACAACTAGCTTTCCATAAGATATTCTGTGTTTTTCTGTTGTTCTTCCAGAACTTTACCGTCATGTTTTTCGGAATAACTCCTTCATCGCGGCATCGTTGTAAAAAATGTAGATCGCACAAAAGTTTGCTTCTTTTCGCGCGTAATTTCTCAAATGTTTTACACAAATGAAAAGTATTCTCCCCGTAGAGATTCACTATATTTGTTTTTAAGTTTTCGCGGGCACTAAATGTTTTAGGTGGTTTCCGGGAATTCATCCGCGTAGTTGATAACTGATCCCTGCCGGGATCGATGGTAAAATGACGACGTTTCGGCAGAGTCACATCTGCCCTCCTCAGGTCGGTCCGCATAATTCTCGTAGCCTTCTGCTTTCGCTTCTAGTTACTCGAATACTAAGATTTTCTGGAGCGAGCGCGCTGTTATATAGTCGCGGCTCGGCGCCTATCGGTTGACACCGTGAACGGCTGCGTGTGATTGGCCCCCGGCGTTCAGTGGGCACGGCTCCATCCTGCTGATTTGTTATTTTCGGTTGAGTTGTTATTGGACGGGTACGGGCCGGTACGGTGTTTAATAGGATTTTCCAACAATTCGATAAGTTCTGAATTTCATTGCGTGCGTTTAGACTGTGAGGTCTCTTCGCTATTTCAATTGCCTCTCTTACGAGTCTTGATTTCGGGTGTTCTATATTTGCCAGTACTCTGGTGTTCTCAAAGTCTATTCGGTGTGACATCGTGGCGGCGTGTTCCGCAATGGATGTTGTTTTTTCCTGCTTTCTTACAGCGTTCTGGTGTTCATCACGTCTAGCTTGAACTCTTCTATTAGTTTGCCCCACATAGGTTTTATGACAGTCTGCACATGGAATCTCGTACACTCCCTGTTGTTCTAAAGGGATCCTTGTCTTCGGAGTCCTCAACACCGTGCTTATTTTTCTGTCTGTATTGAAAATAGTATCGATATTGTGTCTCCGTAGAATTCTTGCAATACTGTCCGTGGTCCCCTTAACATACGGTAAATAAGCCTTGGTTATTGGTGTCTCATGCACCTCGTCTGTTTGTCTCGGTTTTGACTTTAGGGCTCTTTGTATATTTCGGTCTGTAAATCCGTTTTGTCTCAGAGCTGTTTTTAAACTGTCCATTTCCTGTTTGATGTTATCCTGGTCAGCTAGCCTTTGTGATCTGGTTACTAAAGTCTTGACGACGGCTTGTAGTTGGGCTGGGTGGTGATGAGAATTAGCATGAAGGTATCTGTTGGTATTAGTTGCTTTCCTATATACCGTATGGCCAAGGGTTCCATCTTGCTTCCTATTTATGAGAACATCAAGGAATGGCAGTTGATTGTTGGCTTCAACCTCCATGGTAAATTTTATTTTGTGATGGATGCCATTAAGGTGATCTAAAAAAGTATTGAGGTGTTCCCTCCCATGAGGCCAAATCACAAATGTATCATCCACATATCGCAACCACAAACTGGGTTTAAGAGTTGTTGTTCTTAGTGCCAACTCCTCAAAGTTCTCCATAAAAAGGTTCGCTATAACTGGTGAGAGTGGCGATCCCATTGGAGCTCCTTCCACTTGTTTGTATCGTTGGTTCTCGTAAACAAAATAGGTGTTCATCAGACAGTGCCTTGTTAAGTCTACAAGGTGTTGAGGTGGTTTGTATTTTTCTATTATGATATCCAAGGCTTCGTCGATAGGGATGTTGGTGAAAAGGGACACTACGTCAAAACTTACAAGAAGACACTCTGGTTGTAAGACCGTTTTTCTAAGAATTTCGATGAAATGTGTCGAATTTTTTACATATGAGTCTGCCCCCTCTGCAAACGGTTGAAGTTGTTGGGCTAGGTATTTGGCTAGGTGTTGTGTTGGGGATCCAACTGAGCTTACTATTGGCCTCAAAGGGGCACCCTCTTTATGTACTTTTGGCAACCCATAGAATTTCGGACATCTCGATGACTTTTCACGCGGAATGAGTTGCAGTTGGAGATTAAATAACGGTCACAGTCTAACCTCACGGCAATTGGAAACGAATAAAACCGTTTATAACTTATCTTCGGTCCAATTGAACACTTCCTCGATTGACCACTACAAGCCGTCGTCAAGACTTTAGTAACCAGATCACAAAGGCTAGCTGACCAGGATAACATCAAACAGGAAATGGACAGTTTAAAAACAGCTCTGAGACAAAACGGATTTACAGACCGAAATATACAAAGAGCCCTAAAGTCAAAACCGAGACAAACAGACGAGGTGCATGAGACACCAATAACCAAGGCTTATTTAACGTATGTTAAGGGGACCACGGACAGTATTGCAAGAATTCTACGGAGACACAATATCGATACTATTTTCAATACAGACAGAAAAATAAGCACGGTGTTGAGGACTCCGAAGACAAGGATCCCTTTAGAACAACAGGGAGTGTACGAGATTCCATGTGCAGACTGTCATAAAACCTATGTGGGGCAAACTAATAGAAGAGTTCAAGCTAGACGTGATGAACACCAGAACGCTGTAAGAAAGCAGGAAAAAACAACATCCATTGCGGAACACGCCGCCACGATGTCACACCGAATAGACTTTGAGAACACCAGAGTACTGGCAAATATAGAACACCCGAAATCAAGACTCGTAAGAGAGGCAATTGAAATAGCGAAGAGACCTCACAGTCTAAACGCACGCAATGAAATTCAGAACTTATCGAATTGTTGGAAAATCCTATTAAACACCGTACCGGCCCGTACCCGTCCAATAACAACTCAACCGAAAATAACAAATCAGCAGGATGGAGCCGTGCCCACTGAACGCCGGGGGCCAATCACACGCAGCCGTTCACGGTGTCAACCGATAGGCGCCGAGCCGCGACTATATAACAGCGCGCTCACTCCAGAAAATCTTAGTATTCGAGTAACTAGAAGCGAAAGCAGAAGGCTACGAGAATTATGCGGACCGACCTGAGGAGGGCAGATGTGACTCTGCCGAAACGTCGTCATTTTACCATCGATCCCGGCAGGGATCAGTTATCAACTACGCGGATGAATTCCCGGAAACCACCTAAAACATTTAGTGCCCGCGAAAACTTAAAAACAAATATAGTGAATCTCTACGGGGAGAATACTTTTCATTTGTGTAAAACATTTGAGAAATTACGCGCGAAAAGAAGCAAACTTTTGTGCGATCTACATTTTTTACAACGATGCCGCGATGAAGGAGTTATTCCGAAAAACATGACGGTAAAGTTCTGGAAGAACAACAGAAAAACACAGAATATCTTATGAAAAGCTAGTTGTGCCCTACTTAGGGAAGCCATACGTGATGTCAGAAGAGATTTGGATGTTCTTAATACTAAACTCCTAGATATCCACCTGCAGGTAAGCAATACACTCCACCCGATAATATGGGATAAATTCGATGAGATTAGCGAATTTAGGGCCGAAACGAATTCAGAGTTAACAACAATTCAACAACAGGCAAAATTTAACAAATTGAAGCTTCAACAAAAGCCCAAAAACGAATTTGTCTCGGAAAATAACGGTCACAGTCTAACCTCACGGCAATTGGAAACGAATAAAACCGTTTATAACTTATCTTCGGTCCAATTGAACACTTCCTCGATTGGCGTGTTGGCTAAGGGATTCAATTACGCTATTGCTCCCTCTCACATTCCAACAGAGAGCATAATATGTGGCGTGGAAACAGCAGTTTCAAAATTAGATGCGAACACCGCTGAAATAATTAGACAAGATGTGTCACATGTTCTAAGAAAGTCTAAACCACCCAAAAGGAACCTATCCGTAGAAGAAAATGAGGCCTTGAAACAACTGCGCCTCAACAAGGACATTGTCATTCTACCTGCTGATAAAGGAAATGCGACTGTAATTTTAGATACAGTGGATTATTCAAACAAAATTCAAATATTGCTACAAGATCCAGCATATAAACAAATTACTACTGACCCAACAACTTATCTAGAGAAAACAACAAAGGCCAAAATCCAAGCAAGTAGGATCGACAAAAATCTCCAACTGCAACTCATTCCGCGTGAAAAGTCATCGAGATGTCCGAAATTCTATGGGTTGCCAAAAGTACATAAAGAGGGTGCCCCTTTGAGGCCAATAGTAAGCTCAGTTGGATCCCCAACACAACACCTAGCCAAATACCTAGCCCAACAACTTCAACCGTTTGCAGAGGGGGCAGACTCATATGTAAAAAATTCGACACATTTCATCGAAATTCTTAGAAAAACGGTCTTACAACCAGAGTGTCTTCTTGTAAGTTTTGACGTAGTGTCCCTTTTCACCAACATCCCTATCGACGAAGCCTTGGATATCATAATAGAAAAATACAAACCACCTCAACACCTTGTAGACTTAACAAGGCACTGTCTGATGAACACCTATTTTGTTTACGAGAACCAACGATACAAACAAGTGGAAGGAGCTCCAATGGGATCGCCACTCTCACCAGTTATAGCGAACCTTTTTATGGAGAACTTTGAGGAGTTGGCACTAAGAACAACAACTCTTAAACCCAGTTTGTGGTTGCGATATGTGGATGATACATTTGTGATTTGGCCTCATGGGAGGGAACACCTCAATACTTTTTTAGATCACCTTAATGGCATCCATCACAAAATAAAATTTACCATGGAGGTTGAAGCCAACAATCAACTGCCATTCCTTGATGTTCTCATAAATAGGAAGCAAGATGGAACCCTTGGCCATACGGTATATAGGAAAGCAACTCACACCAACAGATACCTTCATGCTAATTCTCATCACCACCCAGCCCAACTACAAGCCGTCGTCAAGACTTTAGTAACCAGATCACAAAGGCTAGCTGACCAGGATAACATCAAACAGGAAATGGACAGTTTAAAAACAGCTCTGAGACAAAACGGATTTACAGACCGAAATATACAAAGAGCCCTAAAGTCAAAACCGAGACAAACAGACGAGGTGCATGAGACACCAATAACCAAGGCTTATTTACCGTATGTTAAGGGGACCACGGACAGTATTGCAAGAATTCTACGGAGACACAATATCGATACTATTTTCAATACAGACAGAAAAATATATTCACCGTAACTACGCATTGAGAATGCCAAGTGAGACCTTGGCGAAACGTCTGCAGGATTCAAAGATGAATCAATGTAACGAACGGATGTATTCCCGGATAAATATTTCTTCACATTGTTCCATCCGTGAAAGCCTACGACTAGACATATATATATATATATATATATATATATATATATATATATATATAAGTTTATACTATGAACTTAGCACGAACTTATATCGCAACGACAATTCAACATTCCCAGCTGACTCAGCGACACGTGGAGTATCACATTACAGTACCGCCGAGCATCCGTGGGAATCGACAGTGCCGATTCAGCATTCATTAGGTTATATATTGTAAAATCTCTCTTGTTTGTTATTCATTATTACTCTGTCTGTAGTTAGTTTATATTGTTATTTTTCACTTTATATTTCAAACGTTATATTTTTGTACAAGTTAAATAAATCTTTTTTAAAAACTCAATTTTGAAAAGTGTGATATAACATATATATATAGGTGATGTAACGGCTGAATTAAACTATAAAAGTTAATTAACTGGGAAGCAGCCAATGGGTGTTAATGAAATACTCTTTATTTCTTTCGAAAACCTTTCGGAACAAATTTATTCCTTCTTCAGTTCAAAGATATGTGAGGTTTTGTTGTTGAAACTGGCAGAATCCAGAGGATAAAGGGGAGCATATCGTACGAGTTCATATTAGTAATAGATTTAACAAATTATAAAGCTCTCATAATGTTAGAGTAGAATTCGAATGACATTGTAGTCTATCATTAGCCTAAAATTGACGAAACATCACAAGGCAGTCGACTTGCAGTGATATAAACATTACTAACGTATTTGTCAATTAGCATTTTTGTTACAATAACCCGAAACAATATTTTCAAGTCTGCGTCTTGAATAATTATCAACTTTGACAATAAATATTCCATATAAAACTATTGGCATACTAATTTATATATATTGAAGTATAGGCAGACGCAGTTCATCTTGCAAAAAAGTAATGTTTAGTACCAACTGGAAAAAAAAATTGAAACAAAAAGAAAAAGAAAGAAAAAAGATTGTTGTCGAGAAGATGGATTAAGCAATAAAGTAACATCTTCATGAAGGAGATTTCCAATTATCCTGAAAATTTAAAAACATATACCGTGAATGTCTGGACATGTTAGCCCAAGAATCCAAAAAAGGAGTAATACTAGAGAAGCTATACCCGTCTTATGTGCAATCAATAACTATTTTTCTGACATTTATTCTTTTTTTATCTGATTTAAGGTACAATTCTATTAATTATTTTATCGTATTGTTATCTCTCCTCTCTCTATTTTTTTTTCTATATTTTCCACATATTTTTGAACTTATTTATTTGTTTCATTATTTGGATCACTTTCTGTGTGTAACTCTAATTCACCCTATGTTGCAACCACCCTGTATATGTTTCTGTGTATTGGTCACCCAATATAATGTAATCTTCACAATAAATTATTTGTCTATTATTTTCTCACCCTGTACAACTGTAATTCAATTCTTCACGATGTTGCAACCGCTCTGTATAAGTATTAATCCTACTGACCCTACTGACTTTTCTATTTTTTTATTGCTTAGATAACCCTGTATACCTATAATTTTACTTCGCCCTGTGTGAAAAGTATAAGCAACTACCTTTGTTCCACGCTATATAACATTTTTTTCACCACCCTGTATAACTATAAGTGCACTCTCAACTTATATTTCAGTTATCCTGTATATGCATCTGCATCTAACATTTCTTTGAACCCTCCGCCTTATAACTGGAATATTCTTACTACATTTGCTTATTTAACCATTTTTTTAAGTTTCTTGATCCACTCTGTATAACTATTCTTTTACTTCTCTCTTATATCAACCACCTTGTATACGGAACTACTTATGTATTTTGAACCACCTTGTATAACTTTAATTCTATTCCACCTTATATTTCAACCATCCTATATATGGAACTGCTTATGTACCACGCAATATCACCTTTATTTGTAAGATTTTTGAACTCACCTTTCTAATTGTAATTTTTCTGCGCCCTATATTTCAACTGCACACATTGTTTGCTTGCTACTTGAATTTCGATGCACGCACACATACCACCTAACAATTTTTCTTTTTGATACACTATGGAATATTTTGTGCCATTTCACTCGACAGCAAGACCTGTAAAATGAAAACCGTTAGAAATAACTTACATTATGTTTTTTGCAGTTATTTTTACGATTTTCACAAAAACTGCATGTTTTACGTTGTGAAAAATTATACAGATTCAAGCTGGAACATCTCTTTGTAGAATATAATTTAAAATAATCAAATTGACTGAGCCGTTATAGAGAAAACAATGTAGATTCATTGGCGTTATTCCGTCTTTTGGTGTCGCCAGTGTGCCAAGGGGTAGGATTCCGCGAAATTTAAATGAAATGAACCGAAAAACATGAAAGGAACTAATAGCGGAACCGTATACTTAATAATAGGAACTGTATGAGCCGAAAATAATAAGAAAAAAAGCTGAACTTAATTCGAGGTAGAAAATAATTTTATAAAGATATAAATAATCCCATGACATTATCATACTATTATTAATATGTGAAGGCCTAAACGCACTCACTCCTCTTTTACGGCCTTTATTTTGAAAGGACGGTAATGAAACGTATACCATTCGAAAGGTAATGTGCCATAGATGTCCAGAATATACAAAGAATTTTTATTTATTTCTTTTAAAATAAGTAAATTAAAAAATAAATTATTTGAGATGCGCCATCTATGAACAAGTGACTCACCTAAAGTTTGATTTGACATTTAGATTGCTGACAGAAAAGTCATTTCGTGTAAATTGTTTATATTTGCTAAATAATGTGTAGGCTCTTAATCATTCATTACTATTGATATTTAACACCATTTGTTTAGATAAACGTAAACGATAATAATATTAAAGTTACTCAAATTTAATCTGTCTTATCAGGAAATTTTTCGCATCTATAAAAAGATCCCCAAACCTTTACGTAAGTTACAAAATAATACACTTAAAAAATTTATACAATTGTGTTTTATAAAATTATTGTTTCTTTTAAAAAAATAATGTCTTGTAATTATTTAACAACGCGATTAGTAGATGTGAACAAGAATTCCGATACACTTTCGGAAGTATCTGAAAGCGGCACAGGAACCTCAGGATGGAAAAACTAAAAACTAAAACTATCTGATAAATTTGATTTCAGATCCTCTCAAGCTAAATATGGGCATTCAATTATACTGAAATATATACTCAGAACATGTTCGTACACACTTACGTTGAATTGTGTTGAAAGCAGATGCAAATGGTTTTGACTGAAATGAAGAATTGTTTGTATAACTGACTATTTGAAAGTAATAAATGTATGGCAAAGCTTTGGAAAAGTCATGTGTACCCAGTATTTTATGAGACGTTAGTAAAATACTAGCGATGTGATATATAGCAAATATTTGTGCATAACTTACAAAGTAAATTTAATCAAATTATTTTGCAGTTTTATTCGACAGATTATCTTTTAAATTGATTTAGTTAATTTTAAGTAGAGGATGTCATTTAACACTACTGTGAAAGCAATAGAAAATTGGTGTATATTTTTTAATGAGATATGATATAAGTGCAACAATTTTTTTGCATATTTGTAATAAAATAAAACAAATTTACACAAAAAAAATCATGCACCTAAGTTAGGTATTCTAAGTTTCATTTATTTGTGGTGGCGTCCTCTGGGAACAACTACCTTAAGCTAATATTTAAAATTTTCTGTTTGAACAGAAAATACTATTTTAAACTCTTCGTGTTATGTGGAGTGAATGAAAAATTCTACCGTACGTAACAGCAAATTTGAGTAAATTTCCCAATTTTTAATCCATGCATTTTAGCCTTACATTATGGCCCGGTGGGGAACACTAACGGGTCGGGTTGAACGGCAAAGATATCGAAGTCAAAATATTGATACACCGCGGAATAGAAATAATGTAGCACAAGTAATAGTAATTTTGTTGGTTTCAGAGATGCATTTAAATGTGCATTTAATGTAATTACAATGAGTTTTAATAGTCATGATTGTGGTTTGATGAATTTACGGTGTAGATTTTGTAATGCAAAACATTTCGATTCTGAAATTACTTTACACGATAGAACGGCGTTGACTTCCTGTTGTCATAAGGGAAAAGTTTATTTACCCCATGAATTCGAATTTGTTGAATTTTTAAAAAAATTGATAATGGCTAAACAAGGCAATTTCCATATTTTGGTGAAAATATTATTGAAATACCACATCAATTGCTTACCGATAACAATAATATAATTAATGATATTTATGGTAATATTACTGAAAACATTTTATCAGCACGTATTTTATATTCAGTTGTTTTAGCACCAAAAAATGTAGACTGTGATTCAATAAATAGCGACATTCTCAATCGTATGCCAGGTGAAGGAAAAAGTTATTGGAGTGATGATAAAGTAATATGTGATAATGATCATGAAATCAATAATTATCCTCTTGAATTTTGGAATTCTCTGTCTGTATGCGGTTTACCACCTCATAGATTAAAACTGAAGATTAATTATATTGTTCATGAGACATTTAAAGACAAAGGAAACAATAGTTAATGGCACAAGAATGTGTGTGAAGTGTTTACATAAAAATGCTATTGACTGGAATAGGACGAAATAAGCGAATATTGATTCCGCCTATAAATTTGACCTATTCCAGTACTACTTTACCATTCGAATTTGAAAGAAAACAATTTCCTATTATACCTGCATTTGCAATTACGCCTAATAAATCTGAGGGACAATCATTTGAAAAAGTTAGAATTTTATTAAGACAACCAATTTTTAGACATGGTCAATTATATGTCGCGTCAAGTAGAGTTAGATATTTCGATGGTTTAAAATTTTATATTTATGAACATAGGGAACAAGGTCATTTAGCAAATGACGAAAGAGTATTTACAAAAATATAGTTCATACGGAAGTTTTAAATTACTAAATCTACTTCATACCTTCATTTCCTTCAAATGTAATTATTATTTATCTTTATAATTGGTTATATTATTCTATCGTTTAATAACTGAATATATATATATTACCACATGTTCTCTCTTTGCCCTACCCAACTCTTATCGTATATTTAAAGTAAAAATTAAAAATATGTATACATATAAATCCAATTAATCTTATACAAAAACAAGTTGAATTTCGTTACTTTATAGAGTTAATTGGTCGATTTTCGATGCAGGCGATTTTAGTTAATATAGTTTTGTAGGTAGGTTACATTATGAGTTATTTATTAATAACCATGCATAACAGGCGAAAATTACGTATTTATCGTACCTGATCTTATGAATTATAAAAATTTCATTGCATGTCATGACGTTCTATTAGAGGGTGGTTATCAAACATTATTTTTTCAAGCTGTTGTGGGAAAAATATTCAGAGAGAAAGGAGGGAAACTTTGAACCACCTCGCCCATGTAAGTAAGTCACGCCATCGATACAAGCCTTTTTCAAACTCAAAAAAATGTTCTTTGTATATTTCCCCCTTTCTTTTTGTGTATTTTTCCCTCAACAGCTTAAAAAAATACTGTCTGCATACCGTCATCTAAAAGAAAGTCATTGAGATGCTTTGAAATTTGTATAATTGATAAAATCAGGAAAGATAGATACGTAATGTTCGTCTGTTTTGCATGGTTATTAGTAAATAAATTATCAAATCTAGCATTCGACCAGTGGTCGAAATTCGACCAATTGTGTAAATTCCTAATAAAATCCAACTTATGTTGCATATGTAATTAATAATTCTTAATGCTTAGCTTAATGATATAAGGTATGGCAAAAAGGCACTAAGTGGAAATTAAAGAGAAAAATTTAGTTAACATATTTCTTGAAAAGAAATTGCAAAATAATCTGTTTCATTTTACTACTGATAATTATTCAATTTCCATTTGTATGTTTAATTAGTAGTACATGGAACGAGCTTTACTTGTAAATTCAAAGGTTCATCAAAAATGTTGGTAGGTACATACATATATACTGGGCTACCCAATGAAACATTTGGTTTCTAATATTTCTGGAATCACCCTGTGTAATTATAACCTACAACGCCTTATATCTCAGTCAATTTATATATGCATATGTAACTGCTCAAGGTAACTTCAATGAGTGCCTGAAATTAACATCAGAACGCATAACTTTTTACCTATCCAAAACTCGCCTAACCAGCACTTTTTGCTTTAAAATCTTGAAAGGTTCAACTGTAAAAATGTAATGCTAGAAAAATATCCAGGAGTGGTAAAATTATTATAAGATCCTACACAAATTTGTATTGAATGCATTTTTCTCGAGCAGTCTATTCTCAAGTAAGTCACAACATCACCCTGTATTGAATGAAACATATATGTCACAATCTCGTTCTTTCTCGGTAATACGATTGATCCCGATTTGTACATGCCAAAACCCCGAAATGGAATTTAGAGAAAATTGTAGTGCCGATTGCGAGAATTACATATAAGATGCATGGAAATAATATGTATAATATTATAATAAGAAAAAAAATATTTGCAGCATATCACATCTCGATTACTTTAATGTTTTTTTGGGCAATAACACCACAATAGAAATAAAACGACGTATATTGCAGAAATACCAAACGTTTCAAAGTCTATTCTTTATATTTATTGATGTAGATTGCAAAATGAAATTTGATTTATGACATTTAAAATTGACATTAGAAAATTTGTTGTTTTTAGATATACAGGTAGCACAAAAAATTCTAAAGATCATGAATTATAATTAACCAGCTTTCAAATTAGAAGAATTTGAAAGAGTTGTCTTTAGAATTTATAAGTGGCGTTCCTAGGTACGACTTTGTTATAAGATACCGCATTCGCCAAAAATGCGATCAAAGAATTCTATTGTTTCAGTGATCCCATTAACCTAGGAAAAACCTTATGAACTATCCCGATATTGGGTTGTTCAAAAGGAGGTTACCATTAATAATTTCTTCCTTAATTGTCGGTAACCAGATACGATTAAATTCTACAGAAGTAGAAGCGATACAATCGTCTTCATTCAAAAGAATTAAGGCAGACTCTTTTATTTTTCGTTTTATGTTATGTTGTTCTTTGTGAAGTATAGTTGAATTGTCAAATTGTATTTTATGGCCTAGGTCCCAAGCATGTTCACAAATTTTTGATTTTTCAAATTGTCGTTTCTTTATGTAATTCTTGTGTTCATTTATTCGTACGTTTAATGGTCTCGATGTTTCTCCAATATAAAATTTATTGCATTCGCAAGGAATGTTATATATGCAGTTTTTTGAGTTCTGGGTCTTGTTTGTTGGTTTTGTTTTCGATATTAAAGATTTCAGTGTATTTCTTGTTTGGAATGCTGTTTTAACATTAAATCTGTTGCCCACTCTTTTCAGTCTTTCTGACAGACCCTGTATATATGGTATAGTTGTAACTGTAATGTTGTTGTCTTGAGTAGTAGTAGTGTTAAGTGAAGATCTTGGTTGAGTCGAAAGGTTTGTTTTCTGTTCAAGTCTGTTTAACTCTTTGTTGATAAATTTTGTGGGGTAATTGTTTCCAGTGAGAACATTCTTTATAATTATTTTTTCTTTGTTGAATTTATTATCATCAGAACAGTTGTTCTTTGCTCTATCATATAATGACTTAATGACACCTTTCTTTACTGTATTCGGATGATTTGAATTGAAATTTAGGTATCTGTTTGTATGAGTTGGTTTTTTTTTTTGGTATTCCTGCAATATACGTCGTTTTATTTCTATTGTGGTGTTATTGCCCAAAAAAACATAAAAGTAATCAAGAATATGCCACAAACAACGTTTAGAAGACATATCACATCTCGTTAAAAGAACATTAAATAATATCTGACTGACTGCTCATTTTTAGATGAGATGTTAAAATTAATTTATAATGATTAACTTATATCAAATGAAACTGCAAATTGATTTGTCTTATTTTATGGCTAATACTGAAATACTTATTCAAGTTTTAATTAAATAAATATATTTGCAAATCACATCTCCTGAGTGTTTTAGTATCTTTTGATAATGGATGCATATGCAAATTGTTCTTACATTTGTGAGACATTCATGACTGAATGAATGTGCATACTTAACATACTTAACTCTTGAGTTTCGGTAACCAAATGTATCAATTAATTTTAGAATCTCTAAATTGTGTACTCACATAAAACTTTTGATCTGGATTCTTCTGTAAATGCGCAAACTTGGTATAAAAACATTGGATTTTGTGACTTCAGTAATTGCTGTCGTCATCGTTATTGTAAAAAATTAACGTAATAAATGAATAGAAAAGAAGGCTTTTACATCTTACATCTTTATAAGTAAAAGTCGACTATTTTAGTAATATTTTTTATACTTGGCTACGATTGTCCACAATAGGCCTTTTCATATTCGAAAAAAAATTATGTGCATGCGTCAACGTCTGCCAATTTTTTTCGAGAACTTCACAAATTATTCACTGCAGTTTATATTTGTTTATAACGTGAATACAAGTAGTGAAGTATTAAATAGTTATAAACTTAAAGTGAAATATCAGTATAACGATTTTAATTAACATGTATAACATTTTATCAGTAAAGAATGGAGCAAAAAGCATTAATGTCATGGAATATGTGGGAGCCATATGTACAGTAAATCAGTTTTGGAGAATTTATTTGACTTTATTAGTTTTCCAAAGTCTTGTATCGAATCTCGTCGAAAGCTTATTAGACCAACGAAAAGAATAAACAGTTCAAAGTTTATCTAAAATGTGCTAAATGTGATTTATGAGTTAGAGATGTGGACCAAGTGATGGTGGATTACAAGTAATTGATTATGTAAATAAAGATACATATATGTGTTTATGTGTTTTTAAGACAATAACTTGCTAAAAGATATAACATTAAATAAGACTAGTGTTAACTTTTTCAAAATCAGTTGTATATAATGTACCATGACCAGACATAAGGATGCAAATTGAGTTTAAATAAATCTTTGTATACTCAATTCTATATTTTATTTGTACCAATTGTACAGCCTTCAATAATATTACATACAATTTTTTACAGATTTCGTGAAAATCTCATAAATTAACTTTCATATATCTGTCAGTCGAAAGATGAATAACCAACATAATTTAGATCACAAATTGTGGTAAAAAAGACAATGACTAATAATAAATTAATTAAATTTGTATTACGAATATTTATTTTATTAATTATCAGTATATTAATTACTTTAAATCTAATATGTGTATCATTTTTGTCCTAACCTGTCAAATAGATCAGCCTTATTTTCGCCTTGTGGGTGAAAATATCACCACCATTAAAATTTAATGCAGGTATTTGCTTTAATTGAAAAATATACAAATAAAGCTCCACTAATTAATATTTCAGTTAACTTAATTGATAATAGCGACATTAATACTAGTTCCCCATTAATACCTATGCATATTTGTGAAAAGTGCTCCAAACTCTCATATCCCTTTTTTACACGCCAAACGCGCCTGCGCATACAAAGGGTAAACAGATCTATTGGATTTTTGACTGCTGTCAAATTAACATTAGATTAAGCTACTTGTTCATAGTGGGCGCCACTCACTTGAATTTTATTAATAATTTATTTCTAAATTACTTCTTTTAAAAAATATAAATAAAGATTCTTTATATATTGCTCACTGAAGGTCATCAATAGCTACTAAACAAATCAAAAATAAAGAAAATCGGTTGAGAAACAGAGGAGAAAATGGTACCTAATCGTTTTGACTTTGCCTATTTATATATAGATGTTGTAACCTACCTGCAAAGTTATATAAATTATCCCATAGAATTATTTATATCCTTATAAAAATATCTACTATCTCGTAACAACTTTGACTTTTTTCCTGTTCATTTTATTGTGTTTCGTGCCCATTTACCATAATAAATAATTTTTTTTTGGAACTTATATGATTTAAATTTCGCAGCCCACTAGCGACACCAAGCCAAAAAAATAACCCCTATTAATATTTTTTCTGATTTTCTGAAAAACTGTTTAAATCATCAAAATTGCCCAAACCGTTTTTGAATAATCACTGAGCATACATAAAAAAAGGTGCCGACCCATTGATAACCTCCTCGTTTTTGGAATTCGTTTAATAAAAAAAATTATGAATCCCTTAAGTAAGCCCCCACCCGTTTTGTGCCCAGGAGCCCCCCACCAACTGAAATCCGGCCTTGTTAGTGATATGTATCCTGATACACATTTATACTTTTATGTTTCGTTGGTGTATTTACGTACACATGTGTGAATTAAAGTTGTATTTTAATAAATTCTATTAGTTTGCATAAACGCAAAATATTTTTATTTTACCTATTTCTGTTTTTGTCACTTTACGTGTTAAGAGAAACTTTTTATACTTTATTCCTGGGAATATTGATAGTAATTGACTTAAATTCTATATAATAATTTATTACATATTAACTATGTTGCTTTTGAAGTAGTGAAAGAAAGTATTGCAATGGAATATAAATTTAGAAACTCATACCTTCTTTCTTTTTCCAGGTTTGCTGATCAAGAACTACTAAACGACATCTTTAAAACCAATCGGCAACGGAGTGGAGTACGACACACTTTGTATCATAAAACTCCAAGAAACGCTTACACGTTTAAATGTGCTATATGCTCTTTTACAACAAGCCATAAACCACACTTGAAGACACATATGTTAGCTCACAGAAATTTAAGCAAAATTAACGCATTGAAATGTGCCAAATATAAATCTAGCTTTAGCAGGTACTCGTTAAAGCATACAAAACTAAGCGAAATTAACGCTTTCAAATATATTTCTAAAACGAAAAGTAATGGGGATTTAAAAAAACCTTTTTTAATACATAACATTATTAAGAAAATTAACACATTCAAATGCGCTGAATGTTCTTATGAAACGAAATATAAGTCGTACCTAAAACTTCATGTTTTAAAGCACAAAAGTTTAAGTGAAGTTTACACATTCAAATGTGCTAAATGTAGTTATGAAACGAAACGTAATGGGGATTTTAAAAAACATGTTTTGAAACACAAAACTCTAAATGAAGTTTACATCTTCAAATGTGCTGAATGTCCTTTTGAAACGAAATATAAGGAAAGCCTTAAATGCCATTTTTTAAAACACAAAAGTTTAAGTGAAGTTTACACGTTCAAATGTGCTGAATGTCCTTATGAAACGAAACGTAATGGGGATTTAAAAAGACATGTTTTGAAACACAAAATTGTCAGGAACTTTAACACATTAAATTTTGCTCAATATTCTTATGAAACAAATCGTAATGTAGATTTAAAAAAACATGGTTTAAAACAGAAAATTTCCATCGAAGTGAAAACTTTCAAATGCGCTGAATGTTCTTATGAAACAAAACATAAGGGGAACCTAAAAGTCCATCTTTTAAAACATAAAAGTTTAAGTGAAGTTTACACATTCAAATGTGCTGAATGTCCGTATGAAACAAAACGTAATGGGAATTTAGAAAAACATGTTTTAAAACACAAAAGTCTAAGTGAAGTTTACACATTCAAATGTGCTGAATGTCCTTATGAAACGAAATATAAGGAGAGCCTAAAATCACATGTGGTAAAACACAAAAGTTTCAGCAACGTTAACATGTTCAAATGTGCTGAATGTCCTTATGAAACGAAATATAAGGGGAGCCTAAAATCACATGTTGTAAAACACAAAAGTTTCAGCAACGTTAACACTTTCAAATGTGCTGAATGTCCTTATGAAACGAAACGTAATGGGGATTTAAAAAAACATGTTTTGAAACACAAAAGTCTAAATGAAGTTTACACCTTCAAATGTGCTGAATGTCCTTATGAATCGAAATTTAAGGGGAACCTCAAAGTCCATCTTTTAAAGCATAAAAGTTTAAGTGAAGTTTGCATGTTCAAATGTGCTGAATGTCCTTATGAATCGAAACATAAGGGGGGTCTAAAGCTACATGTTTTAAAACACAAAAGTCTCAGGAAAGTTAAGACTTTCAAATGCCCTTAATGTTCTTATGAAACAAAACATAAGGGTAGCCTAAAAGCCCATCTATTACAACATAAATTTTAAGTGAAGTTTACACATTCAAATGTGCTAAATGTACGTATGAAACGAAACGTAATGGGGATTTAAAAAAACATGTTTTGAAACACAAAATTGTCAGGAACTTTAACACATTAAATTTTGCTCAATATCCTTATGAAACAAATCGTAATGTAGATTTATAAAAAAAACATGTTTTAAAACAAAAAATTTCCATCGAAGTGAAAACTTTCAAATGTGCCGAATGTTCTTATGAAACGGCCCATAAGGAGACCCTCAAAGTGCATGTTTTGAAACACAAAAGTTTCAGCCATGTTGTCACTTTCAAATGTGCTGAATGTCCTTTTGAAACGAAATATAAGGAAAACCTAAAATGTCATTTTTTAAAACACAAAAGTTTAGGTAAAGTTTACACTTTCAAATGCGCTGAATGTTCTTATGAAACAAAACATAAGGGGAACCTAAAAGTCCATCTTTTAAAACATAAAAGTGATAAAAGTGAAGTTTACTCATTCATATGTGCTGAATGTCCGTATTGAAATCAAACTTAATGGGAATTTAGAAAAACATGTTTTAAAACACAAAAGTCTATGTGAAGTTTACACATTCAAATGTGCTGAATGTCCTTATGAAACGAAACGTAAAGGGGATTTAAAAAAACATGTTTTTAATCACAAAATTATCAAGACCGTTAACACTTTCAAAGGTGCTGAATGTCCTTTTGAAACGAAATGTAAGAGAAGCCTAAAAGAACATTTTTTGAAACACAAAAGTTTAAGTGATGTTTACACATTCAAATGTGCCAAATGTCCTTATGACACGAAATTTAAGGCGTCCCTTAAGGAACATGTTTTAAAACACAAAAGTTTCAGCAACGTTAATACTTTCTAATGTGCTGACTGTCCTTGTGAAAGTAAATCTAAGGGAAGCCTAAAAACATATTTTAAAACACAAAACTTTAAGTGAAGTTTACATATTCAAATGTGCTGAATGTTCTTATGAAACGAAACGTAATGGGGATTAAAAAACACATGTTTTAAAACACAATGTTCTGGAAGGTTGTACATTCAAATGAGACGTAACGTAAGAGTTTCTTCAAAAGTCATGTTTTAATACACAAAAGTTTCGGCGATGATAACATATTCAAATGTACTGAATGCCATTATGAAACGGCACATGTTTCAAATGTGCTGAATGTTCCTGTAATACGAAATAAAAGTAGCGCCAAAAATGCTTCAAACCACAAGAGTTTAAGTGAAGTTTATACTTCACATCGTTAGGCGAACTCAAAAATACATATTTTAAATCACAAAGGTTTTTGCGAAGTAAACAAACTCAACTATCTTGAATTACATGAAACATAATAGGAACTAAAAAAACATCAATTAAAATCGCAAAATGTTCCATCGAAATTAACCGATTCAGATTACTTACTATATGTTCTTAAAAATTGAGACAACGTGTTCTGAAGCATGCTTTAAAACAAAAGTCTAGGCTAAGTCTGCCCAGTAGAATGTGTTTAATATGCTCATGAAAATAAAATTATTGATTTACATATTCTTAAACATAATTTAGCGAGTTAACATACACAGGACAATAATTGTTAATAATTTTCGGTCATCGTCTAAGGAAAAGAGAATAATTTGAGGATTTATTATATATTTTTTATGAAAATAAAAATCGGGTTAAATTATTTTTCTGTTTATCCAATAGTTTGTAAATGTTTTAAAAGTCATTGTAACTAATTTGAAATCCCAAAAAATTATCTTTGGACGACTACCAAAAATTATTAACAATTATTGTCTAATGGAAATGATGTGGAACCTTTGGTGTATCACAAATGTAAAAACACAGTTTTGTACCCTAACACCAAATCTTTATTTTAAACACTCAACGCCGTTTGTCATCATCAAGAAGTAAACCAAACAGTTTGGTTTACTCGTTAATGATGACAACTTAGAGCTGTTGAAACGGCGTAGAGTGTTTAAAATAAAGGTTTGGTGTTAGGGTGCAAAAACGTCCTTTTACATTAATTATTGTCTAAGTAACTAAATTTACAATAAATATGAATTTTTTGGCGGATTTGTTCCAATAAACCCATCAAATTTGCATTAATGCATCAAAAACGATAAATTGAACTTTGGTCTCAAATAACTATTAGGTTTTTGGAAAAATCATAAGAGACCTTTTTTTGTAGAGCGTTCAATTCTCTACAAACATAAGCAAAATGATCTTCTTTATGATACACTACAAGCTAGTAATAAAATTCATAAAGTGCGAAAAAAATTTGCATGTTATTATTATGGAAAATAGTAAAACGCGATGTGGACAGTTTTAATATTAATATTAAGAGCTCAAATTTTATCTGATATCTTTTTACGTAAAATGGAAACTTTTGAGCCTGTTTGCAAGCCAATTTTTTTTATTTTATTTGAATCACCCTTATATATATATATATATATATATATATATATATATATATATATGTTTGAAAACAAGTTGGCACGGACGGAACTATGTGTAGCTCTCTTGATGGTCCGGGTGTTTTGTCTCTGTAAAGGAACGGTCGCCTGACGTGTCGCCAAAATCTCACTTGGCATTTTCATAAGGCTTTTCCTCTTCTTCCAACATGAAGGGTGGCTGCAGTTTCGGACCTTTCCGGACTACTTCGTATCCGAGATCGTCAGCAAGGTCGTTCTCCGCTTGATCTGCTCTCCGTGGCGTCTGAAGTGGAAGTGAGCTCCGATATGTGCGCGCCGCTATTTATGCTATCTCCCGAGTCCCCTCCTATTTCTTTGCCCCGCCTCCGATTGTGTTGAGGGGGCGGTGCTGTTTGTTTTGATTGGGTGACACCATTGCGTTGTCGCAAATTGTACCGATGACGTGGTTCTGTTTGTACCGAAGGCGGCCGCAGATGTCCCTTAGAAGGGTGGGTGTCCTGATAGTTAGTTAGAGTGACGGAATGCAACGTTGTGGTATTGTTGCGCTCTCTTTTAATTTGTTTTTCTTTTCCTGTAAGATGTTCTTCCAGGCTTGATGCAGGTGTAGAGCTTCGTTACGGTTATTGATTTCTCCTTCCTTTTCAATTTCTATAGCTTCCCTAATTGTTCTTCTTTTGAAGTTGTTTTCTGTTGCCAGATGCTTAGAGCCCTCAAAGTTGATTCTATGTCCTGTTTGCTGTTGATGTTGGAACAGGGCCGAGGTTGTGGTCTTGTTTTCTATGCTGAGTTTGTGCTCTTCGATTTGGGCTTCGATCCTACGGTTTGTTTGACCTACATATGCTTGCTCGCATCCGCCGCAAGGTATCTTGTAGACTCCGTGACTCTCTAGTGGACGTTGGTCTTTGGGATTGCCTAGAATGCTTTTTATCGTCTTATGAGGTTTGTAGGAAGTTTTGATGTTGCTTTTCCTAAGGATTCTTCCGATCCGATCTGTCACTCCTTGTATGTACGGAAGGGTGGTCGCTGCCTTTAGGGGGTCTTGTTGGGTTTCTTCGTGCCTTGGTAGTTCTTGTTGATTCAGGGATCGTCGTATGGTGTTGTGGCTGTACCCATTCCTCCTCAAGGTCTGTGAGATGGTGTTTAGTTCCTCTTGTTTGTGTTTGGCGTCTGCAATGCGTCGTGACCTGTATATAAGTGTATTTGCTACTGCTTGTATTTGGGAGGGATGATGGTGGGATTTAGCATTAAGGTATCTATCGGTGTGTGCCGGCTTTCGATAGACTGTGTGTTCTAGCTTCCCTGTTATTGTCCATTTTAAGTAGATGTCCAGAAAAGGAAGGCATCCATCTTCTTCCATCTCTATGGTGAATTGGATCCTTTCGTGTAGAGAGTTTGCCAGGTGTAGGAAATTGCTGAGTTCCGTATCCCCATGAGGCCACACTATCAAGATATCGTCTACGTATTGTAGCCAGACTTTTGGTTTCAGGGGGGCTGTGTTTAAAAGGGCCGTTTCGAAATAAGACATGAAGAGGTTTGCCACCGCTGGTGAGAGCGCCGAGCCCATAGGTGCATCGTCGACCTGTCTGTAAAGTTGCCTGTCAAAGGAGAAATATCTGTTTTTGAGGCAATGTTCCGCGAGTTGTATGATGTGCGCAGGAAGGTCTTCATTCATGGCAATTTGGTCCAAGGCTTCGTCTACGGGGATGCTTGGGTAAAGTGACGTCAAATCTACAAGATACCTTGCGGCGGATGCGAGCAAGCATATGTAGGTCAAACAAACCGTAGGATCGAAGCCCGAATCGTAGAGCACAAACTCAGTATACGAAACAAGACCACAACCTCGGCCCTGTTCCAACATCAACAGCAAACAGGACATAGAATCAACTTTGAGGGCTCTAAGCATCAGGCAACAGAAAACAACTTCAAAAGAAGAACAATTAGGGAAGCTATAGAAATTGAAAAGGAAGGAGAAATCAATAACCGTAACGAAGCTCTACACCTGCATCAAGCCTGGAAAAACATCTTACGGGAAAAGAAAAACAAATTAAAAGAGAGCGCAACAATACCTCAACGGTGCATTCCGTCACTCGTAGCGAACTATCAGGACGCCCACCCTTCTAACGAACATCTCCGGCCGCCATCGATACAAACAGAACCACGTCATCGGTACAATTTGCGACAACGCAACGGTGTCACCCAATCAAAACAAACGGCACTGCCCCCTCAACACAATCGGAGGCGGGACAAAGAAATAGGGGGAGACTCGGGAGATAGCATAAATAGCGGCGCGCACATATCGGAGCTCACTTCCACTTCAGACGCCACGTAGAGCAGACTAAGCGGAGAACGACCTAGCCGACGATCTCGGATACGAAGTAGTCCGGAAAGGTCCGAACCTGCAGCCACCCTTCGTGTTGGAAGAAGAGGAAAAGCCTTATGAAAATGCCAAGTGAGATTTTGGCGACACGTCAGGCGACCGTTCCTTTACAGGTACAAAACTTTCAACGGACGAACACCCGGACCAACAAGAGAGCTACACATAGTTCCGTCCGTGCCAACTTGTTTTCAAACATATATATATATATATATATATATATATATTATATATATATATATATATATATATATATATATATATTAGATTAACTCTTTTAAATTTAACTTTTTAAAAAATTTTATTTTCACCTAAATACAAATTTCAAATTTTAAACAGGCAGAGTTACGCCTTACATAAGTTACTATAATGATCTCCGACGAGACCGTTAATTATTTAGTATTTATACAATTCAAGACGTGCTAAAATCTGCAATTTAGCGTCTACAGGATTATACTGAGAATTGTCATATCGTTAACGTAATATGATATTGCTAAATAGTAAATGATACGCTCACGGATACTTGCTGAGTAAGCAACACGTGTGTTTATGAATTATGATATAACATATATATATATATATATATATATATATATATATATATATATGTTTTAGGTGGTTTCCGGGAATTCATCCGCGTAGTTACTTGAATACCCAGTATTCAGTATTCGAGTAACTAGAAGCGAAAGCAGAAGGCTACGAGAATTATGCGAACCGACCTGAAGAGGGCAGATGTGACTCTGCCGAAACGTCGTCATTTTACCATCGATCCCGGCAGGGATCAGTTATCAACTACGCGGATGAATTCCCGGAAACCACCTAAAACATTTAGTGCCCGCGAAAACTTAAAAACAAATATATATATTAGTTTTCGCGGGCACTAAATGTGTTCGGTGGTTCGTGAAATTTTACACACACACACACACACACACACACACATATATATATATATATATATATATATATATATATATATATATATGTATAAAGGTATTGTTGTGGCCTCACAAGCAGGTATACGATATACTTTGTCACCTCATATATGACGCTACTACCTCCGATTTTGGAGGTCACAACGATTTGCCTTTTTTGAGAATATTTATGGATTGTATGGTAAAATCAGCAAAATTTTAGTGGAGGCTTAAACGCATCTAAAGTATCCTCGAGTCGTCCGTTTAGTTCTAGGGTTCACCACTGGAGCTACTGTTGCCTAAGAGTGATACAACAAGTGGTGTATTTAATATTCTTAACGTTTGAAGGTTTATACATTTTTTTTTCATTTTTTTGGAATTTGTTGTTACTTTACAGGTCTTAATTATCATTTGAAAATTTCAACATTTTCTAATTTTTAAAGATATTGCCTGCACTAAATTTGATAGTGACCTCACCCCCTCACTACTGGCAAACATTTAAGAACAGATTCAATTTATCACCTCTCATGCAATGAATAAATACTCCACATTCCATTTATTGGCTACGTGATGATCGCTAAGTGATTAATTCATTTCAGGAGAAGTGCATGTATACCAACTTTCGCGCCTGCATATTTTTTGTTGCTTAAAAATTGCTGACACCCATCGTCTTCCTACAATAATAGAGTTTTCGTATACTGACACATCAAATTTTGCTGATTGTATGGTAAAATCAGCAAAATTTTAGTGGAGGCTTAAACGCATCTAAAGTATCCTCGAGTCGTCCGTTTAGTTCTAGGGTTCACCACTGGAGTTACTGTTGCCTAAGAGTGATACAACAAGTGGTGTATTTAATATTCTTAACGTTTGAAGGTTTATACATTTTTTTTTCATTTTTTTTTTTTTTTTGGAATTTGTTGTTACTTTACAGGTCTTAATTATCATTTGAAAATTTCAACATTTTCTAATTTTTAAAGATATTGCCTGCACTAAATTTGATAGTGACCCCACCCCCTCACTATTGGCAAACATTTAAGAACAGATTCAATTTATCACCTCTCATGCAATGAATAAATACTCCACATTCCATTTATTGGCTACGTGATGATCGCTAAGTGATTAATTCATTTCTAGTCATTTCAGGAGAAGTGCATGTATACCAACTTTCGCCCCTGCATATTTTTTGTTGCTTAAAAATTGCTGACACCCATCGTCTTCCTGCAATAACAGAGTTTTCGTATACTGACACATCAAATTTTGCTGATTGTATGGTAAAATCAGCAAAATTTTAGTGGAAGCCTAAACGCATCTAAAGTATCCTTGAGTCGTCCGTTTAGTTCAAGGGTTCACCACTGGAGCTACTGTTGCCTAAGAGTGATACAACAAGTGAGTTCTGACCTCCGGGTTGTACGTTCGTCGTTGTAACCTCCATATTTTAGCAACGCTGTGAATTTCAACGGTAACTTGTTATCAGGTCTTCTTCTTCTACTTCTTGTGAAATCGAAAATGCGTGACAGAGCATATCTGTTACATCTCATATTGAAATTCGCTGTGGGTAAAGATAAGCGATATATTTTTTAATTTAATTTTACAAATTTTCATAATAGTAATTTGTATTTTAGAGAACTCATTGATCTAATTAAATGTAAAATTATTCAGTCGTTTAATAAGGTTTTGGGTCTTTATTGCAAATTTCGATTTCATGGGTTATGATATTTCGATTTTGGATGGGATTTAAGATTGTAGATGGGTTAATTTTAGTTGTTAGAAGTTCATTTATATAATTGGGACTGTCTGAATAGACCTAAGGGCGAAAGCATAGGAGGGCACATTGTGGAAAAAAATATCCTTTCGCTGTTTATTCACCGTGGTTAAATGAGCTTGAAAGACATTATTATTTATTTCGTAATAAATATCACTTTAAATCTTGAATTAGAGTCGTAAATGTTTATCAAAACTACGTGAATACTTCATCTTTAATAATTTGTTGCAGAAATACATAACTTTCGTATAATAGAAAACCTAACAATGATCATTATTTTTTTCAGATTTAAAATAAAAAATAAATATGACATGAATATTGAAAATACTACTTTTCAAAAACCGATGTAAAAACTATATTTCTACTATACGTGAGTTTTCAAAATCCGATTTGAACAAATATTTATTATGACTTTCATCAATGTCAGAATATGCGTTTTAGGGCAATCGCGTTTTATATATTAGCATTATTTAAAGTAAAGGCATATCTAATATGTAAAAATATCGTGATACGGTGTTTGTGATCGAACTTCTTCGAAATGGCTCCACAGATTTTCATGATTTTTTATGTATATTTGATAGGAACGACAATAGGTTGTAAAATAAATTTCATGTCCATATCCAGAAAAAAAATTGATTGGTAAATATAATTTTATGAGTTCAGTACAGTGGCAATGATTAAATAATAACATATAACATATTAATAGTCTGGGAAAATTAGGTTTCAATAAATGAGTGAGTGACTAGTTTTGAAATGAAAGCCCTGCATATTAATCAATGTTTATGTACATGGTCAATCGACATTCTGCTCGCCTTCGATAATCTAGTGTGGAACACTTTCTCGAAGTCCATGGGTTCGAGGTTCAAAACGAAATTTGGGAATTGAAGATTCAATTTTAACGAATTAACAAGTTTCTTCATGAAAATATATTATTTTATTCTATACATCTCTTATATACTGGAAGTATACTGAATACAAAAATAACTTTCGCGGTCCCAATCAGTCAACAATATTAAAAACAAATGGCTAAAATAATCACCCCTCTCCAAAATATTTTTCTATCTACAGCCTTTGTTTGTTTAATAAATCCTTACACCATTCATATTCCAGATTTAGAGGGTTAATCTTTAAAATTCAAAAACGAATATTGACGAAAACTTCATCACATTACATTTTTAATAAACTTTGAAAGGCAATTGTTGTAAAGAAGCAATTTAAATTAATTCAACCAGTGGCGTAGAGTTTGATAGATGGCCCTTTTTTCCTCCCTAACCGTGACATCACTAAATAAAACACAGATTTAGATATTTATTTTAAAAAGACTGGGACTGAACGATGGAAGCCCAAGCTTGTTATGAAATATACTTCCCGTCGCTCATTACCAATTTAGATAGATTACTTTTGCGCATAAAATGAATTTAAATAGATGGATATGACTATCAATGTACAACAAACGGAAATACTAAATAAAATTTAATGAGGAATGTGATGCTAAATAATATGTGAACTTTAGGGGGTAGTTTTGAGTGTGAGTACTCTTACTGCCTTTGAACCAATTTGTTTACAACCACAAAACCAATTCTATACGTCATTTACAGTCTGTCTTCTATTTAGAATTATTGTGTAAACGTTTGTTTATTTCTACACATTTAATTATAAATACACATCTCAGATACAGACCATAAATTATATAAAAATCTAAAATGCGGGTCGTATTTTTCTAATAATTGTTGTAAAATGTACGGAGTTTAGATACTGTGTGTAACTGCCATAACATCATTCAAATATTTTATGTGTGCTTCGACATTTCTTTATACTCTTCTTTCTTTATATCTCTCAAAAATATTTTAGCATTTTAAATTAAATTAAATTTGTTTCGTTTTTATTTCTCTGAATTTCGTTTCAGCTTTCCTCTTCAGATTTTGAATTTTGTGTTCTCGATTTAAACAAACCGATACTCTCAAATTAGAAAGCCGGAATCCTTTCTATTTTCTAAATTGATTGTTTGTTGAATAATATAATAAATGCATCAGCTACCAACCAATACATTTCATTTAGCATTTTTCGTCAATAAATCAAAACAAAACTTTTTTTCCTTTATAATTTGTAAATTTTTGACTATATAGCAATGCTTTCAAAAGAATATTTAAAAAAAAAGTGAAAAACGTTATAAAATTAATTTTTGTAAAGCATGATCGGAGCATTACCCATAGGGAAAAACTGGAATAACCACTAACATTAATGATATTTGAAAAATCCATAACTTAGGCAGTTTACAAACTGAAGCACAGATTATTGAGAAAATAATGGTTTACGAGCTTTTCTTTAAACACGGTACTTGTGATTTGCATAATCGCATTATAAACAATTTAAGTTCATTGTATGAAATGAAGTTTGTTAAAACGCAAAGAACATAAATTTAAACCATATTCTCAGTAGTAACAAATCAGAAATAATATGGGTAATTGCAACATAATTCTGATTTTAATTGACAGACTACATATTTATAATCCAAAATTGCAAACCAGCGACGCCCAGGAAATAATAAGAACTTAAAAAAAAGTAATTATTAGGCAATATAAATTGCTGTCGATGCGAAAAATTGTAAGGCTAGAAAGTATCAGAAATGCATTATCGGATAATTTTAATTCTACCCTCCGGTCCAAAGCATCTTCAGTACGTTCTGAACTAAATGAATTTTGTATGGGTGCCACTTATTTCTATGCAAACATTTTAGAAAACAAGATTCACTTATTGATTGTTCTGCGGCTATTTGTCTACTGGATTTGTGAGGATTTTCTTGTAAATCGAGCAAAACATTTAATTGTGTATCTTCTGGAAAATGTTTGGTTTTGTAATTGTCTCTTACTACAAAATTCTAGAAATATTTTTTCTATTTTACTTCGCGCCGGGTACTTCATATTAAACAATTCGCAAACTTCAACTTGTGTTCGAGTTCTGTTGCCATATCCTACCATCTTCAAAATTTCTATTAGCTGCTTTTCTTAAACGTGCCATACTTTGAAACTTTACAATTGCACTTATTTGAAGTAAAATTATAGTACTTATATGGAAGTAAACAATTGTTATATACTCCATCATAAAAAAAGAGTTTCAATTCATGTGACTAAAATACTGCCAACAGTTATAAAAACCAAATGTAAATAAATATGTTCAAACCAACGTATACCTTATTTTTACTGTTGTTTTCTTAAGTTTAGAAATAATTTTTTTTATAACTGTTAATTTTCGGTATAGAGCCTTGAACATGAAAAATACTTAGGATTCAATGCAGAATTCAAAAATAAAATAAAAACAAATATTTTCATTTGAAAATATGAAGTTGATGGTCCCAATTTATTTCTGGCCCACCCTGTACAAATGAGTTTATCATCACAAAAACCGCAGTCCAAAAAAAACCGAAGTGGCCGAGCGTTTTTCCATAAAACCAACACCTGAATTTTAAATGAATTAGTTCCCACCCACGCGTCCTCACTCTATAATAACATAACTGAATTAAATTGCCCCTTTTTAAACATTCAGGTTTATCATTCCAGTGAAGGAATACAAAGATTGATTGATATAACTAATTTTCCAAGAACTGTTCCTATGATAAAATCTTAATTGCCACACTTAATGAAAAAAAAATTAATTGATTATCATATATTTTTAATAGGCCGCACTGGTCGCAAAAAATTAATAAATTATGAATTACATAAAATAATAATATTTCTACAGTTGATATCCTAAATAATAAATAGATTCATATCAGTAGTAGGTAAATCATTGCAATAAAATACCTCAGTTAAAAATCTTTTTATTTCTGCAAATTTAAATATTATGTTTTGAAACTTTAATATTTACATATGACATGTAAAGTCGTTACTTACGTTGGTAGAAAGTGTAGCAAATTCATAAATCAGGCAACATCGATGGAGGTTTGTACAACACCTGAAATGCTCAGCAAATGAGGTCCTTACGTATCTTGTATATCTACTACTATATATAAATATATTTATATATATAAAATTTTAAATTACAAAAATTCTTTCCCCTCTAATGTAAAACCGTTACAATAACTCCCCCTCATCTCATAATAAATAAATCTTACAGAAATATCATCTGATAGACCTGGAGCTCAGACAGCCTCTTTAACTGTATGGAGGTGACAACTTAACTGATATCTATCTTTTGCAACTCACTATATTTTAGTTATCAACTGACTTTAAATCATTATAATGTCAGTACAATACGTCTAACATTATGAGAGCTTTATAATTTGTTATATCTGTTATTAATATGAATTCGTAAGATACGCTCCCCTTTATCCTCTGGATTCTGCCAGTTTCAACAACAAAACCTGACATATCGTAAGTTGTAATTAATTTAAATCTAATATTACTTACTGTTAATTTTATGTAATTTCCAGTTTGAACTGAAGAAGGAATAAATTTATTCCGAAAGCTTTTCGAAAGAAATAAAGAGTATTTCATTTACACCCATTGACTGCTATCCCAGTTAACTTTTATAGTTTAATTCAGCCGTTACATCACCTATATATATATATATATATATATATATATATATATATATATATATATATATATATATATATATGTATTAGATGGTTTCCGGGAATTCATCCGCGTAGTTGATAACTGATCCCTGCCCGGATCGATGGTAAAATGACGACGTTTCGGCAGAGTTACATCTGCCCTCTTCAGGTCGGTTCGCATAATTCTCGTAGCCTTCTGCTTTCGCTTCTAGTTACTCGAATACTGAGATTTTCAGGAGCGTGCATGGTGTTATATAGTCGCGGCTCGGCGCCTATCGGTTGGCACTGTAAACGGCTGCGCGTGATTGGCCCTTGGCGCTCAGTGGCCACGCCTCCCGCTTGGTGATGAGGTACGTTCTTACGGTGAACTGAGTTAACAACGCATTGAGAATGCCAAGTGAGACCTTGGCGAAACGACGGCAGGATTCAAACATGAATCAATATAACGAACGGATATATTCCCCGATAAATATATCTTCACATAGTTCCATTCGTGAAAGCCTACGACTAGACATATATATATATATATATAATATATATATATATATATATATATATATATATATATATATATATATATATATATGTTAGATGAGAATATTATGCACGTGTACGTTATCAAGTATCGTATTTCGCTGACAGTTTCCTTCGGATCCGTTGAATTCGTTGAAACCGTGGGAATGCAATTCAGCAAAGTAAATGTTATAAATGCGAGACTTGCCATCCCACGGCGTTCATTAAGATAGTTCATTTCATTCAAGTAACTTTTATATTTTGTATTTTTCAACTATTGTTTTGTGTATTAATTAAATCAATTTTTTTTAAAAAGTGACTTGTGTTTTAAATAATATAAAAATGGCGCAGTCAGTAGGATTCGTTCAACACGTTTAGAACAAGGATCAAGAAAGAAGACTAACTAAACGTGGCAATTCCTAAATTCTTGTGAACGAGGACTTCCCGACCAGGACATAACTGTAAGATAGCTGACCAGGAACACGCACTGAGCTAACCAGTCATCGCTGAGCAGAACAGTCCATGCCAAGAGCATTTACGTATGTACAATAATTGTTTTAAACTTAATGACCACGTTGCTATTTACTTTTAAATCGCAATATCAGTTCAATCGTTTAAAGTTAATAAGACATTTTCCTTACCTTTAAAACAAATTTCGAACCACTTCGGAACCTATCACCAATTATTGTTGCCTTTTGAATTTACCAATACACTTGATATTTATTTAAGGGATATTTGAAATTTAAATTTTATCATTGCTGATTTCATTGCTATACATATTCAGATATTTTATTTGCACTTTATATATGCTTGCATATTTCGTATCTTCCGGAAAGTAATTTAAAATTATATTCACTACTCGCCTTAATCTACTATTTTTTCCATTTACATTTTACGTGGAAACTGTTTACTCGATTTCATTTTATATCTAAATAACTATAAGTAACCATGCCTGAAACACGCCAGGGAACGGTAGAACCATACAAGATCTCTGAGATTTTCTCTATTATCCCCGAATATGATGGTAACCCGATTTTCCTGAATACGTTTATCAGCTCATGTACGACAGCATATAGTATGGCTGTTGACAACCAATCCACGTTACTAACCTTACATATTAAAAACAAGTTAAGAGGCCGTGCCGCCGAACTTGTTAACTCACGCAACCCGCCTACCTGGGACGATATCAAATCGCTCCTAGAAAACCACTTTGGTGATGCCAGAGATATTTCCTCATTAATCCAGGATCTGCAACGAATGAGGCAGATACCGAATGAATCACCTCTTACCTTTGCTGCCAGACTCCAAACTCACGAAGCCAAAATGTATGCGGCAATTAATAAACAAATTTAACAGGTAAAGAAAAACAAGCACAGATATCTCTTATAGAATCCATGGCTCTTAATAGCCTCCTAACCGGCCTAGAACCGAAAATAGGACAGATTGTACGAGCAAGCGATCCGATAAATATCATAACCGCAGTTTCCCGAATAAAAAGGAACTTCAGCTAAGCCATCTAGAAAATCAGAAATTTCTCAACACCCGTAATCAACAAATACAACAACAACAAAAAAGACCCACCCAGCAACTTTGTCCAAACAATGTTCATTTTGTAAACGTTCAGGGCATACTTTTAACGAATGCCTAACGCGTCTGAGACAACAGCAACAACAACAACCAAACAGAAACTTTAACAATAACAATTACCAACAGTTTCGCCCTAACCCGCCTCAACAAAATGCTAACCAAACTAGACCAAACTTCGCCCAGCAAAATCGTCCCTCAACAAGTGGACAAAATCCTGGTCCTCGCAACGCTTTTTCCCCAAATCCAAATTTCTACAAAAATCAACAACCCAAAACTCACCACCTCAACCAAACTGATACATATAACTATTCATATGACTATACAAACGACCAATTTGACAACCCTGACGAATCTAATTATTGCCAAGACGATTATTCTGATCCTGACACCCAAGCCCTAAATAACTACATGGGCTACCCCCAAAATCAAAATTATGAAAACTATGAATATAAATATTCTGAACCCTCTTCTGACGCAGAAATATCTGGTCAAAATTTTCAAATAGCTATAAACATAGACAAACCGCCAGACAACGAGATATCGAACATACAAACTCAGATCCAGAACATGAACCTCGACGACTTCAATCCCAACTTGAATCTCGAAGAACAAACATTTCTATAAGGCCCCTCCTAACTGTAAACTCAAAAATTTATACTATATTAATGATGCTACAGGAAAATTTAAACTTCTGATCGATACAGGAGCCGGCATTTCCATTTTTAAAAAAAATACGGTCAAAAACTTCCCTCAACGATTTCCCGAAGAGTTACCATACAAGGTATCACTCACGAGAAGATCCAAATTTCAGAATCTACTTTGATCCCGTTTGCCCCACGAAATCCACACAAAGTCTTCATTTTCGACTTGGATATCGAATTCGACGGAATATTAGGTCTAGACTTTTTGGAACACTATGAGTGTGTAGTCGACCTAAAATCTAAACAACTAATTACAAATTTTAAAACTATTCTCCTTCACAAAGTAGAAGACAATGACCACTCCAATAACGGATTTTTAAAACACTCAGCTGTGAACCACGAACCCCACGCAAACTCCCCTCAACTTAATTACTATCGAAGCACGTACAGAGAAAATTTTTAAACTTAAATGCATTCTTTCAAATACCGATGCTATTTTACAATCCCAAGAAAACGAGAAAGTACGAATTCCCAACGCTATTGTACACGTCAATTCGCAAGGTGAATTCCTTACCTCCATCATAAATGCTAATGCAATACCCAAAACTATAGATTTCTCGAACATCCAGTTAGAACCAGTGAACCAAATGCATCTTCTTTTGAACTTAAACTCACAAGACTACCCCGACTCTGACTACTTAGACAGGAACGAAATCGTTCAATCGCAAATTAGGACAGAACACCTTAACGACGAAGAAAGAGAGATGATTGTTAACCTCTGCCTAGAATTTCAAGATATCTTCTATCTTGAAGGAGACGCTCTGACATTCACTAACGAAGTCAAACACGCTATCGATACGAACAACGCAAAACCCGTTTTTACAAAATCGTATAGGTACCCCCAAATCCACAAGAACGAGGTGAAATCCCAAATAGGTAAAATGCTGGCCCAAGGTATCATCAGGCACTCTTCGTCCCCTTGGTCTTCGCCAGTATGGGTCGTCCCCAAAAAGGTCGATGCATCAGGTAAACAAAAGTGGCGCGTCGTTATCGACTACCGCAAATTAAACGAGTTAACCGTAGGCGACAAATATCCATTGCCGAACATCTCTGACTTACTTGATCAGCTAGGAAAATGCCAATATTTTTCTACCCTAGACCTCGCATCCGGTTTCCACCAGCTAGAAATTCGAGAGGAGGACATCCCTAAGACTGGATTTTCAGTCGAGAATGGCCATTACGAATTCGTTCGTATGCCATTTGGGTTAAAGAATGCGCCCTCTACATTCCAAAGGGTTATGGATAACATTCTGCTAGGTATTCAGAACGAGCGTTGTCTTGTCTACATGGACGATATAATCGTCTACTCTCCGACTATACACGAACATGTTACACGCTTAACGGAAGTCTTTAAAAGACTTAGGAAGGCAAACCTCAAAATCCAACCGGATAAATGCGAATTTCTCCGCAAGGAGGTCGCTTACCTAGGGCACGTAATAACTAAAGACGGCGTTAAACCAAACCCGTCAAAGGTCGAATGTATCGTGAACTTTCCGCAACCGCAAAATCCCAAGGATATTAAATCATTTTTGGGTCTTGCTGGTTATTATAGGAGATTTATCCCGAACTTCGCCAAAATATCAAAACCATTGACTAAACTCCTCCAGAAAGACGTACCGTACAATTTCAACTCTGAATGCATCAAATCGTTCAGTGAACTCAAAGAGGCACTAACTTCCACACCGATATTGATCTATCCCAACTTCGATGAACCTTTCGTCATAACCACAGACGCTAGTGCTTTTGCGATAGGCTCTGTGCTGTCACAAGGACCCATTGGCAAGGATCTACCAATAGGATACTCCTCCAGGACTCTTTGCAAAGCCGAAACGCGGTACTCAACCATCGAGCGAGAACTCCTAGCCATTGTTTGGGCCGTCAAACATTGGAGACCTATCATCTATGGTCGAAAATTCCTTTTAGTTACCGACCACCGCCCATTAACATGGCTGTTTTCGATAAAAGACCCCGGAAGTCGATTAGCTCGTTGGCGCCTCAAGCTCGAGGAGTACGATTACGAAATCGTATACAAACCTGGCAAAATAAATAAAAATGCAGATGCTCTTTCCCGCATCAAAGCAAACCACTTCAACAATTATGTATCTTTTCAATCGAGTAACCACCTAACACCCTTCCAGTACTCCCCACTAACGAAACCGATGATAACTCTTCAGAACCCGAGCCACAAAGCCCTAATATCCAACAAATCTGTGAGGAATTCAAAACATTTGTCGAACGGTACCAAACTATATCACTTATAGATTACGACAAAATCCAAATGTCCAACTGCCAACTACTTGACAAGGAAAACAAAAACATCCTGGTATTTCCCCAAGGTTCCCTAATGAAAGATTTCCATCACAACATACTCGAAGACATTTTCGAGGAAAACGCCGACTTTCACACCCCAAAAGTCAATGTATTTGCGAGTAAAAGTGTCAAAAAAAGACGGTATTATATCGTCCCACTTCCTTCCGACCCCGATATAGTTAATGAAATTCTCTTCGCATCTATATATAATAGTAAAGATGTGTTCACCGAAAATGAAATCTATTGCGTTGAAAACAACTTAGAGCTACCTATATTAGAGGTACTATCGTTTATCTTTTCGGAAATGGATATCAAATGGAAAGTTTGCCAGAACATCGTACAAACGATTGATAAGGAGCGGATACCTATAATCCTCGATCAGTTCCATAACGGGAAAAGTAATATACATAGAGGCATAAACGAAACCATCCGTAGAATCAAGGAAAAGTACAATTGGCAAGGACTAACCAAAGATGTCGATAATTTCATAAAAAATTGCCAAATTTGTCAAAAAGCAAAAATCTGTCGCAAAAACCTCGATAGCCCCCTAGTTATTACCGAAACTCCACGGACACCCTTTGAACGTATAAACATAGACATCCTGGAAGTTCCTACAAAAAACTATGCACTAACCATTAGGGACGAACTTACGAAATTCTCTCAAGCTTATCCGATAAGCGATAAATCCGCGAAAACCGTCGCTAACATCTTACTCTTGTATTTCCAACATTACGGAACTCCCCTTCGCATTCACTGCGACTACGGCAGGGAATTCGACAACACACTGATGAGAGACTTATGCAAACTTTTTAACATAAAAATTTCCTACTCTAGCGTGGGACACCCACAGTCGAACGGATCATTAGAACGATTTCACTCGACTTTACTAGACATGATTAGAATACATAAACTGGAGAACCCTAACGAACACCCCTTCAACATCTTACCCTATGCGGTTATCGCATACAACAACTCAGTTAACAAGACCCATGGGTTTTACCCCATACGAACTCATATATGGACACACTTCAAGTAGGCCTCCTGAAACCCTGTATGATCAACAAGCTCTAATAACGAAGTACGTTAGAGATCTCAATAACCGTATTTCTCGTTATTATAAGATCGCCCGCGAAAAGACAAATTTACGATCAACATGTTTCCGAAAACCGTCCGGAATACAAAATCGGCGATAAAGTTTATGTAAAAGAATCACAGCTAAAGGACAAGCTACAAAATAAATTCAATGGCCCATTTCAAATAATTGAAATCCACACTAATTCAGCCACCCTTAAGAACCTTAAAACCAACCAGCAAACAAAAGTTAACTTCGACCGGATAAAACCATATTCTGAAAATTAACTTCCTTTTCAGGCTCTTACTGCTGTTCGGATCAGTGGTATGTCAGATAGACATCAAACCCATTAACAACACTATTGGCATCTACTACCACGACGAAACTCGAATTGTAATCTCCAATTACAAATGGACGTTATTAGTTCACCGTAACTTAACAGCCCTTGAACAAGCATTTGAGAACAATAATCGAATCCTTAGGACATTGGAACAAACTGTTGACCCTATTCCGGGTTATAAATTTCACGATACCGGTGCTTTCGCATTGATGTACAAACCCACATCAGTCTTCTAACCCAAATCTCCGACTCTATCAAAACTAAGTTTTCCGAAGTACTTATAGACACTAAGAGGACTAAACGAGGAATAATTGATGGTGCAGGAACAATATTTAAGGCAATTACCGGAAACTTAGATGCAGCCGACGGTGAATTCTTCACCAACAGCATTAATAGACTTAACCAGGGACAACTACAGATAGAAAATCTTCTAAAGAACCAAATGAGCGTAACAACTTCAATCATCAAAAATTTCAATGAGACCATTCAGAAATTACAACTTGACGAGAAAACATTTAACGAAGATATAAATACTATCGATTTAGCCATTCACATCCTTAACGATAGCATCTCTGTTATCGAAGCCAAACAATCATTTCTCGAGATCTGCGAAAACCTAATGGCAAGTTATATATTTCTTGAAGATAACCTTAACGACATTTTAAACTCAATAACTTTTGCTAGACTAAAAATAATTCATGCATCAATCATTTCACCCGACCATTTAATAACATCCTTACAGGAAATTTCACAGAATCTTGTTAAGAATAATCTGCCGTTGCCAGTTCGCCTTTCAAGCGTCGCCCAATATCTGGAAATAATAGAATTAGAGGCTTTTCAAACTCACTCTGATTTAGTATTCATATTAAAAATCCCTCTCGTTGAGCAGCAACTATATACCGCTTACCACCTATACCCAATCCCAATTTTAGACGATAGAACTGGTTTTCACCATATTCTATCATTTACACAAAAATATATTGCGCGGAACGACGACTCTCTAATGTACATACCGATCAAAGACTTAAGCTCATGCAAGCGATTAACTCCGAATCAAAAGCTGTGCTGTGAACTATATGCCTACCCAATAGAATCAAATGCACCCTGTGAGGCTCAACTCCTTAAGAACATCCATAGTGTCCCGGAAAACTGCCAGAGTGCCGTAGTGTTTTCCGAAGGGTACAACGTCCAAAGACTAGAATCGAACTCGTGGTTAGTGATCGTTTCCGAACCTATACATGTAACTTTTAGTTGTGCGGGAATCGATTCAAAAACTATTGTGCTAAAAACCAATTCAGTCATTCGGCTACAAACAGACTGTAGTGCCTTTATGGGAATTACTAAAATTCAAGCCGAACCCATGAAAATAAGTAAAGTTACAGACAATTCACACCCAGTTTTAGTTCCGTACAACTGCTGCAATGCTCACCCCCAAAAACCAGCAATACCAGAACTTAAACCCCTTAAATTAGATAATCTCAACTTAGAAGAACTCAGCGTAGCCAACAACAAGCTGAATCAATATTCTAGAGATCTAGACGACCTCATCAACCAACCCTTCGTCACCAAAAATATATCCTGGTTTACGTATGCAACCGTAACCACCATCGTAGCAGCGGCAGCTGCATTTACCTTCTACAAAGTAGCGAAAAGAATAAAGAAATCTAAGGGAGCAGATTCCAGCACAGGAAACCCCCAGAATCTCCAGAAAACTCTATCCAGATGGATTCCCAAACTCCGACCAGTAATAGAAGACCATGCCGACGAAACCGAAAATAATTGTCCGGTTTAAACCAAAAGTTGAAGTTACACCTTCAACTTTTCTTTGTAAAGGGGAGCTGTTAGATGAGAATATTATGCACGTGTACGTTATCAAGTATCGTATTTCGCTGACAGCTTCCTTCGGATCCGTTGAATTCGTTGAAACCGTGGGAATGCAATTCAGCAAAGTAAATGTTATAAATGCGAGACTTGCCATCCCACGGCGTTCATTAAGATAGTTCATTTCATTCAAGTAACTTTTATATTTTGTATTTTTCAACTATTGTTTTGTGTATTAATTAAATCAATTTTTTTTAAAAAGTGACTTGTGTTTTAAATAATATAAAATATATATATATATATATATATATATATATATTTGTTTTTAAGTTTTTTTCTTTATATATATATATATATATATATATATATATATATATATATATATATATATATAAAGAACATATGTCCAGACTTTGAACAATTTAGTGTGATCATTTAGGGATGGACAAGATGTTTTAGCATTTTATGTATTATTATGTCCATTATAATTTTCGTTTCACAACATTTTAATTTTATTCTTCCATTTAAGATGTTTTGTGGTCTTATTTTGTTTTCGAAAAATAATTTAGAGATTTTGTTATTGTAGTTATTTTCATTATCTGACTTTCTCCAGAGAAAATACTATTATGTTAACTATTCATTGTTGTATGCGGTCACCATATGATACATGATTTTGACTTGCCGAATTGATTTCACCTTAACCCTACACCAGAATCTAGGTTATTGGACATCTGCCTTACTTTTATTATAATGTAGTATTTTATTAATGTCTTTTAATTATGGATTAAGATCTGTAGCATTTTAATTACATATATGTGAAGTGTTTAGTTGTGTTTGATGCCGTTCTTACTTTATAATTGATCACCGTAAGTTATATATTATCGTTTTTTGGGTACTGCATGTTAACAAACTTCTGTAATAACTTTTAGTATGTTTGAGGAAGAAATAAAACACATTTCGAAATCTTTCATTAGGAAAAGGAGTTCACCTATTAGTTTCCCTACTATTGGCAGCCTCGTGTTACGACCACATTATATGTATTAAGAGTGCTTCATTTTAGAGCAACATTTTTTTATTCAAAGTCCCACCTGAAAATCATATAACAGATACAAAAATAAAAATTTTAAGCTATATTTCAGCGTTTGATGTTCATTTTAAGCTGTTGGTCATCGATTTTGAAATATCTCCCTTTAAATAACATTAAATAGTTACATTTTAACATTTTTTTCTCACAGTCTAGAATTTTATTTGTCGAATTTTGAATTTTAGATTCTCATAGAGGACTGAATTCTCTATAAATAAGTCCAGTGAGTTAAATCTGTAACTCAAATATGTCATTTACAAATTGTCTTTGAATTTGAAAATTGCACTTATGTGAAAAGTTAAATATGAAATCTGTTAGTTATTGACTGTTTTAAAATACTATATCAATAGTTTTTATGTTGTCAGCGCTATAGCTATTAAAAAAAGTTTAAATCTGTCCCAAATTCCTTTTTCAGACAACTGCAATAACTAGACTGCTTATACTCTCTTCGAGGTGTCATTCTTTTGTACGCAAGACAATATATATATATATATATATATATATATATATATATATATATATATATATATATATATATATATTGTTACGAAATTTACCCAAAGCCGACCCTGTGGCATTTCAGCACGACAACAAACGCTTCAATATAAAAAATAGGATTCTCGAAAAGACTCGACAGCGGAAGGAGCGATGATGATTTCTACTGAAGAATTCTACGCTGGGATTATATAAGAAGCACACCACGATCGCAGTTGAGTGATACCGCGACGACTAGCTTATATGGGATTGTTATTGTATTTTTGAATCAGCTGTTTAAATGTAAATAAAGTTCTAGAATAGTGAAAGTGGATATTAGTTTTATAATTTTTAATTGAACCCACGAAGTATATTGCAATTTGGTGTTAGAAGTGAAGGATTAAGTGCAGTTAACATCCTAATTTGATTTATGGAAACTCGTAGTATGGACGAAACTACCAAAAAAATAGTCAAGCAGGTTACAGAGGGACTGGACGAAAAAATTGCACAGATTCTAGAAAAACGTGACAAGAAGGAAAAACAACATCAAGAAGAAATTCAAAAAAGGTTAGTGAAATCTTTTGATGATAAACTTAAAGTTGAATTAGGAAATCTTGTCACTAATATCGATGAAAAACGTAAAATAGAATTAGAAAATCTTGTTTCCACGATGAAAAGTGAACAACTAAATCTTGTTTCCACGATGGAAGAAAAACAACAAAATTTAATGGAAGGATTATTCTCGAAATTTGTAGAAAAACAAGATCAAACTGAATTAAAACGACAAAACGAATTTAAAATAACTGAAGAAAAAAGACAAATGCAGTTCGAACAATTAATGCAAATAGTAGGACAAGTTAATGAAACAATTAATGAAAGAATGCAAATAGTTGAGTCAGATATAAAAGAGATAAATGATGACATTAAGACCATAAAAAATACCGTGGATACTCTTGAAACAAAAGTAGATGATCTCGATTCCATCCAAAGTCAGGTAAAATTTGAAATCAGTTCAATTCAAGACACAGTTCAAGATCAAATCAGTTCCATCAAGCAAACAGTACACAGTGAAGTACAAGATAAAATCAGTGCCATCCAAAATAAACTAGACACAGAAATTAAAAAAATGCAACAGGACTTACAGCGAGGAAAATACCAGAACACCGTGAGTACCAAAGGTTCCTTTAGTAAACCACCCTCATTCGACGGCAGTTCATCTTGGCCCAAGTATAAACGGCAATTTGAGGCCGCGGCTACAGCTAATGGATGGGATAATCAAGAAAAATCTACTTCTCTGGTAATTTCGTTAAGAGGTCCAGCTCTAGAAATTCTCCAAAGCATTCCAGTCGAGGAACAGGGCAATTTCGACAAGATCATCGCCATCCTGGACAAACGATACGACAATCAATCTTTGAGCCAGGTATACCAAGTCCAACTGAGTGGAAAAACGCAAAAATCCGGTGAAAGCCTTCAAGAATTCGAAGCAGAGATTAGACGGTTAGTTCACTTGTCCTACCCAGACCTGCCAGAGGAAACGAAAGACCAGTTGGCCACACAGAGTTTCATAAACGGCATCAGAGATGTGGAAGTACAAAGAAATTTAAGACTGAGTGGCATCAAGAACAGCTGTGAAGCTCTACTTCGGGCTTTGGAGGTACAGGCTGTCATGAACATGTCCAATGTTCCAACGTAATTGTCGAGTGAGGCCACCGGAACGATCACCGACCAGGGGTAACCAACAGAACAGCCACATGTCCAGGGACCGTCAGTCAGTCAGCATAGGAGGGCGAATGCTGACTGTCCCTCCACCAGCCCCCAAAACGTTATCCATCCGGGGATTTTGCCGAGATAGCGGCAGCCTAGTCATCAGAGGCACCATCAACGGGCGAGCAGTTATCTTCACCGTCGATACCGGCGCCGCTGTGTCCATTGCCAAGTCCGGGGTTTTGAGAGCATCAGAAATTCGGCCAGTTACAAATAACATCCAGCTCAGAACAGTCACCGGCGAGTCCATGTCAATACAGGGTGAGGCAGATGTCGTGCTACAGATAGGGGACAACATGATCCGGCATAGGGTCCTGGTAGCGAATATTGAGGACGATTTTATACTGGGAATGGACCTAATTAGCCAGCATGGATTTATGTTCGACCCGAGATATGATGTTCTTCGGTTCCTGAGTGAGGAATTTGTATTGACACGGCCCGTCAACAGTTCAGTCACCTCCATAAAAATTGTGGCAAAGTCTTCAGCTAGAATTCCCGGTCGAACGGAACAGATTATTCATGGGCAGCTAGACAGCAATCCTGGGAGCTGCGTTGGAATGGTGGAGCCCGTACACTCAGCTCATGACTACTTGATTGGACGGGCTATAGTTAAAACCGGACGAGATATACCAATCAGAGTCCTGAATTTGTCCAAAAAAGACATTAGAATTGCCAATGGTCAAGAGATAGCTTGTTTCGAGCCAGTAGAGACCATCATCAATTGCGAAGAAGAGTACCAGACGTCGGTGAATGAGACAGGGCCCGATAAAGAGTTCCTACAACAGTTTGCTGACCACTTGACACACTTGACACCAGAGAACCAGAAGAAAGCCAAGCAATGTATCACAAAACACTGGCAAATTTTTAACAGTAAAAATGGAACTACCGGTCGCACCAACATCATCCAGCATCGAATAGATACCGGAAAGGCTCAACCCATCAGAATACCACCTAGACGACTACCATTGGGGCAACAACAGGCAGTCGAGGAAAACATCGAGTCCATGTTACAAAATGGAGTTATTGAGCCATCCATCAGTCCATGGTCTGCTCTCGTCGTGCTAGTTAAAAAGAAAGATGGAACCACCCGATTTTGCGTGGATTACAGAAAGCTGAATGATGTCACGAAGAAAGACAGCTATCCACTACCCCGAATCGATGACACTTTGACCACACTAGCAGGCTCCCGTTGGTTCTCCACACTAGACCTAAAAAGTGGATATTGGCAGGTTGGTCTGCACGCAAACGACAGAGAGAAGACAGCGTTCTCCACCAGTAAAGGGCTGTTTCAGTTCACGGTCATGCCCTTTGGGTTATGTAATGCACCCGCTACATTTGAGAGGCTAATGGAGTATGTACTGAGCGGGTTAACATGGAGGACGTGCTTAGTGTACCTCGACGACATTCTAGTCATGGGCTAGACATTCGACGACCATCTGAAGAACCTGGGCGAAGTATTCTCCAGAATTAATAACGCCAACCTGAGACTCAACCCGAAGAAGTGTTCCTTGTTTCAAAAAGAAGTAAAGTTTTTGGGCCACGTAGTGTCCGAGTCAGGAATCCGCATCAACGAAGACAAGATAGAAACCATCTGGGATTGGCCAGTTCCAAAAGACAAACATGAACTCCGAAGCTTCTTGGGCCTCTGTTCATACTACCGGCGTTTTGTTGAAGGATTTGCCACCATCGCCGCCCTTCTACATCGGCAGACCACTGATTAAGAGACCTTCCATTGGAATCAGGATTGCGAAACATCATTCAGGCGACTGAAGGCAGCACTATGTTTCAGCCCAATCCTAGCCTTTCCTACACAGTCCGGCAAGTTTATCTTAGACACCGACGCCAGCAACACAGGTTTGGGGGCCGTCCTATCCCAGGTGCAAGATGGTGAAGAGAGGGTGATCGAGTACTACAGCCGTGGATTCTCGAAGCCAGAAAGAAATTATTGCGTCACCAGAAAAGAACTTCTTGCAATAATAAGGGCTGTAGACCATTTCCACAAATACCTGTATGGTCGCCATTTCTTAATCCGAACAGATCATGCCGCACTCAAATGGCTGCTGGACATGAAGACACCGGAAGGACAACTAGCCAGATGGATGGAGAAATTACAGCAATACGACTTCAAGGTGGAACACCGGAACACCGTGCCGGCCGGTTGCACAATAATGCCGATGCCCTATCCAGAAGACCCTGTAGAGCGGAATGCAAGCATTGTCTGAAGACGGAACAGCGATAGGGTATCTCCATCAGGCAGATCCGAGTGCAGGCCAATGAAGACTGGACAACGGAACAGTGCATCCAGGACCAAATGGCTGATCCAGACATCGAACCAATCTTGTCACTCAAAATGAGAGGGGCACCCAGGCCACGATGGGACGAGGTAGCTAGATACTCCGGCGTGCTGAAATCGTTATGGGCTCAGTGGGACTCTCTAAGAGTAGACAATGGAATGCTCAAGCGAGTTTGGGAAAGCGCTGATGGACGAGAAACCAAGTCCCAACTGGTAGGTCCGAAGAAAAAGGTACCAGCCATCCTGACCGAAGTACATGATGGAATTACCGGAGGCCACCTGGGCATGAATAAAACCCTAGACAAAGTTCGCCAGCGGTACTATTGGGTGAATTACTTCGAAGACGTCAGAGCTTGGTGCCGCAAATGTGCCACATGTGCCGCCAGTAAGGGCCCGAAGACCCGGACCAAGGGCAGAATGCAGCAGTACAATGTGGGCGTCCCATTTGAGAGAATTGCCATCGATGTCGCCGGTCCGTTTCCCGAGTCTGAGAGGGGGACCAAATACATTCTGGTCGCAATGGATTACTTCAGCGAATGGCCTGAGGCATATGCGATACCCAATCAAGAGGCAACCACGGTAGCGACGGTGCTAGTAGAACAACTATTCAGTAGGTTTGGCGTCCCGATGGAATTACATTCAGACCAGGGGCGTAACTGCGAATCGAATGTATTCCAGAAGGTCTGCACGATGTTGGGGATCAGGAAAACGAGAACAACACCATTACACCCACAGTCAGACGGAATGGTGGAAAGATTCAACAGGACCTTGGAACAACACCTATCCAAGGTCGTCAGCAATAACCAGCGTGATTGGGATGAGCACATTCCCCTTTTCCTTTTGTCATATCGCTCTGCTGTACATAATAGTACAGGCCTGACCCCAGCCAGGGTCTTATTCGGAAAGGAGCTGCGATTACCATGCGACTTGGCATTTGGCTCCCCCGAAGAACCTCCCCAAGACATCGACGATTATGCCGACCAGCTCCGACATAACATGCTGGCAATACACGACTTAGCCCGAACGCAGATGTTGGCCACCAGTGACCGGATGAAGACGCGATACGACCTCAAGGCCAATTCAGTCGAGTTCCAGGAGAGGAACAAAGTCTGGTTGTACAACCCCCAACGGAGCAAGGGTAAATCCCCAAAGCTTACACCCGCCTGGGATGGTCCATACGAGGTGGTCAAGAGGCTTAATGACGTCGTCTACCGGATCCGTCGGAACCCCAAGGCTAAATTGAAGGTGGTTCATTTAGATCGACTCGCTCCCTACCATGGAGGGGATGTTTCTGATCGGGACGATCAGAATTAAAGGGGGGGCAGTGTTACGAAATTTACCCAAAGCCGACCCTGTGGCATTTCAGCACGACAACAAACGCTTCAATATAAAAAATAGGATTCTCGAAAAGACTCGACAGCGGAAGGAGCGATGATGATTTCTACTGGAGAATTCTACGCTGGGATTATATAAGAAGCACACCACGATCGCAGTTGAGTGATACCGCGACGACTAGCTTATATGGGATTGTTATTGTATTTTTGAATCAGCTGTTTAAATGTAAATAAAGTTCTAGAATAGTGAAAGTGGATATTAGTTGTATAATTTTTAATTGAACCCACGAAGTGGGTATATATATATATATATATATATATATATATATATATATATATATATATATATATATTGTTTCTGGTTAGGGAACCTTCATCAGTTGCGCTTCCCACAATTGAATGTCCTCTCGAACACTTCCTTATGTATTTGATAAATTTCGTTAAATTTGAAGACGCGAGATGTAAAGACCGACTGTTATGTTGGTTATAAAATTTATACTAAAATTATATTAACTGTTTAAATTTAAAATGTAATTTTTGGGTTTAATTATGTTTATTTAAATAAAAATGGCAAAATATTTGCACCTGAAATTTTTCATTAAAATACAAGTAAGTAATAATTAATTTTAAGTTACAACAATTTGTATTATTATTGAACGGTAAACCATTACAGGCTTGTGTGATTTTAGAAGGATAAAAAAATCATTTGGCGTCACAGACTTGCTTCACAGTACATCTCCAGTTAAGACTAAGTAAGGCTTGTTTATGGGCGGACCCTAGGGTGGCGATGGGGAGAGGTAATCTTAACTCTAACAGCCTAGAACAAGGTTATTTTTATTTATTTTATTAGGTATAAACCACCTCAAAAAGACTATTTTTAATTTAATAGCGTAAGACATTTGGGTTTAAATCTATATTTAGGTAAATTTAGTACAGAATTGCCCACTCTCCTGAAGCATGAAATCCCCCCTTCCCCACCCGAAGCACGTGTCTGGATCCGCCCCTGGACTTGTTGCACTCGAAGTGAAAACGTCTTTAGATATGTTGTACGATTTTTGAACAAGTAAAATTTTACCAGTTTTGATTATTTATATGAGTTTGTTCTCTTAAAAACGATTTCTGAAATCGGATAAGATAAATAATCGAAAATCAAACTTTAGTAGGGTAGTTTGTGGAAATTGCTGAAACACTAGTTATGGTAAAACTGTCTCGCATGATTAACTGAGAGAAAGCAAGTCAACGGATTGGTCAATTAGTTTTCCTGTGTAACATATGTGATATCTTTATCTTTATTTCCTCAAATTGCCCCTACTACACTTTGTTTTTTGACTACTTAGCTATTTTTAAGAATTCCTTGTGAGGAGAGAAAACCCATATGAAGAATGAAAATAGATCTTGACTTGCTCGGATATTCAGAAATTGCTCAAAATTTTATTGGTTTCCTTTATGAGCATGCTGTTAAAAGTATCTCTATAGTTATAATAAGTAAGTCTTCGTGGAAGGGTATTTGTTTTACATTGTATATTATTGTACCGCAATAAACTTTGAAAAGATTTTTGACTTTTAATAGTTCTTATTACAACATTGTTGTCAAAATAAAAAAAAGTATATGTTCTTGATTGGTTTTAAATGAAATAACCTCAGTTACTCAACTCTAGACAAAAATCGTTAGGCACTTGATTTGTTATTTTATGTTTCGTACTCAGAAATTAACTTTAGTGTGACGTGAATTCATCTGATATTTCGTGGAATGTTTGTCTGATGCCTTGAGGTCGGCGACTAGCTCTGTTAAAGTTCTCGAAAGTTCGAGAATCCATGAAGGAAATATACCAGCGAATATTTGATCTAAAACCTTCTGAGAAAAACTGCATAAAACGCTAAGCAAGCGAAAGGATTCATTCAGAATTCGGTTTCCTTTTAGTAAGCAACAGGTGTTCAAGTTAAATTGTAAATAGTTGTCTGAATATAAAATTAGTGTAAATAAATTATAGTAAGTTTGTAAGTCTTTACATAAATCCAAGAACTCAAAATGTAAAATAAAAACATAACAACCGTAAGCTCGGAAGAGGTTATCTGTGAGTTTCGAATAATTTGGAAAACATTTTCCCTATTCATTGGTCGACCTCAACATTAAATTAAAAAGTAAGAAATTTATAAGATAATTCAAATCGATCTAACTAAAATAGACTAAAGAAAATTTTAAAATTTTGTAAATTTATTTGAGAACTTATTTGATATTACCCAACATAGAACATCCTCGATTTAGAGATTACCAAGCAAATTTATTATAATCATTTATGACTAATATAAGAATTATCCTTTAAATCGCTGTTTTTAAATAATTAAATTAACTTTTAATTCAAGAAAATTGGAATTTTCTTCGATCATCGTTTCTCACTTTTGTTTTCCATTACTGCAATTTAAAATTCTTTTTTGATAAATTAGTTTCAAAACAGTTAACTTCAAATTAAATTTCTTTGATAGTCTTTAATTAACAACAATATGTTTTCATATCTTTGATTAATTTATCTTTCTAAAACCTTTCTTTAAGAGAGTCAAATCTACCTGTCCCAAAATTAAACATCTAGAACTACATCCACTGCTTGAAAATCTGTGATTTAGAAGAAGAACTACCTCACCAATTAAACATAATAAAATAAGAATGTGGCGGCAGCTGTTATACTTGCGATGGATTGAACAAAAACTACCCGCAGGTATATTCTAGTTGATGTTGCTTTACATAAATCCAAGAACTCAAAATGTAAAATAATTTGGTCAAGTGCAAGTTGGACTCGCATATTAGGGTTCCGTACCACCTTCAAGATTCGAATATTCCAGTTTCAGACAAGCAGGGAATGAGTGCATTTTCTTATACTTACCCTTATATCTTTTAAATGAAGCATTTTAAATTTATAAAAATTATACACTTTGATTTTCCACACATAGACTTTTTATTTTATCTGCTTTAGGATTCGCTTGATTTTTATCACAATACATATGTATTTAATTTTCTAATTTGGCCCCCAAAAAGTAACATTAGAGTTTTATTTTACTAATAAACTTTCAGAAATGCCTTTTATCATCTACTGTCTGAGTTTTGAGGCTCTGTAGATTGGAAGAAAAACGGCAAAATAGATCAAAGTTTAAATTATAAATTATTAAATTTGTTATTCAAATTATTTAAAAATATAAATAAAATATATTTTTCAAATTTTAAATAGTGTAGTGTCTAAAGTGGGAATTAAGTCGAGGTTTAATATTTTTAATATCATTTATACAAATGATTTAAAAAGAAAGATGATATATTTGTAATTCACATAATGAGCCTTTTATCTGATATATTACATGATGCGTTTGAAAATTGAATCTTTATTTTCCATTTAGTTGTCTAATTTGTCCCTAAAATTACTATGGGGGTTTCCTAGTAATTTATTTTCCGTTTAATTCTATTATTTGGAGGCCAATTTGCCCCCCAAAATTAATATTAGGGGTTTCTTCTTATTTTTCCAGTAAAGTTCAGGTGAGGGGCTATACCTCCATTATTTTTTCAAAATTTTCCAGCTTATGGTTTCGGAGATAGGGGGGGGATGGGTAATTTTTTTATATTTTTGTTAATATCTTTTAATTTATTTATTTTAAAAATATGAAAAAATATATTTGTTTTCGTCATAATGAGCCCTTTCATTTGATATATAACATGATGGGTTAGAAACAATTTTAATTTTAATTTTCCATTTAATTCTGTAATTGGCCCCCCAAAATTAAAAGTAGAGGTTTCTTCTTATTTTTCCAGTAAATTCAGGTCAGAACCTATAAATCAATTTTTTTTCAAAGCTTTACGTTTTATAGTTTCGGAGATAAGGGGGGGATGGGTAAATTTTGGTATATTTTCGTTAATATGTTTTTAAATATATTTTTTTTAATCTGAAAAAAAATATATATGTGTTCCTCAGAATGATACCTTTCATTTGATATATTACATGATGCGTTTGAAATTTTTTTTAGTTTTAAATTTTTATTTAATTCTATAATTTGCCCCCCAAAATTAACATTAATGGTTTCTCCTTAATTTTCCTGTAAAGTTCGGACAACGCTCTATATTTCCTATTTTTTTCAAAATTTTAGGCTCAGTAGTTTCGGAGATCAGGGGGGAACGGTCAATTTTTTTTGTTTTCCCCCCAGAAGTACCCCTAAAATCAATTTTTTTCTTTTACGATATGTACTCCTGATCGGGTCACCAAACTATACATTAATACCAAATTTCAACCTCTTCCATCCAGTAGTTTAGGAGAAAATGGCAGTGATGTGACAGAGGCAGAAATATTATAAGGGTATCCGTATATTGTACATACGGAACCCTAATAAAAACATAACAACCGTAAGCTCGAAAGAGGTTATCTGTGAGTTCCGAATAATTTGGACAACATTTTCCCTATTCATTGGTCGATCTCAACATTAAATTAAAAAGTAAGAAATTTATAAAAAACGGTGTTTCAAAAAATAATTCAAATCGATCCAACTAAAAAAGATTAAAGAAAATTTTAAAATTTTGTTTGAGAACTTATTTGATATTACCCATCATAGAGCTTCCTCGATTTCGAGATGACCAAGCAAATTTATTATAACCTTTTATCACTAATATAAGAATTATTATGTAAATCGCTGTTTTTAACTAATTCAATTAAAAATTGATTGAAAAAATTGTAATTTTCTTCCATCGTCGTTTCTCACTTTTGTTTTCCATTACCTGTTTCTGCAATTTAAGATTCTTTTTTTGATAAATTAATCCTTTGATAGTCTTTAATTAACAACAATATGTTTTTCATATATCTGATGAATTTATCTTTCTAAGGTTGACGGTACACACGTCTCTGGTCCGCAATATATGACCACACACGTTGGGTTCGTACCCTTCTTAAAATGCGTTTTTTATGAATGGATATATTCATTCTATTCCGTGAAATACCCAAACATTTTGCGAGGATAAAAGATATTTCCACCAATTTGTACCCTTTTTTGCTTGCCTTGGGTGTTAATTTTATTCATGCAGGTGTTTTTCGATCCCTCAATCCGATCAGCCAAAGGTCGGTAACCACAAAAGGGATTGATGGTTTCCGGTCGTTTCCTAGTAGGAAATTTCAATAACTGCCAGGCCAAAATATTCAGAGTGCAATAAAAAGTATAAAATATAAATATGCAAATGCCCAAAGAAAGAACGCTTACCACATAGTTCAGTTACTGGAGGTTTTTAAGTGATATAACACTTAACAACCGTTAAAATTTGTATATTGAAATGCCCTTAAATTTGCTCTTTTCACTGGTATATTGAATCCTAATAATTTTCAACGTTGGTGATCGTCTTCTCGGACGACGGACGTATAGGGACGTGTTTGTGTGTGTTAACAAATGGTGCTCGGGATACATTTGTTATGTAAGTGGAAGGTTGTAAGGTATCCTCGAATTATACCTGGCATCTTGCGGAAGAGGGACGTGTGTACCAGCAGTATAAAACCTTCCTTTAACAGATTTAAATCTACCTGTCCCATTGCTTGAAAATGTACTATCTGTGATTTAGGAGAAGAACTACCTCACCAATTAAACATAATAAAATAAGAATCTGCCAGGCATATTCTAGTTGATGTTGCTTCCGCGATTGGACTTGAAATAAATCAAGTTTCTAGTTATAGTACAATTGATTACCAATGATTTGAAAGAAAACATACAAACTATTCCTAGTCTGATCGTTTATTGGGATAATGAAATATTAGTTGCCATTGTTGGCTGCAAAAAAGTAGATAGGCCACCGACTATAATGTCTGGTTTGAATACAAAGCAATCAGTAGCAGTTTGAGTAATCGACAAGAATAAATTAAGCATTAGCAGCTGCTGAAACATTGAATCAGCAGAATCTCACTCAAAGAGTCAAAGCAATAGCCATGTGTTTTTATATATCTCCGGTAAATATATCTTTATAATTACATCATATCTAATTAAATGTAGAACATTCTTTCAGTATTATTATATTCAGAAATATAAGCTACTGAACTGGAAAAAATGGTCTATAACAGAGTACAAAAGAAATTGCCTCTTATTAGATCGGAATTTAAAAAAAAAAGATAATACTAAGAAGCGGGGTCAACCACAAAGTCTCCAAAGGTAACGTTTGCAAAGTAAATGTGATGGAATGAATAAAAAACAAATTTAAAACCAATGGAAGATAATCTTATTAAAATTGTAATTGGGAGTAAACGAAATGAAATTATAGTTTTTGTTTACAATTTCTTGTTTTAACTAATGAAAATGAAGGTATCAGTATTGAAGAATTGCCTAATGAGGACAATGTACTATCGATTTTCGTGTTAATTACTAGTACATTATTTTTAACGTATTCTTTGAAAACGACAATGTTAAGGCAAACAATAACTTTAGCAGCTCCTCGCACAAAGTACAGGAGTTTTTACTTCAAACGCAACAAGTCGTACTTAGTCATAATTGCAGAAATGCTATGAAGTGGTAATCCCAACGCATTACATTTGATCCATCTGAAATTAGACAATATGCCTCACAGTAGTTTAAGCTTCAATAATATTAAAAATTGTTATAATTTTTAACTGGAATATCAATTATTATTCGTATTGTATTGAAAACTTTTGAGTTGCTTCAGGTGCAAACAATTGTAACTTGTTGCTAATTAAACACAAATATTACGTTGAGAAAGTAAATATAAATATTAGTATTAAGTAATTCTATGACTAAAATAGGCAACCTTGTTGTTGCAGTCATCTGAAAGACAATTTGGGAACGATTTAAACTTTTTTAATACCTGTAGAATTGATAACTCAAAAAATTGTTGATATATTATTTTAGAACATTTAATAATTAACAATCTTCATATTTAACTTTTCAAGTAAGTTTAATAAATTAGTTATTATATTCGATAAAATTGAAATTTAAAAAAATCACCGCATCTGAACAGTCATCATACAGGTTACGATATCGAATGAAGGTATAAATAGGACGCCATTCCCTAAATTTCTTCATTCTGTTTTCAGATTTTCAGCTTTGAAAATGCCGAATGATATTTTGATGAAATTCAGGTAAAACAAATTATAAAGCTCTCATAATGTTAGAGTAGAATTCGTCTAACATTCTCCTAAGATATGCTCCCCTTTATCCTCTGGATTTTGCCAGTTTCAACAACAAAACTTCACATATCTTTGAACTGAAGAAGGACTAAATTTGTTCCGAAAGCTTTTCGAAAGAAATAAAGACTATTTCATTAACACCCATTGGCTGCTTCCCAGCTAATTAACTTTATATATGTATATAATATATATATATATATATATATATATATATATATACATATGAAGAAATATTTATCCGGGAATACATCCGTTCGTTACATTGATTCATCTTTGAATCCTGCAGACGTTTCGCCAAGGTCTCACTTGGCATTCTCAATGCGTAGTTACGGTGAACTGAGAGGTGATCTGCCTGAGCTGTTTATTTTATATGTCTCCGTCGGAGGTCGTATCGCGTCTGATTGGTCGGTATTGACTCCGCCCCCTTCGCTGCCGTGTCAGGTGTTTTGCTTGTTGGCGAGTTTGTATTTTTCGTAGCTAATTGTGTTTTATTTTGATGTTTTGATATAATTGTCTTCCATATGTTAGAGAGGTGCAGGGCGTCGTCTCTTTTATTTAGTTGTCCAGTTTTCTCAATTTCAATAGCTTCTCGTATTAGTCTGGTTTTGTAGTGAGGAGTTTGTGAAATCTATTTACAACTATTGAAATTAATTTTATGGCCCGATTGTTGCTGGTGTTGGAACAGGGCCGATGTTGTTTGTTTATTTTTGATAGCTAATTTGTGTTCCTCTAAACGGGCTGAAATTCTCCTGTTCGTTTGTCCGACGTATACCTTATCGCACGTTCCGCAAGTTATACTATATACCCCTTGGTTTTCAAGTTGTACTTTTGGTTTGGGGTTTCCTAAACTGGTGGCTATAGTCTGGTGCGGTTTGTATGCTGTCGCTATGTCATGCCTTCGAAGAATTCGGCCAATTCTGTCCGTTGTCCCTTTGATGTATGGTAAGACTACTTTTGGTTTTTCGGTGAGGTCATCTTTTGGTTTTGGCTCATGGTCTTGTTGTGCTATTGCTTTTTTGATAGTATGGTTTGTGTATCCGTTATGTCGTAGAGCTGTAGTTATCTGTTTTAATTCGTGTGTTTTGTTATTGTCGTCTGTCAGTCGTATGGATCTGGAAATTAGCGTGTTGGCAACTCCCTGTATTTGAGATGGGTGGTGATGAGATTTGTAGTTTAAATATCTGTTCGTGTGTGTCGGCTTTCTATATACGGTGTGGTCGAAATGTCCATTTTGGGGGTTTTTTCTTACGAGAACGTCGAGAAAAGGCAGCTGGTTGTTTTTTTCAAGTTCTAGTGTAAATTGAATCCTGGGGTGTATAGAGTTTAGGTGCTCCAGGAACTTGAGGATTTCTTTTTTACCAAAAGGCCATATGACAAATACATCATCGACGTATCTTAGCCATAACTTTGGTTTCAGGTTTGCTGTTTGTAGTGCCTTTTTCTCGAAATAGGTCATAAAAAGATATGCCACCGCTGGTGATAGTGGGGACCCCATTGCGGCTCCGTCGGTTTGTTTATATATGCTGTTGTCATACATAAAATAGGCACTTTTTAGGCAGTGTCGTGACAAATCTATTACGAATTGCGGGAGGTCTTCATTTTCAGATATTTGTTGAAGTGCTTCTTCTACCGGTATGCTTGGATATAAGGACTTGACATCGAAACTAGCTATGATATCTTCTGGTTCTATGGAAATGCTGTTGAGAAGGCGTGTGAAATGTTCCGAGTTTTTAATGTAGGAATCCGCTTTTTCCACAATTGGTTGTAGGGTACTAGCTAGATATTTTTCCAAGTTGTATAGCGGCGAGTTGAAAGCACTAACTATAGGTCGAAGTGGTACTCCGTCTTTATGGATTTTGGGCAAACCGTAGAGCTTTGGGCATCGACTTGACTTTTCTCTGGGGATCAGTTTTTTCTGTAGTTCTTCTTCTATGGGTGAATCTTTAACTTTGGATTTTGTTGTTTTTTCTAGGTAGGTGGTCGGGTCTCTGGGCGATAGTTTGTAACTTGAGTCATTGTCGGCGAAACGTCTGCAGGATTCAAAGATGAATCAATGTAACGAACGGATGTATTCCCGGATAAATATTTCTTCCGTGAAAGCCTACGACTAGACATTGTACACCTCTACGGGGAGGAGACTTTCAAAGCCACAAAGACCTACGAAAAACTGAGAGGAAAAAGATGTATTTCGCTGTGCAACCTCAACTTTCTGATCACCTGCCGCAATCAGAACTTGCTACCAACATTCACAAAGCTGTCACACCACACAAGAAACAGGAAAACTAAAGCCATTCTGGATAAAGCAAGCAGGGCCCTTCTCAAAGAACAAATAAACAGAATCCGCCAAGAAGTAAGCGAAACTGAAAAACAACTCTACTACCTCCACCTGAAGCTCAGCCGCCAATTACACGGAGTACTGTGGGACCGAGTGGAGCTGCTAACATACTGGCGCACCGAGACCGACAAAACACAAACATCCTCCAAACTCCAGAAGAAATTGGAGAATCTACAGACAAAGTCTCGGAAATACGAACAACCCACAGCCGACGACAACAGCCGCAGTGTCCCAACATCTCGAACTACTCACTATCCACCACAGAAATTAGCGTTCTTAGTAAAGGTTTCAACTTTGCTATAGCTCCGAAGAAAATTCCGATCGAGGAAATCATGTACAATGTCGAAACGAGCCTCGCAAATTGCGATAAACAAACGGCAGAACAGATAAGGCGAGACGTCACCCAAGTTATCAGATCTGCGAAACCACCTCAACCAAACCTCAGCCGACAGGAAATGAAAGCCCTCAAGACTCTCAAAGAATCCGAAGACATCACCATACTACCTGCCGACAAAGGAAACTCCACCGTCGTAATGAACACTATAGACTACCAGGACAAAATAAAGCAACTTCTCGACAATGACTCAAGTTACAAACTATCGCCCAGAGACCCGACCACCTACCTAGAAAAAACAACAAAATCCAAAATTAAAGATTCACCCATAGAAGAAGAACTACAGAAAAAACTGATCCCCAGAGAAAAGTCAAGTCGATGCCCAAAGCTCTACGGTTTGCCCAAAATCCATAAAGACGGAGTACCACTTCGACCTATAGTTAGTGCTTTCAACTCGCCGGTATACAACTTGGAAAAATATCTAACTAGTACCCTACAACCAATTGTGGAAAAAGCGGTTTCCTACATTAAATACTCGGAACATTTCACACGCCTTCTCAACAGCATTTCCATAGAACCAGAAGATATCATAGCTAGTTTCGATGTCAAGTCCTTATATCCAAGCATACCGGTAGAAGAAGCACTTCAACAAATATCTGAAAATGAAGACTTCCCGCAATTCGTAATAGATTTGTCACGACACTGCCTAAAAAGTGCCTATTTTATGTATGACAACAGCATATATAAACAAACCGACGGAGCCGCAATGGGGTCCCCACTATCACCAGCGGTGGCAAATCTTTTTATGACCTATTTCGAGAAAAAGGCACTACAAACAGCAAACCTGAAACCAAAGTTATGGCTAAGATACGTCGATGATGTATTTGTCATATGGCCTTTTGGTAAAAAAGAAATCCTCAAGTTCCTGGAGCACCTAAACTCTATACACCCCAGGATTCAATTTACACTAGAACTTGAAGAAAACAACCAGCTGCCTTTTCTCGACGTTCTCGTAAGAAAAAACCCCCAAAATGGACATTTCGACCACACCGTATATAGAAAGCCGACACACACGAACAGATATTTAAACTACAAATCTCATCACCACCCATCTCAAATACAGGGAGTTGCCAACACGCTAATTTCCAGATCCATACGACTGACAGACGACAATAACAAAACACACGAATTAAAACAGATAACTACAGCTCTACGACAAAACGGATACACAAACCATACAATCAAAAAAGCAATAGCACAACAAGACCATGAGCCAAAACCAAAAGATGACCTCACCGAAAAACCAAAAGTCTTATCATATATCAAAGGGACAACAGACAGAATTGGCCGAATTCTTCGAAGGCATGACATAGCGACAGCATACAAACCGCACCAGACTATAGCCACCAGTTTAGGAAACCCCAAACCAAAAGTACAACTTGAAAACCAAGGGGTATATAGTATAACTTGCGGAACGTGCGATAAGGTATATGTCGGACAAACGAACAGGAGAATTTCAGCCCGTTTAGAGGAACACAAATTAGCTATCAAAAATAAACAAACAACATCGGCCCTGTTCCAACACCAACAACAATCGGGCCATAAAATTAATTTCAATAGTTGTAAACAGATTTCACAAACTCCTCACTACAAAACCAGACTAATACGAGAAGCTATTGAAATTGAGAAAACTGGACAACTAAATAAAAGAGACGACGCCCTGCACCTCTCTAACACATGGAAGACAATTATATCAAAACATCAAAATAAAACACAATTAGCTACGAAAAATACAAACTCGCCAACAAGCAAAACACCTGACACGGCAGCGAAGGGGGCGGAGTCAATACCGACCAATCAGACGCGATACGACCTCCGACGGAGACATATAAAATAAACAGCTCAGGCAGATCACCTCTCAGTTCACCGTAACTACGCATTGAGAATGCCAAGTGAGACCTTGGCGAAACGTCTGCCGGATTCAAAGATGAATCAATGTAACGAACGGATGTATTCCCGGATAAATATTTCTTCATATTGTTCCATCCGTGAAAGCCTACGACTAGACATATATATATAATTTGTAAGTTGGTTTTCTTAGGCACATAAAAGAAACGTGAAACTGAAACACATTTTATGAAATTAGAATATGGCATAACAAATAGCAGTGGGCACACCAATGAAACGATTGCCTTTCATGCTCGTAAAACATTTTTATGATCACGTATTATTTTTCTGTTTCAGTTTCACTGTTTGGTAAACTTGAAATTTAGCGTGATATTTAATTCCTTTACAAACAAATGAATACTATGTTAAAGATAAATATCTTTTTTGGTTTTTGAACATTAATAAAGGAGTTAAAATCTTTGTTATTTGACCGACTTTTTTATGAAGATTTATATCTGAATAAAAAGATCCACTAAATTAAATCTGAAATATTAAAAAGTAGGATCGGAGTCTTTTATAAAAATCTGATTAAATCGTTATATTCTCAGTTATTTAAAATATCCCTTTAACAAATTTTGTAACATAATGTTAAATAATAACTGACTAATTAACAATTATATGCAAATGATGATTGCAATTTTTAAGGCTTTCTCTGGTGATAGCGAATTGTCAATGGTAAATGTTTTATTTAATACGTTTTAAATTAACAAAATATTTAAAAAAATCAATATCTAATTAAAATAATAATTAATTAGAAAGTTACAATGTTGTAATTCTTTGTATCTTTTTGTAAAATGAATTAAATTTGACATGATTGTTTAATTCTTTTCCAACCGAATAGGTAAAGTGTTTTAAGATTTTTGTACCTACTTTTTGGCTTTTCAAATTAATAAAGTTGTTGCCACAACAGCAATAAAAACTGGACGTTATCACTTTCCATTGTCTCAACTAAACTACAACAACTGTGCAACTTTGTTGATTAGTATGTTAGAAGGAAACGGTTTCGCTTTTCGTGATTTATTATTTCATGTTTTATGTTTCCTTGGTGATGTGTATTTGCGTACATATGTGAGAATCAAAGGTATATTTTACTCCGCGGATTCATTATTTGCATGAAAATGTAATGAGTAAACAACGTAGGTATATTATCAAATTATAACGCAAAATATTTTTATATTACCTGTTTCTGTTCTTGCCAAATTAAAGGTTAAAAGGAAAATTGTTTCAATTTAATTCCTGGGAATATCCCTAATAATGTTGGTTTGTAAGTTGTCAAACAAAGTATTGCAGTGAAACAACTAACTTTCGTTCTTTTTCCAGGTTTTCTGATCAAGAACTGCCAAACGTCAAAAAAACAGTATCGCCAGTTTACATCTCTGAAACCAAGCAGAGGCGGAGTGGTGCAGAACACACGTTGTATCACAAATCTCCAAGAAACCTTAACAGGTTTAAATGTGCTGAATGTCCTTATGTAACGAAATATAAGGGAACCTTAAAAAAGCATGTTTTAAAACACAAAAGTTTCAACAAAGTTAACACATTCAAATGTACTGGATGCCTTTATGAAACGAAATATAAGTGTAGCCTAAAAAAGCATATTTTAAAACACAAAAATTTAAATGAAGTTTACTCATTCAAATGTGCTGAATGCACTTATGAAACGAAACATAAAGGAGATTTAAAAGTTCATGTATTACAACATAAAAGTTTTAGCATTTTTAACACTTTCAAATGTGTTAACTGTGCTTTTGTAACGAAATATAAGTCAAACCTAAAAGTGCATGTTTTAAAACACATAAGTTTAAGTGAAGGTTACACATTCCAATGTGCTGAATGCCTTTATGAAACGAAATATAAGCGGAATCTAAAAAAGCATGTTTTAAAACACAAAAGTTTAAGTGAAGTTTACTCATTCAAATGTGCTGAATGCACTTATGAAACAAAACGTAAAACAGATTTAAAAGCTCATGTATTACAACACCAAAGTTTTAGCAATGTTAACACTTTCAAATGTGCTGAATGTCCTTTTGTAACGAAATATAAGTCATGCCTAAAAGAACATGTTTTAATACACAAAAGTTTAAGTGAAGTTTACACATTCAAATGTGCTGAATGCCTTTATGAAACGAAATATAAGCGTACTCTAAAAAAGCATGTTTTAAAACACAAAAGTTTAAGTGAAGTTTACTCATTAAAATGTGCTGAATGCACTTATGAAACGAAACGTAAAGGAGATTTAAAACCTCATGTATTAAAACACAAAAGTTCTAGCAATGTTATTAACACTTTCAAATGTGCTGAATGTCCTTTTGTAACGAAATATAAGTCATGCCTAAAAGAACATGTTTCAAAACATAAAAGTTTATGTAAAGTTTATACATTCAAACGAGCTGAACTCAAGAACCTCAAATAGTATACAGGTGTGGAACTTCGTTCTCTGGGGTCGGGTAGAATCCCATGCGATTTTGAATCAATCAACGCAATACGCACCAGGAGAATGAAGTCGGTGTGACGCCAGTTCGGACGTGTTCGGGCGGTAAATACTTTTTTTCTTATCACCACATTCCGACGATTCCAATCGCTTAAAAATAAAACAAGATATGTTGTAAATAATTATAAGGTTAATGATTAATTTCTGATTGACATTTTTTTTAACAGTTACTAATTTATTTTATTTTTAAGAGTATCTATTTTATTTTATTTTTAAAACAGAAAAAATGTTAAGTTTTCGTTCTGGCGTAATAGCGGACAATTAATTTTTCATCGCAAAAATCATGAAAAGGAAAAATGCTCCGAAATCCGTATTATTTGCGTAAATAATCATACTCCTTCGTTGATAAAACCTTACTCATAAATTAAAAAAAAGCTGGTCAGTCAAACCTTAAAATGTTGAGACGAAAACAGCATTTGACGACTGCAACGTAACTGACGCTTCTGATTCGTGACGCTATGGGCTATTTGTAGACAGTGTAGACAGCGCCATTTAACTTTCATGAAACGATATTTTTTATGACTGATGCTTCTCAGATATGACAGAACGGCGACGTGACGTGACTGATGTGTCTGAATATATTTTATATACTAATGGTCTATAGACCATTGGTTCAGTTAAGTAACTGTGTTTATAAATTGAGTTTGTATTCTGAATTTTGGTTTCGTTATTGTTATTGAATAAAAGTTCATTAATTGGAATACATGTGTAATTAAAATCCACAGTAATTCTTAACATTAATTTAAGTTCCTTACTTACCTTAAAATTACAAGAAAAATATTTAGAACCGACTTGGGTGAAGAAGTTCAGGATAGAGTTACTGTTAGTCCAGATGCTTGGAAGTGGGTAGAGAGACCCGATTCAGTGTTAGTTTATGGAAGTCATTAAATATATTATTCACGAACCGAAATTAAAGTAATTTTCAACTCCCTGAATTAAATAAAGTCATAAAAATAAGTTTTCTCTAACTATCGTTTACTCATACTATAATACCTACATGCGTTATCTAAGCATCAATTTTCATACCAGTGCAAACATTTGTAACTATTATTAGGATTTCTGACAATCGATGAACGGAAACCTTTATTTACTTACTCTGCTGTCTTGTCACAGCCTATTTTCTCCCAACTACTTAACAGAAAAGGTTGAAAAGATATCAATTATGGTTTGGCATATCTCCGAACATATTTGGTCTAAAAAGTATATAAGAAAAATAAAGAGAAAATTCGAATGTTAATTTGGCAAATCATCAAATTAAATGAAAAGTAAAAATGTTTTTAATATATGTCAATTGAAAGAGCTCGTTATGAGAGACACGACTATATTTTTGAATTAATCATACTATTATTAATAGGCGAAGATGGAAAGGCACTACCCTTTTTTCGGCCTTCGTAAGAAATTTGTTCGTAAGAATACGTACGATCAGAGTGGTTACATTAGAGGCGAAAAGTAGTGCAGCATCCTGCATATAGTTCTTAATTTGTGTTGAAGTGCAATGGATTCAGTAACTGATTCTTACTCGTTGGAAACGCTTTTAATAAAATTTGCTTTACTGAAAAAAGAAAAACACTTTTGGGTAGTTGATAATTTTTTATCTACAACAGGAAACGGGGAATTGAGATCATATGAAGAACTTTGGAATATTTTTTGAATGTATTAGAACAATAATAATCTACGTTTAATTGCATTTTAAAAGCTGTAGAAAGTAAACTTCATAAATACTGTTACATTTTTCATCCCATAAATGCCACCTTACTTCGACAAGTGTAATTAATTTTTCAACATCCACACTCAATCTCTTTGAATTTGTACGAAAACTGACCAAAAAACAAAATATTTTGTTCACATCAGAACAGTCGTACGAATTCGTGAGACGCCTTACGAATTAGTCGTATTCACTGTAACCGCGTGTACTGAGCCATACGTATTTGTTCACTTTTGATGAATTCCTACGAGTTCGTATGATTTCGTACGAAGTAATTTTCGTACGAATTCGCATCCACTGTAACCGCAGCCTAATAATATAGTTCATATAATTTTGTTTATACATCTTAATTATCTGTATCTATAAAAATCAATGCCACTTTTCGTTATAATTTTATGACTCAAGATCGGGCTCACCTATCCAAACCAAATGTTTAGGCTTTAGGCTGGTCGGCCATTGGAAGCCAATTCAAGCGGCTACGAGCTCACGCTATACGAGCGGCAACAAGCGGCTATAAGACAAGCGATTATGTGCTACAGGGGTCGTCCACTGCACGCTGTTTAGTATTAATTTTGTAGCGAATTGAAGAGGAACGTGTTTACAATAAAATACCGGTTTTTACATTTTGTGAAAATTAAAATGGACGCAGAAGATATTTCTTTTTAGAAACCCCTTACAGAAGGCGGAAAAGAGTCCATAACAGACGATTGTGTTGGGTAAATTCTATATTGAAGAAGAAGGCGCGTCTTGGCGAATTCAACCATCTCCATCCTGAATTAGAGAGAGATCCCCAAAAGTTTTTTGATTATTATCCATATAAAGCCAACAATCAGTAAAGAGTCTAACTTCAGAGAAACTATACCCTCTGAGGAACGATTGAGTGTAACACTAAGGTGAATAAAATTCATTTTTATTACTTAGATGACAAATTTATTGTAACGTAGGATAGGAAGATTTTACAGTACCCATTAGGTTGTCCAAGTCATCCTGACTCTGTGGTTGAGACTGGCTGTTGCAACGGGATGATAGTGGAGGAGCATCCAATGCCTCTTCCGACATCCAGGAAGAAGAATGAGATAACACGTTGGATGGTGATTGATACGGAACAGATGATTAGTCGATTAGTACTTGTTAGTAAAATTACGTACTTATTCCAATCAGGTTCCGAAAAAAAGTATTTTTCTTATTTAATATATAAATAAATGTATGATAGACTTTTTATTACTTATCATCACATCCCATCTTAACTGCAACGTTTCCCCGCAGTTTTCGTTGTATGTTCCTGGAATGGTATTTTTTATCCTTCATATTCCACAAAGGGGAATATGACTGTACAGTAATTATTAATTTTTCAGTAGCATACATACTCACAACATAAACAAAATGAATAGGTACCTTTTAATACATATTTTTAAAAAATGACAAAACTGGCAAAACAACTTGTGTTGGTAAACAAACTTCTCACGCGGCTACGAGCGTAAATCCCATCCAGGTGGAAACTGAAGCGCAAGCACGTTTACGCTCATAGCCGCCCGCTCAAAGTAGCTTGCAATGGACGATATTTTATTAAATTACATTACTTAGGATCTGCCGCGCATAGCCGCTTGTTGCCGCTCGTATAGCGCGAGCTTGTAGCCGCTTGTATTCGCTTCCAATGGACGACCAGCCTTATTCGGACTATTTAGTAGATGGTGTATGTTTGCATAAAATCGGTCGAGCGGTTCTTCATATATCACATTTTTTTGTAACAAATGAATTCAATAAATGGCGAATCATTTTGTTAATGGGGATTGTGCTGCCAAATTAAAACTTTTTTCAGTGTTGACAGTACAAGCATATTGTTATGTCATTCATGCTGTCATTTCATTTTGGACATGCTTCGATTAAAGCAAATTGTCAACGGTAATTGTTTGTGTTTATATTTATAAACATATTGTTGAGTGCATTCATACAAACGGTGAGTCTTGAATTATTCAAATGTACTACGTATATGTGTTCATGTACTTTTCTCAGTTTTTTAGCATGCCGTCCGTGTTTCATATCGTTTACAGGCTTTATTTGAATTAAATTGTCAAACGCATTTTCACAAAAGTGTAAGTTTTGAACAGTTGGAGTGAATTACATATATGTATGTGTGTTTCTTTATTTGAAAAAACATATTGTGTGCATATGGGTGTTTTATTCTTTTGTAACAGATGGAAGCACATCGATTTAAAAATGAATTATTTAATGACATATTTATATACATTGACGTATGCAGTCATATATATTTCCATACACACATATACGCACATGTATAAAATACTAATACACCACTATTAATGCAGCAATTTGTTTTTAATTTGGTTTATTCTTTTTTATATTTCGTGGATGCACCTGGTGGTACAGGCAAAACGTTCGCTATATCATTGATTTTAGCGACTATTCGATTGGAACAGAAAATTGCATTGTCACTTGCATCTTCGGGAATTGCTGCTACATTATTAGAAGGTGGTCGGACTGCACACTCTGCATTAAAATTGACATTGAATGTACAGGTAATTGCAATATTTCGACAAATGCTGCTATGACAAAAGTTCTGCGATTAATGTCAATTATTTTGTAGGATGAGTGTACAATGGCGAATAAAAAATCACTAGAAGCATTTAATCGAACAATGCAAGATTTACGTGGTAATCAACAGCTTTTTGGTGGTGCTTTGATATTACTGGGATTTTCGTCATTCCTCGATCAACTCATGCTGATGAAATAAATGCCTGTTTGAAGTCATCATTTCTTTGGAGATATGTACAAAAATTGACACTGAATATTAATATTCGTATTCACCTACAAAATGATCCAGCTGCCCATGAGTTTTTAAAACAATTGTTAGAAATTGGTGATGGCAAAATACAAATCGACAGAACCAACGCATTTTAGTACCGAAGAACATGCATATCAATGCCAATAATTGACAGTTTTATAAATCAAAATTAGGCAATAAGTTATCCAATTGAATTTTTAAATTCATTGGAACCGGCTGGTATGCCACCGCATTGCTTGAATCTGAAAGTTATTTTTTTGATTATATTATTGCGAAATATTAATCCACCAAAACTGTGTAATGGCATCAGATTGGCAGTGAAAAAGTTATTGCCAAATTTGATTAAAGCTACGATCTTAACTGGTAAATCAAAAGGAGAAGTTTGTTTGATTGTTTGTTGTATCCCTATGATTCCAACTGATATGCCATTTGAGTTCAGACGATTACCATATCCTGTGCGTTTATCATTTGCGATGTCCATCAACAAAGCCCAAGGGAGGAGAAATCCTGTTTTTCACATGGCCAACTTTATGTTGCCTGTTCCAGGGTCGGTACCTCTAGCCGTTTGTTTATTCATGCTCAAAATGGAAAAACAAAAAATATTGTTTATCCAAATGTTTTGGATAAAGTTTTAAAATATTTTTTTGTTTAAATAAATGAATTTGATGTTCCAATTAATTTTTTATTATTATTTCACTTTATACGTAGCGAAGCACATACCGGGCCGCTAGTATGTAATAAACTTCTCGAAATCGGCAGTAATGATCACGTAACGATTTTGTCAAAATTACAGCATTTCGGAGTTTTGGCGACTAGAAATCGATTTTAGGGAAAAATCGTATTACCGAGAAAGAAGGATTGTAACAATTAGGGCAGCTGAGTTTTTCCAGCATTACAGTTTTACAACTGAACCCTTGAAGAAATTAAAGTAAAAAGTGCTGCTTAGATAACTTTTGGATGGGTAAAAAGTTATGTGATCTCAAGTTAATTTGAGGCACACAATGAAGTTGTCTTGAAAGTCAATTGATATCGTTATAGGATATACAGGATGTTTATAAATGTAGCCCACAGCTGTTACATCGGCATATTTAAATTTACTGAGATATAGGGCGGTGTAGATTATAATTATACACGGTGATTCCAGATATGTGTATTGGGTGGCCCATAAGCAGCTGCATAGACAGAGTGTTTAAAAAATAGGGCAGAGTGTAATTATCATAATAAATATTTAGTGTGGCCCGATAGCGGTTGAATTTACAGGGTTCTTGGTATAAAGGATATATTATAAGTACACTATGCATATACAGGGTGGTGGAAATATGTTCTGGAGTAGGGTTATATTTATACAGTGTGGTTTAAAAAATATAATACAAATGCAATATTTCGTTGCCCATAAGCAGATGCATATATAGGACAGATGCAATATAGGGTGATATGAATTATAGTTATACAGGGTGGTGGAAATATGTGCTGGAGTAGAGTTATATTTATACAGTGTGGTTTAAAAAATATTACAATAAAAATGCAACAGGGAATTATAGTCATTCAGGGTTAGTATAAAAAAATGTTAAAAAAATAAATGATGTATGGGGTAGCTCACTATGAGTAGCGTATACATTTTGATTGAAATATAGAGCGGAGTAGAATTATAGTTACAGAAGATAGTTACGAAATTTAGAAACAAAAAGATTAAATACGGTGGTTCTTAGGCAGTCGCAAATATAGAATGGTTAGAATGGAATTATAGTTTTACCGGGGGCTCAAAAAATATTAAAAAATATGATACGTGGTCCATGAGCAGTTGCATATACATGCTAGTTAAAATATAGTCCATAGTAGAATTATAGTTACATAGGGTAGTTAGAAAAATGTTAGCAAAAAACTTTATATTGGGTAGTCCATTAGCAGTTACATATAAAGTGTGGTGGAAATATATTATGAAGTGGAATTATTATAATGAGTATTTTAATAAATGTTATAGAGAAATGAAATTAAACTGAATCATTTCATCTTGAGAAAAATTATTTTATACAGCAAATGTCCGATTATCTGGTTATAAGTACTAACATTTTTGATGAATCTTTGAATTTACGAGTACTGAATTTATTAAATGTACAAATCGAAATTGAATAAGTATTAATAATTAATTAAAACAGATTGTTTTGCAATTTCTAGATATATTATTTCTACTTATAACTATTGAATTCTTTCAATTTAAATTGTCATTTACCTTTATTCTGTTTTCTATATTATTTTAAAAATATTATAGCAAATATACTGTAGAGCGGCCATAACATATTTTTTCAAATTGTTTTAATACCTATTTTTGATTATTTTAATACAGGCAAAATAATCAAATACCACATCAACAATCTTTCCAAAATTACCTACTTATTTTTTATTTAATTTTCGTGTTTTATATTTATCAATATGACGAGATGGAGGAGAATCATGACCCCCTCTCGGACCGGCAGTGGTCCGTCCTCCCTCCCCTTTTTCTCCGAAACTACTGAGCTTAAAATTTATAATAGCGAATATAGGGCCTCAGTCAGAGTTTACAGGAATAATAAAGGTCCTCATATTAATTTTGGAGGGTATCTTATAAACTTAAATAAAATTCAAAATTTTGTATGAGAAACAGCAAAAAGTGCACAAAGTTTATAGAATTATTAGATGAAAGAAGAACAAAAAAATCAGGAACAAGACCCGAAATCTCTGTTAGAACAATTCCAGCCAATGATGCTGCTAATTTACTATATAATTACACTAGGAGACAACAAAATAGGGGAGCAAAATAATTAAAATAGTGAACAGTTTCTGTTGACAATGTTTAATTGAGGGTTAACAACATTGAAGAAGGTTAGTTGAATACAAGGAATTTCATAAAGCACACAGGGAAATTCACAATGTACAAGGCTATGTAGAGAATGAAAACAGAAGGATCTATTGTAAAACCATCCACCTACGAAAGAAATTTTTTCTGGCCTATGTAGAAAGGTGTTTAACACGTTGGCTATCAAGCATCACCTATATACCAGCGTCACGTATTTTAAATGTGTTTTCTCATCTGGCGGTCTGCACATACCACTATCTCTATCGATCTTAGTCTGTCCGTGGGTCTGACATACCATTTTGTCTCGTGGTCTGCAGTTTGAGACATTATATCTATTGTCAAACGGCTGTTCTCCATTCTCTAGTCTATATTCGGTAAGTAACACTAGAAATTCACAACAATTTTATAACGCTCAATAGCTCGACTGGCTGAATGCAATGAGGCCCACTATAGTGGGGAGGATACTCCTAACAAAAAGCCTAATTTGCAATAAAACTTTACGAATTATGTAGGCCAGATGGTTTCTTACTCAATATTCTTGTGTAGTTTAGAAAGATTAAATTGAATAATGAAGACGGTCGTGTTTTTTCTGTTTATGAATTAATGCGGAAAAATATGGCAAAAGGACATATACTCATCATGGACAACATCTATAACAATGTGAAGATGACGGAGATTCTGTATAAAAATAAAACGCATATTATGGGTACACTTCGTAAAAATAGAAGGGAAAATCTATTGAAAGTTTTGTCTGAAAAAGAAGAAGAGAATTATGGTTAATGTACAAAAATGGCTTGAAACAGATTTTTGCTGTTAACTTTGGTATTCAAGAGCCTTACCCTTCTGTAAAATACTGTTAGGTCGTTTTTCATGGTAAATGGTCAGCTGCTTTATTCCAAGGTATTTATAAGTATTGCCTTCCTCTATGGATTCAATTGAGGTGTCACCTCTCATTTCGTGGGGCCATTTCTGTATTTTGCCTTTAACTATGTTGACAATGCAGAATTTCTCTATGCTATTTGGGGTCCCGTTGGAGTTACATTCAGACCAAGGGCGTAACGTAATTTTGAGTCCAATGTATTCCAGAAGGTATGTACGATGCTGAGTATCAAGAAAACGAGGACCACAACTTTGCATCCCCAGTCAGAAAGAATGGTGGAAAGATTCAACAGGATCTAAAGTCATCATTCCGACTAAAACAACTTAAACATTTAAGCCGGCTTAAGTAATAAGAAAGGAGGATCCTGCGCAAGGTGGACTGGAAATTTCGGTAAGACTCCGTCAAAACTTTGAGATAGCCTTCACAAAATACTAGAGAATTCCATGTTAATTATAAAAGGACATTGTACAGTTTGTGTAGTAGTATTAATTTATTCGACATGTGAATTGTATCAGTAATCAACTGTTGTTAATAAATAGGGGATTTATTGTTGTGAAAATAAAGTCATCGAAAGTGAATATCGGTGTTTAAATTAATTTTTGAACCCACAGAATTTATAGCAATATTGTATGAATATTAATTTTCAAAATTTGTTAGTACGTTTTAGTATTCTGAAGCGTATATCTAAATTAAATTTAGGATTTTTTTAAATATGGGGGCAACTCTATTATTTTTTGTTTTTAAATGTTTTGGCTTAATTTGATTTTGACGTATTTTTATAGCAATCTAAAAATTCTCTTGTAAGATTATTAAAAACAATAAATGTAAAATAATAGTTTATATTTAAAAGAGAACCGACTTCAACTGGCTTTCGTTCCGAAACAGTATGCAATCAATAACTATTTTCTGACATATATTCTTTATTTATCTGATTTAAGGTACAATACTATTGATTTTTTTAGCGTATTCTTATCTCTCCCCCTATCTCTAATTTGTTTTTTTTTCTATATTATCCACATATTTTTTTACTTTTTTATTTGTTTTATTATTTGAACCATTTTCTGTGTATGTCTAATTCACTCTATATTGCAACCACCCTCTATATGTTTCTCTGTATTGGTCACCCAATATAAATTATTTGTCAGTCATTTTCGGAATCACCCTTGAAAGCTATAATTCAATACTATACGATTTTGCAACCGCCCTGTATAAGTATAAATCTTCTCCACTCTATTGACTGTTTCTATTTTTCTATTCTTTAACCCTGTATATCTATAATTTTACTTCGTCCCATATGAAAAGTATAAGCAACTACTTATATTTCACACTATATAACACCTGTATAACGATGAATGCACTCTCATATTTTAATCATCCTGTATATGCAACTGCTTCTAACATTTTTTGGAACCCTCCGCCCTATAACTCGAATATTCTTATTGCATATGCTTATTTAACCATTTTTTTAAGTTTCTTGATCCACTCTGCATAACTATTCTTGAACTTCTCTCTTATTTCAACCATCTTGTATACAGAACCACTTATGTATTTTGAACCACTTTGTATAACTTTAATTCTATTCCACCTTATATTCTAACCATCCTATATATAGAACTGCTTATGTATCACGCAATATCACCTTTATATGTAAGATTTTTGAACCGACCTTTCTAACTGTAATTTTTCTGCGCCCTATATTTCAACTTCGCACATTGTTTGCTTGCTACTTGAATTTCAATGCACGCACACCTACCACCGTATAACGTATAGAAAAGATCGCTCACCTAACAATTTTTCTTTTTGATACACTATGGAATATTTTGTGCCATTTCACTCGACAGCAAGACCTATAAAATGAAAACCGTTAGAAATAATTTACATTATGTTTACCGTTTTTTGTAGTTATTTTTACTATTTTCACAAAAACTGTATGTTTTACGTTGTAGAAAATTATACAGAATCAAGCTGGAATATCTCTTTGTAGAATATAATTTAAAATATTCAAATTGACTGAGCCGTTATAGAGAAAACAATGTAGATTCATTGGCGTTATTCCGTCGTTTGGTGTCGCCAGTGGGCCAAGGGGTACGATTCCGTGAAATTTGAATGAAATGAACCGAAAAAATATTGTTAATTATGGTAAATGGACATGAAAGGAACTAATAGTGGAACCGTATACTTAATATTAGGAAGTATATGGCGGAAAATAATAAGGAAAGTCAACAGAAAAATATCTGAACTTGATTCGAGGTGGAAGATAATTTTATAAAGATATAAATAATCCCATGGCATTATTTATATAATTTTGTAGGTAGGTTACAACATTATGAGTTATATATTAATAACCATGCATAACTGGCGAAAATTACCTATTTATCGTACCTGATGTTATCAATTATAAAAATTTCGTTGTATCTCATGACGTTCTATTAGAGAGACGTTTTGAAACATTATTTTTTCAAGTTGTTGTGGGAAAATATTCAGAGAAAAAGAGGGGAAACTTTGAACCACCCCGCCCATGGAAGTAAGTCACGCCATCAATACAAGCCTTTTTCAAAACTCAAAAAATTGTTCTTTGTACATTTTCCCCTTTCTTTTTGTGTATTTTTCCCTCAACAGCTTGAAAAAATATTGTCTGCATACAGTCATCTAAAAGAATGTCATGAGATGCTTTGAAATTTGTATAATTGATAAACTCAGGAAAGATAAATACTTTGTGTTCCTGAGAATGAGACCTTTCATTTGATATATTACATGATGCGTTTGAAATTTTTTTTATTTTTAAATTTTTATTTAATTCTATAATTTGCCCCCCAAAATTAATATTAATGGTTTCTTCTTATAGTTCCTGCAAAGTTCATGCAACGTTTTATATTTCCTATTTTTTTTTCAAAATTTTAGGCTTAGTAGTTTCGGACATCAGGGGGGGGAACGGTTGATTTTTTTAGTTTTTCCCCCCAGAAGTAACCATAAAATCATTTTTTTTTCTTTTACGATATGTACTCCTGATCGAGTCACCAAACTATACATTGATACCAAATTTCAACCTCTTCCGTCCAGTAGTTTAAGAGAAAATGGCTGTGATGTGACAGAGGCAGAAATCCTGAGTGATATTATAAGTGTATCCGTATATTGTATATACGGAACCCTAAAAATCCCTCAAAGGTCATCATAATTTTTATTTAATACTGTTTTTGTTATTAAATTGTAAATAGCTCAGAAACTAACCTTTTTAGTGTATATTGAATTTCAAAAACATAATACAGGGTGATACATTAAAAAAAGAGGAAATGAACTGAAGTTTTGTCCCGCCCATTATGGGCCCCTTTATTTCGTTGTAAGTTACTCGTAAAACTGCAACTTTTATAAGATAATTCATCTTTATATATTCACTGATACTTAAATCGCAACACCTAGAAGGACATGTTTAATTTTAATATTGTTTTGGTAAAATATAGATGTTATAGTAAGGACTGGTGGGTTATGAAACTGGTGGTGCACTTTACTGGTCAAATATTGGGGTTGAAAGATGCAACAAAACTAACCATAGCTTTGCTAATACTGCATTTATTTTTTATTAATTAAAATATTCGTAGACTTTTTTTTCGAAAGCGACATGTTCAATGACCTTTTTATTAAAGTCTGGCATTAATCGAATATTTTTTTTTCAATACTAAGCTCAGAAAGAGTATTTAGCCAGTCCTGAGACATCGTATCTCTAAGAAACGTTTTAATCCTTTACTCCAGTTTCCTTCCAAATTGAGTCCCCCCTATAAATAATGCACGGAAATTCCCCAAAATTAAGATCTTTAATTATTTTATTATCTTATCATTTCAACCTCTTCCGTCCAATAGTTTAGGAGAAAATTGCTGTGATGTGACAGAGGCAGAAATCCGGAGTGATATTATAAGGGTATCCGTATATTGTATATAAGGAACCCTAAAAACGCAAATCAAAATAAATAAAAATATCGAACAACACTTAACTAATATAAAAATTAAATTATTACTCTAAAAGAATCTGATTAAACGAATGGTTCTTTTTATTAACAAAAATTTTGAAACACAATGACAGTTATTTTTATGGTTTCTTGGGAATAACACCACAATTGAACGAAAAGCTGTATATTGAAAAAACATCCGAAACGTTTCAAAGTGGATTCTGACTTCGTTGTCAATGGCTTTAAATTGTGGATTGAAATTGCAAATTGGAAGTTTGATTTATGACATTTGCGATTTACAATTTCAATATATAATTTGAAGCCATTGACAACGAAGTCAGAATCGACTTTGAAACGTTTGGTATTTTCTTTCAATATAAAGCTTTTCGTTTCAATTGTGGTGTTATTCCCAAAAAAACATAAAAATAATTAAGAACATGCCACAAATAACATTTAGAAGACAACAATGACAGTTCAAATGATATTTACTGAATTTTGAATTTAAAAACTCGATACTAAAATATATATTTCCCAATGAATCAAAAAAATTGTAACTTCTATAATGTTAACTACTATAAGCGCCGTATGAAAATGTTTAATTTAACTACAAAATTGTAATAATAGTTTATTTACCTTAGACATTCTCCCTGTTCATGTTCAAAACCTCTTATTCTATGCGAAACAAAAATGTACAGTCTAGTAATACACATTATTTATTTCGTAATTGTAATTTTAATTATAATTTTTCGTGAATGTCAAAAATTATACCATTCATAGGTAAAAATAACGAATGGCTTTCTATATTGGAAATAAAGAAATAATTTAAACACTTTCAGAAACCAATAATGACATCACATTTACCTTCAACATATCAACTTGCGACGCTATTCAATTATTCAGGACGGGAATCATATGACAAACGGCTTGGCCACGTGCCTAATTCAATATTCGTACGATGCGATGTACCAAATAATGCAACTACATATGAGTATTAGTACCGATTGGAAAAAGTAACGATAATAACGAAGTAACGATTAGCCGAAATATTGGGTATTCGTATAATTCGTATCTCGTCACGTAACGAGTAGTTAGTAACGAATGATTATTTTTTTCTCCATCACTATTCTATAGTTATTCGGGCTGTATAGAACCCAATGAAAGTGCTCGACATGGAATCACAGGACGCAATCAACCACGTCAACACTGGCACAGGGTGTGAAATTGAATATATTTTTTATCTGGTACTTCGGTATTGCTCTTCATTGTGAGGGATACCAAATTTTGGGCAGTTTAAGTTTTTTTTTCGTATTAAATTTGTTGTGATGTTTTGATGATTTCTCGCTATAAACACAAAGGGTGGTGGGATGAATTTGAGAGATACTCAGTGTACTGGTATTGTATGACGTGTTCTTCTGAGAGTAAAGCATGTTCAGTAAACGCCCAAATTTGTTCGTGCTCGGCACATACACAGGAAATAAAAAATATATATTTCGTTACAAAAAACAATTTTTATCTGTAACCCTTGATCCTTCTGTCTTCGCTTTCGCTGCAAATTCGAGAATCAATGGTGCAACTATTACTACTTACCTTGACCAAAATACGCTAACCATTTCATGTCTTTGAACTTTTTTTAAATAAAAGATATATTTTGTATTACTCATACAATAAAATTAGCAAAGAAAAAATTAAATATTGTATATTAACATTTATTATAAGTTAGATATGATGGTTTATAATTAATGTAATAAAGTATTATGCAATATTTAACGTTAAAATCTCATTTTGTTTCTAGGTTTTCTGATCAAGAACTGCAATATGGTAAAGAAATAGAAACATCAATTTCCAACTTCGAAATACAATGGAAAAAGGATCATCCACAACAAAGTTTAATTCATAATGTTCCAACAAACTTTGTCACGTTTACATGTTCTTACTGCTCTTTTATAACGAGTCATAAACCACACTTAAAATCACATGTATTATCTCACAAAAATTTATCAAGGCCCAAAATATTCAATTGTGCTGACTCTCCTGATGAAACGAAATATAAGAGGCACTTAAAAATACAAGTTTCAAATCACAAAAATTTCAGTGAAGTTAACATGTTCAAATGTGTCGAATGTCCTTTTAAAACGAAACATAGGGGATCCTTACAATATCATGTTTTAAGACACAAAAATTTCAGCGAAGTTAACACTTTCAAATGTGCTGAATGTTCATATCAAACGAAACGTAAAAGTGATTTAGGAAAACATGTTTTAATACACAAAAGTTTCAGCGAAGTTAACACATTCAAATGTACAGAATGTTTGTATGAAACAAAATATAATTATGCTTTAAGACAACATGTTTTAATACATAAAAGTTTCAGCGAAGTTAACACTTTCAAATGTGCTGAATGTCCTTTTGAAACGAAACATAAAAGGTCCTTAAAAACACATGTTTTAAATCATAAACCTTTAAGCAAAGTTAACACGTTAAAATGTGCCGAATGTCCTTTTGAAACAATACATAATAATGCTTTTAAAAAAACATGTTTTAAAGCACACAAGTTTCAGAGATGTTAACACATTCAAATGTGCTGAATGTCCTTTTGAAACAAAACATGAGGGGTCCTTAAAAAAACATGTATTTAAACACAAAGATTTCAGCGAAATTAACACACTCAAATGTACAGAATGTTTGTATGAAACAAAATATAATTATGCTTTAAGACAACATGTTTTAATACATAAAAGTTTCAGCGGAGTTAACACATTCAAATGTGCTGAATGTTATTTTGAAACGAAACATAAGGGGTCATTAAAAAGTCATGTTTTAAGACACAAAAATTTCAGCGATGTTAACACTATTAAACGTAATAAATGCCTTATGTGACCAAACGTAATAATAATTTAAGAAAACATGTTTTAAAGCACACAAGTTTCAACGATGTTAACGCTATTAAATGTACTGAATGTTCATATCAAACGAAACGTATATGTGATTTAAAAAAACATGCTACAATACACAAAAGTTTCAGCGAAGTTAACACATTCAAATGTGATGAATGTCATTTTGAAACGAAACATAAGCGATCCTTAAAATATCATTTTTTAAGACATAAATAATTCAGCGAAGTCAACATTATTAAACGGACTGAATGTCCTTATGTAACAAAACCTAATAATAATTTAAGAAAAGATGTTTTAAAAACACAGAGGTTTCAGCGAAGTTAAAACGTTCAAATCTGCCTTAAAAAACTTTTTTTAAATCACAAAAAGTTTCAGTGAATTTGACCTATTCAAAGATGCTGAACGTACTTATGAAACGAAACATAATAGCAGGGGAGCCCAAGCGGAGATTTCGGGATTTACTCAAGCGCAGCAGATTAATATACAGGGGGATACCTTGTACCTGATTAAGTATTTCCACCAAACATTAGCCCTATATATAGGGCCGCCCGCCAAGGATAAAGAATCAGATTAGTAAAAAAAAATTGATCATCTGAAATTCTTGAGCGCGTCAGATTAAGGTAGGGTGAGTTAGTTACATGGTAAAACGTTTATATTCCACTAATCTAACAATTCGAGAGTGACGTAGAGAAGGGGGAGGGCAACAAAGTTTTAAAAAAAAACGTCATCTCGACATTCTCGAGCGTGGTTAATTTTTTTTTATTTTAAAGGGAATAATTCAAGAATTACGAAAAATATATAATCTGGCGATTTCCGCAAGCAGAAGTAATAAAAATTCATCGATAAAGTTTAATACGTGCAGCTAAGTGATGCCTATATTCCCCTCTCCGCATTTCTATTCTTCTCTCACTCTTTCTCTATCTATTTCTATCTCACTCCGTCCCCACCCTGGTTTCTGTTGCCATGACGTCATAACAGCTGATCACACAGACTAGTTCGTGGCATGATGTTGTTTGCAACGTATTTCCAACGTTTTACCTTGATTTGTGATTTTAATGCAAGTTATGTGAGTTAAAATTGATAAATAATTACTATGAGTGACATTAATATAAAGTGTGTATTTTGTGGTGAAGCTACTTTGCAATAAAAGTTAAATTTTCATTAGAAACATTACCAAAATGTATAAATATTTTAGAAAACCGGTTCGATGATTAATAAGAAAATACTCCAAAAAAATTAATTTTTTATAATTATTTTCTTATAAATACAAGTATTCTACTTAAAAAAAACAAACATTTTTTTATTTGCATGCTATTTCCTGAGCTTTTCAATAAAAATTAAGTTCAATGGTTTAAAAAAATTAAATTTTTTTTAATTGTCAGATTTGGCGAATCCCTCCAGATAATCGTCAGATTATGAGACAGCACGTTCAGACCATATATATGAACCATATATATCTTAATCTGACGCGCTAGAGTATTTCAAAATGGCGATTTTTTTGCACATTCTAATAATGGCCGCGAGTTGGCGTCACATCCAAATCGTCAGATTATTAAACAAGAGCTTTTTTTAGGTTCACTCAACACCCCCTTAAAAATCTGACGCGCTCGATTAATTTTTTTTTTAATTTTCAACCCTTACATACGACCACCCCCATCATGGAAACAATCAGATACGTACGTAAATTTTTAAAAGTACGTAGGACACGGATGCTATCAATATCTGACGCGCTCGAGTATGTCCACGCAACAGTTTTTTTTAACATTTTTGAAAATTTATAGCCGCTCCCCCCACCGATGAAAAGGTATACATTATATGACTTTTTTTTTTCCTTATCATCTAAGCTTCGCAATCCAATAGGTCTCTATGACGCTCGAGTAAATCCCGAATTAGCTACGTGGGCTCCCCTACTATAAGTGATATTGATAAAAACATGTTTTAAAACACAAAAGTTAAAGTAAGTGTTCGCGGTCAAATGTGCTAAATGTGCATATTAAATAAGACATAATCAAAAAGCATGTTTTATTACATAAAAGTTTAAGCCAAGTTTGCCCAATGGAATGTGTTTAATGTCACGAAAATAAAATTATTAATTTACCTATTTCTAAAATTGTTAAGAATATAATCTGATATTTTAAAGCACAAGTTAACACAATCTGCTTACGAGATATCCCTACGAGACAGTAACGTAACCCAAGCTGAAAATGATTTATTAAAATTGTCCAAATATCATTGCCAAGCGATAGATAAAATATATTTAAATAGATGTCCAATAATGTTAATCAACTATAACAATTCTAAGTATAAAGGAAATCAGTTAAAAAAAATTCAACTAATAACCATAAATGATATTACAGTTTTTATATTATTGTTTTGTTATTGATAAGTAATAAATCAAATGTAGAAAATTTCCAAAAGTGTGACTTTTTTGTTATGTAAAAAGGAGGAGGTTATCAATTCGTTATTTTTTCGTTTTTTTTGTATGTTACCTGATTTCTTCTCCTGTGGTGCACCGTTTTGAACGAATATGGTCTTGTTTAATAGAGTATATATCCGGATTGGTGAAACTTCAAGTTTTGGAAAAGAATTCTATTGGTAAAGTGATAAAATTTGTGAATGAACACACGCGTGCATGGAAATCGACCAATATCCCAAATATTTTAGTCGATTTTTCGATAATTCCTTATGGATGTGTATAGTTTTTTAACGTTTAATCTATTAAGGAAGATCCTTAGGTGATCTTATATACTTTTCTGCGCCGTGCAATTTGCAGTTTTGCAGAAAATCGACGAAAATTCCAAAATTCTTATCAAAAATTTCATCGAAATGACATAACGGACATTTCCTCATAAATATTTTAATTCCAATGTAATAGTGCGGTAATTTTAGGCACTGGAAGTTTTAATTGCGAATCTGAAATGTACATCTCAAGCATATATGTAGTAAAGCATAGTATTTTCGGCTCCTTAAATCAATGAGTACCAAGCTCGTTTTGTTTGTATACCAGGCAAATACCTATTTAAATGCAAATTTTTCCATTTTGCGAAGACGGTGCTTTTGGTTGTCACATTCTCCCGGCCTAATAGAAAATTCAGCGTCAACACATGTCAAACTTTAAACTGCTATTTGGTACGTTTATAGACAGGGTGTTTAGTTATAGCAAACAAAATCGCAAAGTAGAAGAAGGAGTTGCAATAGTAGTCCGTAGGCAGCCGTATATACAGGATGGTTGGAATATAGGGTGGACTAGACGTTTGGTGGTATAAAAATATTGGAAAAAATGTGAAATTAAAATTATATAGGCTGATTAAAACACTGTTATATGATGTGGACATAAGCAAATCATATACAGGATGGTTGAAATATTTGCTGCAGTTGAATTATATTTATACAGTGGGATTAAAAAATTATTTCAACAATGGGATAAAGTGTGGAGAGGAATTAATGTTACAAGTTTGATGAAATAATATGTAGATTATAGGTACGCAATGGGATGGAGGATTTTTAGCTTGTCCGTGGGCAGTTTGCTTGGTACACCAGAATTGTCAAAAAAAGTTGAAAAAAAGGTTACTTCAAAAATATACTTAAAGATACTAGGTAGGTAAATTTAAATTATGTACATGAATGAGCACTTTTTAATGTTTACATTTTTTGTAACTTCTACCTGGCAAATAAATAACACATTCAATGGTACCTAACAACATTAAAAGGTGCTCAATGTAGTTATTTTTTTGCCAAGCAACAATCAAGAGTTGTATTTTATTATAATTATTTTTAATTTGTACTTTTTAATGTTATTTTTTACTTCCTGGTAGACCTAACAACATTGAATCTTTGCTAGAGTTGTATTTTATTATAATTATTTTTAAGTTTTTATTATAGTAGAAGTCGGTTATTTTTTTTAATGTTTTATTCCTGCATCGATTGCGTTGTAATTGAATTTCAAGTAATGCAAGCTGTCAAAGCAAAAATAATTGGAAAAATAACAATTGCGATTGCTTTCTGAACGAAAGTTGTCTACAAAATTTAGGTATATGCGGCGCTAGTTATAAACATACAACCGGATCAGTAATGCTAGCATCGCTATTGTTCAGACACTCAAATTAAGATATATGGCAATTAAGAGCTATTTAGATTTTCAATCAAATAGATTTTTCATTCTTTTTTTACTGTGAAACCATCGGCGGTACTAAAGCAAACAAAATATATTTATGAAGCGTCTTTAATTAGGAGCAATATACGAGCTTTTAATTGTCAAACTAGTGAAAATCATCCCCCAATTTTTTATACATTTTTTAAATTTCCAATATAATCTACGATTGACCTTTGTGGGTGTTCTAATAAATGTGGTTTTGATGGAACGAAATAAAATTTGGCAAAATAGGAATTGTAGCAATGTAACAAATCAATCTATGGTAACAGACCTGTTTTTAACATTTAAACTTTGTTTACAGTCATTAACACTTAATTGTGATTGTGAGATTAAAAGTTCTTCTTTGGTTACTTTAATATTTATGCATTAAATTTGCGAATGTTATAAAGAAAAAGAGAGAAAATCATTTGAGACTGAACGATCCTTCTCTTGTTCCCTCCCTGTCTCTGGTTTCGATTTCTTTGTACCATTCTTAGCAATGAATATGAATTTCAAGAAAAATAAATGCCACGATTTTGTTTCGACTCAAGTATTAATCCTAACCTGAATCGCCTGTGGTTGAAATTCGACCAATTGTGTCAGTGAGTAATGAAATTCAACTACTTGTTCATATACAGTGATGGGCAAATGTGTGGAACCAAGTAAATATCTCTGGAATTATTAGAGATATCAAAATGAAATTTTGAAGGTGGATGCTACTGTAGATTGCGTATTTGTTTCCAAATTTTTTACAATTTTGAACTTCCTGTTTTACCGGAGGTAATGTCGGTTTTATAATTTGCAATAAAACACCCTGTATAGTATTTTAGTTTCTGATGAAACATTTTATTGCGAATACAAAAATATCGGGTTTGATATTGTTTACTTCAATACCTACCGAGATATTAACAGAAACGTAACTAAGGAAAGGAAAAATTCGATGGTAGCTAAACTCGGTTCAGATTTCATTTACGCCCGATATAAACAAACCGCTCGGTAAGGATTTGTATTTCTATTGGCCAATCGGTGGCATTATACCGTCACAGCCAACACAGCTTGTTCCATAGTCGAATACACGTGCGTTTGTTTAAATCAGGCGCAAATTAAATCTGAATCAAGTTTAGTAGTCCATAAAATTCATTGCAGAAGTGATAGTAGTTGTCAAAATAAGTTATTAGTTTTTTTATTTGAACGTAAAAAGATTGTATTGTTTTAATTTGATAGTAAAATGGCCGAATTAAGTGAAAGAGAAAGAACAGAAATATTAATGATGATTGGGTATGGGGAGAGGAAAAGGACGCATCAAGAAGTTTGTGGCCTTTTTAACATTGTTCATCCGAATACACAAATATCCCGTTCAGTAGTGACGAAAACTTTGCGAAGGTACGACACAAGTGGAACAGTTAGCTATTTACCAAAAAGTGGACGGTTAAAAAGTGCATGTAATGAAGTTGTAGCTCAAAATGTTGCTATATCTTTGGAAGAAAATCAAGTGAGGATTTTCTTCCAAAACCAGTATGCATGGAATTAACCGTCGTTCAGTAGGAAGGATATTAAGGCGAGAAAAATATCATCCATACAAAATTCGCCTCGTTCAAGAACTCTCCGAAGACGATTTCGACAGAAGTTTGCAATTTTGTGAAACGATGATGGATATTTGTAACCGTGATAATAATTTTATAAGAAATGTGGTGTTTTCAGACGAGTTTACATTTTGTTTAAATGGTACGGTTAATCGACATAACTGCCGCTACTGGTCGCAAAGTAATCCTAATTGAGTACAAGAGGCTCATACACAACATCACCCAAAAATTGGGCCGGCATTTATAACAACAGAATCGTGGAACCCTTCTTCCTACAAGAAACTTTAAACGGAGATAGGTATTTTGCAGCTCTTGGAGGCACAAGTTATTCCGGCATTGGAGGTAAATGGACAATTACCAAATAATATCTGGTTTCAGCAGGATGGAGCACCACCCCATTACGCTCGCATTGTTCCAGATCATTTAGATAGGACATTTCATCACAGATGGATTGGAAGAAGGGGTACTTATGAATGGCCTGCACGAAGTCCCGACCTTAATCTACGAGACTATTTTCTGTGGGGTTACTTAAAGTCTAAGGTTTATGTTGATAGACCAAATAATTTGCAAGAATAAGAATTAGCTGCAAGAATAACTCAAGACATCCAGAGAATTACACCAGAAGTAATAGCTAATGTTACTAGAGAATTTAAAAACTGACTTGCTTATTGTCAAGAAGTAAACGGTGCTCAGTTTGAACATCTGATACATTAAGTTTAGTTAAGTTAAGTTTCAATGTTTTGAAAATCACTTAGATTTAGTTAATAATTATGATAATGTATTTCTTTAATGGATATTAGATTTTTCCTTTCCTTTAATTACTTTTCTGTTAATATCTCGATAGATATTGAAGTAAACAATATCAAACCCGATATTTTTGAATTCGCAATAAAATGTTTCATCAGAAAGTAAAATACTATACAGGGTGTTTCATTGCAAATTTTAAAATCGAATTCAGCTTTTAACCGGTAGAATAATATAGAAAATATTTAATTTGAAAATATTGAAAGTTATGAAGTAGAAATCGCATATGTATAACTTACAAAACAATCTGTTTTAATTTATTACTAATACCACAGGTCAACATTTGATCTAAACGGGAACAGGGCATGCCGTATGGGGTAACTAGGGGTTTTTCGGGTCGCTGATTACGATCAGAGGGTCGCTTGACCTTCATCACGTCAGGGTCAAGGGCATTTGAAGGTCAAATTGAGAGAGTTCTACCTAAAAATCTGAAAAAATTCTTGCTTATATTTTTGATGTTTCTGAGTCCGAATCCGTAGTTTTTTTGACTTCGCTTTTTCCCAGAGCTCATTTGAAGGTCATTTGAAGGTCAAATCGAGAGAAATCTACAAACAAATCTGAAAAAAATGTGTGGTTGCACCCAAGTCACCTCCACGCGGTGACTGTGGGCAACGGAGTTGTTTTACTATGCAGAGAAGTCCCTGGGTAGCGGCTTTCATGCCGTCATGGCAACCTCACAGAAAAAAAATTCGAGACAAGGCTTCGGAAACCCAGAATTGTCGGCTGGTCAGGGTGGGAAAGTGGGCCCGCAGGCGTCGTCATCATGCGACCGTTGCTCTAGGTTGGTGGGACACTTTCCCATTGTAGAGTCCAATGGGACAAGTCAAAATCCTTACAAAAAGTGTCCGAGGTGGCCTTGCTCTAACTGGCCGGGATCTTAATCTTGCCTTAACTAGCTTGGATAAGCTAAAACAAACTATGGATTCGCACTCAGGGACTTCAACATAAGCGTTATTTTTTTCAGATTTTTTTGAAGCAGTCTTTCCATTTGTCTTTCAAATGACTTTCAAATGACCTCTGGGAAAAAGCGCAACGCATCAAACTACGGATTCGGACTCAGAGACCTCAAAAACATTAGAATTAATTTTTTCAGATTTTTTGGTAGAAATCTCTCGATTTCACCTTCAAATGACATCTGGGAAAAAGTGCAATCAAACAAACTACGGATTCGAACTCACAGACCTCAAAAACATACGCAATAATTTTTTCAGATTTTTTGGTAGAAATTTTCTCGATTTGACCTTCAAATGCCGTTGCTCCTGACGTGATGAAGGTCAGCTGACCCTCTCATCGTAATCAGTGACCCGAAAAACCTCTAGTACCCTATGAAGGGGTGCCCTGTGCCCGCTTAGTTCAAATGTTGACCTGTGATACTTATTTAATTTCCATTTGTACATTTTATAAATAGTACATGGGTGACCCAACTTTACTAGTAAATTCAAGGGTTCATTAAAAATGTTGGTACATGTATCCATATAATCGGACATTTGCTGTATAAACTATTTTATTTCAGTTTAATTTCAATTCTCTAACATTTATTAAGATACTCATTAAAATAATTCCACTTCATATTATATTTCCACCACCGTTTATACATAACTGCTAATGGACTACCCAATATAAAAAAAGATTGCTAACATTTTTCTAACCAGCCTATGAAATTATAGTCATTTTACTCTGGACGATATTTTAACCACCCTGTATATACAACTGCTCATGGACCACGCATCATATTTTTATTATCTATATATGCGACGGCCTATGAGCCACCATATTTACTCTTTTTGTTTGTAAATTTTTTAAACTTCTATAACTATATTTCAATCATTATATATATGCAACTCATATACCATTTCCTTTTCTAACTTTTTTGATTACCCAGTATAACTATAATTTCTCTCACGCTTACACATTTTGATGGTTTCTCGCTATAAACATACAAAGGGTCTGCAACCGCTGGTGGGATGGATTTGAGAGATCCTCAGTATATTGGTATTATGTAACGACTCTCACGACAACTTTATTGTGTTCTTCTGAGACTTTTTACTTTAAAATCTTGTAAAGCATGTTCAGCAACAGTAGGTCATTTTGGGGTTGCTAAAATCACGGAATTTCAAAAATGATGAAATAAACAAACATTATATGTTCAGTGCTCGACACATAACACATGAAACAAAATATTTTTTTTTTTATTATTTAAATTAATGGTCTTAATAATTAAAAAAACTGATCATCAACGTTTTTATCTACGTTCCATAAGTAAACCTTGACATCGACTGGCCTTCATTGAACATGTTCTTCGCTTTCGCTTTCAAATCTGTCTTAAATCAAATTCGAGTAAAGAATAATTTAAACAAGCAACCAATAATGTCATCACATTTACCTTCAAGCTAGCAACTTGCGACGCTATTCAAGTGGACGGGAATCATATGACAAACGGTTTGGCCGTTTTCAACACGTGCCTAATTCAATTTCGTACGATGCGATGTACCAAATATACTACATAAGAGTATTAGTACTAAAAAAGTAACGATAATAACATAATGATTAGCCGATGTATTCTTAATTCCTATCTCATCACATAACGAGTAGTTAGTAACTGATTTTTTAAATTCTAAAAGAACCAATGATGCTGGATTCACAGGACGCAATTATATTACTGGTACTTCGGTATTGCTCTTCATAGTGAGGGATACAATAATATTAACAAACACATTTTGATGGTTTCTCGCTAAAAACAAAGGGTATGGAATATTGTATATTAACATTTATTTTTGGGGTTGCTATAAGTTACGTATGATGGTAAACCTTAAATTCGAGAATCAATAACTATTATTACTTACGTTGACCAAAATAAACCATTTCATGTCTTTGAACTTTTTTAAATGGAAAAAAATAAATATTGTATACATTTATTATAAGTTGCGTTTGAAAATCTAAAGTATTATGGAATATTTAACATTTTGTTTCTAGGTTTTCTGATCAAGAACTGCAAAATGGTAAAGAAATAGAAATCCCCTGATGAAACGAAATATAAGAGGCACTTAAAAATACATGTTTCAAATCACAAAAATTTCAGTGAAGTTAACATGTTCAAATGTGTCGAATGTCCTTTTGAAACGAAACATAAAAGGTCTTTAAAAACACATGTTGTTAAATCATAAAAGTTTAAGCGAAGTTAACACGTTTAAATGTGCTGAATGTTTATATCAAACGAATCGTAAAAGTGATTTAGGAAAACATGTTTTAATACACAAAAGTTTCAGCGAAGTTAACACGTTTAAATGTACTGAATGTTCATATCAAACGAAACGTAAAAGTGATTTAAGAAAACATGTTTTAATAACACAAAAGCTTTCAGCGAAGTTAACACATTCAAATGTGATGAATGTCATTATGAAACGAAACATAGGGGATCCTTAAAATATCATGTTTTAAGACACAAGAAGTTTTAGCGAAGTTAACACTTTCAAATGTGTTGAATGTCCTTTTGAAACGAAACATAAGGCATCCTTAAAATATCATGTTTTAAGGCACAAATAATTCAGATAAGTCAACATTATTAAACGGACTTAATGTCCTTATGTAACAAAACCTAATAATAATTTAAGAAAAGATGTTTTAAAAACATAGAGGTTTCAGCGAAGTTGAAACGTTCAAATCTGCTGAACGTCCTCATGAAACGAAACATAAGTGATAGTGATAAAAACATGTTTTGAAACACAAAAGTTTAACTAACGTATTCGCGGTCAAATGTGCTAAATGTTCATAAAAGTTTAAGTGAAGTTTGCCCAATGGAATGTGTTTAATGTCACGAAAATAAAATTATTAATTTAGCTATTTCTAAAATTGTTAAGAATATAATCTGATATTTTAAAGCACAAGTGAACACAATCTGCTTACGAGATATCCCCACGAGACAGGAACGTAACCCAAGCTGAAAATCATGTATTAAAATTGTCCAAATATCATTGCCAAGTCATAGATAAAATATATTTAAATAGATGTCCAATAATGTTAATCAACTGTACCAGTTCTAAGTATAAAGGAAATCAGTTTGGGAATACACTCTTTAACACAATTCTGTACAGATAATATTAAAAAATTTTCAACTTAATAACCATAAATGAAATTACAGTTTTTATATTATTGTTTTGTTATTTTATAAGTAATAAATCAAATGTAGAAAATTTCCAAAAGTGACTTTTTTTGGCTGATTTTTCCTGCATCGATTGCGTTGTAATTGAATTTCAAGTAACGCAAGCTGTCAAAGCAAAGAATAATTGGAAAAATAACAATTGTGATTGCTTTCTGAACGAAAGTTGTCTTCAAAATTTAGGTATATGCGGCGCTAGTTATAAGCATACAACCGGATCAGTAATGCTAGCATCGCTATTGTTCAGACACTCAAATTAAGATATATGGCAATTAAGAGCTATTTAGATTTTCACTCAAATAGATTTTTCATTCTTTTTTACTGTGAAACCATCGGCGGTACTAAAGCAAACAAAATATATTTATGAAGCGTCTTTAATTAGGAGCAATATACGAGCTTTTAATTGTCAAACTAGTGAAAATCATCCCCTAATTTTTTATACATTTTTAAAATTTCCAATATAATCTACGATTGACCTTTGTGGATGTTCTAATAAATGTGGTTTTGATGGAAAGAAATAAAATTTGGCAAAATAGGAATTGTAGCAATGCAACAAATCAAACTATGGTAACAGACCTGTTTTTAACATTTTAACTTTGTTTATAGTCATTATCACTTAATTGTGACTGTGACATTAAAAGTTCTTCTTTCATTCCATTTAAAAATGGATGTACATGTCAAGGACCAAAAGTAGCTTAGTTCACAAACTCACATAAAAACATGATAAAACATACATATTAAAACATAAGACAACACAAACTATTGAACGCCAGTGGATTATCACAGACTGTACTAAATAAGATTTGTATCACTAAGGAACTCTCCAGATTATAGTATGCATTTTGCAGCAACAGTTTTTTTAGTTTTGCTTTGAACACCCGATATGGTTCTGCTTTGAAATGTTGAGGGAGCCTATTAAATAGTTTTACACCCATATATGACGGTGAGTTTTCATATTTACGAGTCCTGTGGGCTACAGTTTTTAACAGGTTACCTGTTCTTGTGCTATATGTGTGGGTGGACATATTTGTTTCAAATTTATCTTAATTTTCCTTTATATATAAAATAGACCTGTAAATATTGATACTCGGCAGCATCATAATAGAGTGTAACATAAAAAGTGGTTTACATGATTCCCTTGAAGTTAGACTGAAAATAAGTCTGAGGCATTTTTTTGTGATACGAATACTCTACTTAATTGTGTGTCTCTACTCCCATAAAGTGATATTTAAACTTAGATGGCAGAATACAAGAGAGTAATAGAGATCAATGAGAGTTTTTTGGTTCACTAAAGTTTTTATCCGAGCAAGAGCAAAATAACTTTTGTTGACTTTTGCGCAAATATGGTCAATGTTCAGTCCAGTTTAAAGTGTTATTAATATAAATACCCAGAAACTTAGTGTAGTCTTGAGATATTATAGAGAGGTGTTACACTAAAACAAATTCACGCTTTATATGATTTTTCATTGAGAACTTAATAATGACAGTTTTATCAATATTCATGATTAAAGAATTGGTTTTACACCAGTTTTGAAATTCCTGAAATACATTTTTTACTTTATGTTGTAAGCCCTCATTGGTAGGTGCTGAGACAATCATCGACATATCATCCACAAACATTACAATTTTTTCAGCATCAATACATTTTGGCAGTTCATTTACATAGATTAAAAACAGTATGGGCCCCAGTACAGATCCTTGGGGCACACCTACATCCAGACTATACTTTTCTGAGATAACACCATTTAATTTAACACATATTTTTCTCTTGCTCATATAAGACTTAAACCAATTTAGTACAGTATCGCGAAATCCTAAAGCGTACAATTTGTTACATAAAAAAATTATATTGAGGCTGTCAAATGCAGCCGATAGGTCAAAAAATAAACCAGCTGTTTCAAAATTTTTATCAAGTGTTTCATATGTGTAGTTAAGGAGTGAGATTATAGCTGAATCAGCTGACTTATTTGGTCTAAAGCCATGTTGATCTTCACTTAGAAGAGAAAACTATTCACTTCCACTGGCGCCTACCTAGAAACGTGATGTAGTTCAGGAATTGAACTTAATACGATACATTCTGTCCATTTTCAGGATGACGAGCAAAAACCAGCTCTATCTCTTAGACTATAAGGAGTGCACACAATCCCTATATTTTTAATTTGATGATTTTCAAAATCTAATAACTACCACTACTTTCGAATGATATGTTGCATAACGCAGCTCCTTCTCGTCATTATGGATTTCGTTTTCTTAAAATATTTCCTGGCATGAATAATGATGTGATAACTACCTCCGAATAATGAGGTGTAAAAACGCGTCACCTAAATCGAAAATCAGCGTCTGTTTTGTTTTACGCTGCGTTCACATGGCGCATAGCGTTGCTCGTGAAACCTCCCAAGATGATTTTGGACCCTTTCTTGAAATGCAAGGAAATCCCAGAAGTTTTTTATTTATTACTGCAAATATGCTTTGTCTTTTCACCGATACCGACAAAGAGGACCCCGCACTAGGCTTGGGTCGTTCGTGAATGAGTCGTTCAAATCGAACGACTCTTCTACATGTGCCACGAATGAGCGGCACAGTTTAGTCAAATAGCTCGTTCAGTTCGCCATTAATAGAGTCATTCAGCTCGAGCGAGTCGAGAGTCGTAGGATGTGCTAAACATTCAACGTTCAATCACGAACTAGAGACTCGTTGACTCATTCGTTCATCGTTCAATCTTTCACATGGCGCATAGCATTGCACGTGAAACCTCCCAAGATGATTTTGGACCCTTTCTTGAAATGCAAGGAAATCTCCTGAAGTTTTTTATTTATTACTGCAAATATGCTTTGTCTTTTCTCCGATACCGACACAAAGGACCCCGCACTGGGCTTGGATCGTTCGTGAATGAGTCGTTCAAAACGAACGACTCTTCTACATGTGCCACGAATGAGCGGCACAGTTTAGTCAAATAGCTCGTTCAGTTCGCCATTAATAGAGTCATTCAGCTCGAGCGAGTCGAGAGTCGTCGGATGTGCTAAACATTCAACGTTCAATCATGAACTAGAGACTCGTTGACTCACTCGTTCATCGTTCAATCTTTCGACCGGCACAGTCACCTCGGCTCGGAGCAGTGGAGAGAAAAGAGTCGTCAGCCGTCTGATTCATGAGATGAAAGGTATTTTAAAATTTGGTCGGAAGGTTTTATTTTTAACGAATTCATAAATGGGTATTTTAAATTTTTATTATGACAGGCACAGGGTTGTTATTGTTTTGCAGTGTTTTTGTTGTATAAATTTCTATTTATAATAATTTTATTTGTTTTGAGAGTTTAGAACGTTTACATTTTAATGTATAGAGTTTTTTTCTTATTTTTGTTACCAAATAATACAAAAATAAAAATTTTGTATCTACGTAAATTAATGATCTTTAAATTATGACTCAGCAAAACTTTAATATTAATGTGACCAGTAGAGACATTATATAAATCCGCCTAAGGCTAAACGGCTGTGTTTTAGGAGATCGTTCAAAGGAACGACTCATTGTGAACGGCTCGTTTTGGTGAGCTGAACGAAATGAGCCGGCTCACTAAAAAGAGTCATAAGATCCAATGCTACCGGGCCCGCACATTCCTTATGGAAAGTGGCCCCCGGTGGATTGGGCTGAAATTTTACTATTTTGTAGATTTTCACGAAATAAACAAATGTCTTCATGGGCACAAAGTTTGATGGCCGATAGTTTTCAAGTTATGGTTAATTTTATATTTAATGTCAGGGTATACCACGATGAGCTGAGTCGATATGTGTACCAGAAACTACTAGGACTATTTATCTGGAAATTAGTATTCAGGGGTTTTTTGAGGATCTGGTTTCAGTTAAAATAGTTTCAGTTATCTTAGACTTCCGCTTCTACCGGAAGTGGACCCAAACTTTGTTTTTATAAATGGGACACCCTGTTTTTTTTAACTTTTTTAGAATGTACGATGAATTTCAATATGACTTTAAGATATTTTGTCTGTTCATTGGGTTTTCCCTTCTCCAAGTTTTTGGGCTGGGTCTTCAATCGCAACTATCAGATCTAGTTTAGGTATATTTTGTGGAGTGATTGAATAATTTAATCCCTTAGAAAGTACGTGTTGTTCTGTTGGTGTAATGTGTTTAGTTGATAAATTAATCACAGTTTTATTAATAAAATTTGTATTTGGTGTAAGTACTGATTTTATGTGTTTTTCATTTAATAGATGTTTAAATTTATTTATATTTCTGTTTTTACATATTTGAAATTCCAATCTGCATGAATCCGTTAAACAATTAAAGATGCGGTTAAAGTCTGATGGAATGTGCGTTTCTTTGAATTTGTTTTCTAATATAATGATGTTATTTTTAAGGCTTACTTTCAATTTCCGATGGTGTTGCATTCTATTTCTAACTAAAGCATTACCTGTTTTCAACTGAATTCTAATACTACCTCTGTCTGTGAATGGCATTTTTGGTAACAACCCCTTTGGAATTATTCCTTCATTTCGGCATTTTATTAGGAACGTTAAGCTGTTCTGTGATCGTGCTAGTTTCTTATTTAGGTTTTCTAATTTTCTAAAATTTGTTGTTGAAATTGGCCCATACCTCATTCGTAAGTAATTTCGAAAAGCTTGTTGAGGAGGTCTTGAATTATTTTGTCTGTTCATTGGGTTTTCTCTCCTCCAAATTTTTTCCTGCAACAGATAAATATTTAAAAATTGTATATGTAGAACAAAGTGTAGTAAGGCAATTTCGTAAAATTGCCCGGATTACTGGCTGTCTGTACAGAGATTCTTCCTCACAGTTATTCTGAGAGAAAGAGATGTCTACAAAATGATCAACCAGTATTCCTGTATATAAGTAATGTATTGTATATTGTGTAATATTTATCTGTGTTTGGAGACGTTTCAACTCCGAGTCTGGAGTCGTTGTCAATCGTTTAGTGTTGTTTTCGAGGTTTTTTCTAAAAAATTTTCGCTTTGATCTTGAATTTGTTGTTTGTCAAAAAATTTGACACTGACAATTTGTCGTTTGGCGATCACTTGACGCTGAGGTTACCGACTATTTGGAAACTTACTAGTACATAGTTAGTCTTTTTACAAATGTATCTGTTAATAAATCATTACAAATTATAAAAAATAAATTACAACAAGATATTACCTTACACAACAAAACAAAATTAAACATTGACACAATTATGGAACTAACCGAACTTTGCTTAAACACTACATATTTTCAATTTGAAGGAGATTTCTATAAACAAGAATTTGGTATGGCCATAGGTTCTCCTTTATCTCCTATAATCAGTAATATATTCATGACATATTTTGAAGGAAGATTCATAGGCAAATATAAGAATAAACCAAAAGTGTGGTGGAGATACGTTGGTGACATTTTTGTGGTTTGGGAGTATGGTGCTGAAGAACTGCACTCATTCCTAGATTAAATCAATAGTCAAGAACCCACAATAAAATTTACAATGGAGATGGTAAATTTGAATAAACTTGCTTATCTTGATGTACTTATAGATAGAACAAACAACACAATAAGTACAAGTACTTATCGAAAACCTACAAATACTAATAGATATTTGAATTTTCACTCCAACCATCACTTGAATGTAAAGAAAGGTGTTGTAAAGTGGTAGTATGATAGAGCAAAAAACATATCTTCATCCACCCAAATCTCTAACAAAGAAGTCAATATTATCAAAGAACATCTACTTCAAAATTAATATCCCCAAGACTTTATAAATAAAACTATAAATCAGCTAGAAAGAAAATCGCAACAACAAACCAGCACAAATAACCATCACACTAATACCAATCAAACACAAACAGACAACCAAATTATGAACATAATTCCATATATCTCAGGTGTATCGGAAAAAATTAAGCGGTTAGGAAATAAATACAGCGTTAAAACTGTTTTTAAAACAAATAATACCTTGCGCTTTATCCTCACACATACCAAACCGTTTAACGCAACCCAGAGTTCTAAAAATTGTGTGTACAGTGTTTAGTGTGACTGTGGCCATTCTTATACCGGTGAAACTTCAAGACCTTTAGAAGTAAGGAAAAAAGAACATCAATATAACATTTCCAGAAGGCATGTGGACAAATCAAATTTGGCCAATCATGTATTAACGAGCACCGGCAGCCATAGGATAGACTGGGATAAAACAAAGATTTTGTTGAAAGAAGAAAATTTAAAAAAGATAAAACTTAAAGAAGCCAGCTGTATGATGATAAACAATACTGAAATCGGAGCACCTTCAGCCGACCTTCATTTGGACTGGAGGAATTTATTGCTAACAGAATAAAAAACGGTAACCTCAGCGTCAAGTGATAGCCAAACGACAAATTGTCAGTGTCAAATTTTTTGACAAACAACAAATTCAAGATTAAAGCGAAATTTTTTTAGAAAAAACCTCGAAAACAACACTAAACGATTGACAACGACTCCAGACTCGGAGTTGAAACGTCTCCAAACACAGATAAGTATTACACAATATACAATACATTACTTATATACAGGAATACTGGTTGATCATTTTGTAGACATCTCTTTCTCTCAGAATAACTGTGAGGAAGAATCTCTGTACAGACAGCCAGTAATTCGGGCAATTTTACTTTGTTCTACATATACAATTTTTAAATATTTATCTGTTGCAGGAAAAAATTTGGAGGAGAGAAAACCCAATGAACAGACAAAATAATTCAAGACCTCCTCAACAATCTTTTCGAAATTAATGACTTTAAGTTATTTAAACTTTTTGAAAATTTTTGTAAAAAAAATATTTTTTGGAAACAAAGGGAGCCAGGTCAAAAATTACCAGAATTTGCCTGAATAAAACGTGATGCTTCCTAAATCTTTGGAAACATTTCAAAAGAATATACGGAGTGTTCAGAAATTGGCCCCGAATTCGGCTATCTTGAAAATAGTGTTAACTCATTTTTTTTCAAATGGATTTTATGTTTGAATCCCCATACCTAAATTAAAGGATTTTTGTGGTTATCTGAATTATCACTAGGCTTTTGTGAATGAATCGACAATAAACAAATGCTGAAGTGTCAACAAACAATATTTGCTAATTATTTGGTGTTAAAGCACAATTATATGGAAAGCATTTATCATGTCCCGTTTAGGATTTAGTAATTAAGTTCCGTTCACGATACTCTGATAGACCAACACCCACTCATGATACGCTGGCGGTTGGTGAAAAAGCAAGAAAAAGGGTAACCTGTCGTAGATAATAAAGAGAATTAACTTACAGTCTTCGCATGCAAGAGTATATCCAGAAAATTCATCAGTAGATGCAGAAAGACATGTGGGAATATCTATGATTTGTTTTCAAATGATTCTAAAAAAAACATAACGGATGGTCCATTAGTTAAGAATTTAAGAGCAGGTGACGCTCAAAGACGGAATGATCTTTCGAAGTTATATTAATCAAAATTCAGGAAGACGAAGATTTTCTACACAAAAGGATTTGAACGGATGAGGCAAAATTTATGGATTAGTCAACCACATTACTGGAGTGATACTCATCCACACAGTAACGAAATTTTAGAAAATGGTTTACATCCATTAGAGTTGACACCACCTCATAATATTGCACCTGTGAATAACTTTTTGGACAATCATTTTGAAGATCGTTGGATAGAGAATAATATACCTCATCGACGGCCCCCTCCTTCTCCCGATATCACTCCTTAGTTTTTTTATTTGGGATCGAATAATAAATATTGTCAATGCTTCACCGCTAACAACAAACGTAGATTGCCAGGATCTGCCTCATGGTGTTATGAGTATGCTTTTGGTCTATGTGGAGATCGCAATGGAAAGGATTCACATACTTTTTTGTAACCGTATCAAGTTCTACATAAATGGTTAAGAAAGTAAAGTAATGTATATACGTTTCTTGACGGTTCCTTCAATAAAGCCTAGTAATAATTCATATATATCTATTAGCTACACGGAAATTTTAATTTTCCAAGTGTATATAAAAACTGTTTCATTTAGTCTTGTAAGCAAAAACTCCTACTTTTGGCCTAGATTCCAATGGTTTTGACGAGAAATGGAGTTGCCAATTGAGAAAAATTAGTTATAGGATTTTCGGATTCAGTACCAATTTCTGAGCTCTCCGTTTTTTTTAACAGTTTTCCAAGATTTAGGAAGCTTTAAGTTTTATTCAGGCAAATTCTGGTAATTTTTGATCTGGCCCTATTTGCTTCCACAAATATAATATTTTCTGAAGAGCTGGATCCGTCACAATTTTCAAAAAGTTGAAATAACTTTTAACCGGACCCCTTCAGACATATGATGTTTCCAATAAAGTTATCATAGATTCTAAAAATGCTACAAAAAACAGGATATTCCATTACAAAAAACAATGTTTGGGTCTACTTCCGGTAGAACCGGAAGTCATAGACAATTGAAAATATTGTAACTAAAACCGGCTCCTCAAAACCCCCTGTATACTAATTTTCACATAAATACTCCCAGTAGTTCCTCATATAGATATCGACTCAGCTCTTCGTGGTATACTCTGACCATAAATATAAATTAACCATAACTTGAAAACCATCAGTCATCGAACTTTGCGGCAATGAAAACATTTGTTCATTTTGTTGAGATCTACAAAATATCAAAATTTCAGCCAAATCCACCGGGGACCACTTCTCATAAGGAATGTGTCTCTCTCTCTTGATGAGCAACACCGCTTACCAATTTATAGGACAATAAATCACGAGTTAAAAAACCAAAACCTGACTACTGTAAACAACAAAAAACACACCACAATAGGTACAGTAAAAACACACCTATGTTGTGGGCACTAATAAGAAAAAACAAGTGATTGTTAACTTTAGCTTTTAACATGAATTATAATGTATTTATGTACATATAACTGCTAGACGACCCCTTGTAATTATAATCATGCCACATTACGAATACTAAAGTTAAATAGGTATCTATGAGTGCTAGACAGTTCTCCAATTATAGTGTCAACCACTCACGGGTTTCAGATTAATGGACAATCATAAATTAGTTCTCCAATTATAGTTTATTGTAAAGTACAGGAAGATCCATCTTTTGCATATAATTAGTTTCCTATAATTACTTACCAAATTGTTTATGGGCACCTAAACCAAATATATCTAGCGTACTTTTTTAAAGAACAATTGAAGAACTCTTTAGGGAATACTGAAGCAGTATCTTTCTTTGGCCAAATTTCATAAACCGAGGACGTAAAATTTATTTTACCACATATCCAAAACCGTCAAATAATTAGTCACTGTAAAATGATTTTTCGGTCCAGGGTTACACAGTAACGCGAATTCAGAAACCTGATTTGAAATTTTCTCTTCACTTCTAATTTGATTTGACATTTTATCAACTACATACTTGTAACTAGATATAAACTGTATAGATCTTTTGTATATAACTTAGTTTCCTAAGTAGCTCTCTAATATCATTACGCTGCAGGACATCAAAAAAAATAACGGTGGTCTATCAGGATCAAAATGACAATAATTTTGAGGTATGCGAAAAATTTTAATGCAATTATTTTATAAAATCAATAATAATTACAAGAAATAAATTTTTAGTCTTATCCCATAATCTATACTATTATAAAATTGTAAATTTGTCTGTTTGTTTGTTTGTTTGTTTGTTCGGGCATCAGTAAAACTATTAACTGATTTTGCTGAATCTTTTTTTGTTGGGAAGCCTATAGTTTGACTTAAAATCTGGTAGACATTTTATCTCTCTAAATTGACAAAAACGGTAATATAAAAAAACTTATACTATGTTGGGTAATTCAATTACTCAATTGGTTCCACCTCACGCACAAAATATTAGATAGGTTTAGCTTTCATTCAAAATTCGGAATGTGCAAATGTAGCATGTTTCGATTTAACAAAAATCAACATATATCAAGCGTAATTTTATAGGGTGTTCTGTATATAGGAAACTTAGCCTACTGGATTAAAAAATCTAAAAAGTTATAATAAGCAGCTTATATAAGACGTGGTGGAGGGTGGCAAGTTATACGGGGTGGTCCAAACAGTTCCATATACCAAGTGGTTGAAAAAGGGTAGAATATTTTACAGTGAATAAAATCCTTAAAAAATGTGTTAGGTAAGCATTTACGATCTTTGAATTATGTTCATAAGATACTATAGTTATGAAATGGGTTGTTTATACTTTTGAAATATAAGAGTGGTGTGGAATTATATTTTTTGTGGTTAAAAACTTGTTTTATATCCACAAGTAGTTACATTTATAGGATGTTTGAAATATAGGGTGGGGTAGGATTCTAAGGATAGAGGGTTGTACAGAATGTTATATTTAGTGGCAAATAAGTAGTTGCATATAAAAGGTTGTTGACATATAGGGTAGCTCACAGTTAGAATTATACAGGGTGGTAAAAAATGCTAGAAAAATTTTGTTATATAGCACTTCAAAAGTTTTCATAGTTAAACAGTGTCATTCAAACAAGTAAAAAAAGTTGTAAATGAAGGGTAATTTAAATGAAGTGTGGAGAGAAATTATACTTTAATATATCTTGAAAAATATAAGGAAAAAATTTGACATAGCGTAGTTCATAAGTTGCAAAGATAGGATAGTTGAAACATAGGGTGAAGAAGTGTTATGATAATTATTTAAAAAATGTTATATTGGTTGACCAATAAGCAGTAGCGTATACAGGGTAGTTGTAATACAACAAGGTGATTCAAAAATATGTTGAACAAAATTGTTATGTTCGGTGCCCCATAAGTAGTTGCCGTTGTGGTGAAATATATTGGGCATTGATGGATTTATAATTATACAGGGTGGTAGAAAAAATATTATAATGGGTGACTGATAAGTACTTGCAAATACAAGGTGGTTGAAATAGCGGGTGGAGTAGGTGTATAGTCAAACAGGTTGGATAATTTTTTTTTTTTGTAGGATAGAACATGAACATTTTTTGTAGGATAGAACATGAGCTGTTGCATATATGCAATATCTGAAACTTGGATCGAAGTAAAATTATAGTGCATACAGGGTGATGCACATACAGGGTGATTGAAATATTTTGTAGAGTAAAATTATGGTTATACAGGGTGGTTAAAAAATAAGTTGTAATTTTTGACAAATTGGCAGTGGTGTATACAGGATGGTTTTAATGTAGATGGAAGTAGAGTTAGTTATACAAAGCGGTTAAATTTTTTTTGAATAAAATTCTTAAATGTTAGGGTGCAAAACTGTGTTTTTATATTTGTGACACACCAAGGGTTCCACAGGCATTTCCATTCGGATGGATCAAAAAATTTTTAAAAAATGGTTACATAGAGTAGACCATAAACAGTTGCATTTTGCTATCTGAAATATGGGGAGAAGCAAGATTACAGTTTTAGAGTGTGTTTAACACAATGTTAGCAAAAGCTACATATAAAGGTTGATCAAAATATAGAGTAAAGAGAAATTTTACTTTAAAAGGTGGTTAAAAAAATATCACAAATAATTGTTATTCAGCGTAGACCATAAGCAGTTGCATAGCTGAAATATCGGGTAGAGAGGAGTTATAGTCGGGTGTTCAAAAAGTTATATTGGGTAACAAATAAACAAGAGCATATACAGGATGGTTGCAATATAGGGTGAAGTAGAGTTACAGTTATTTAAGGTGATTCAAAAAAATGTCGAATAAAATTTTTATATAGAGTGAGTGGCCTATCAGTACTTGCAGTTTGGGTGAAATATATTGGGGGTTGGTGGATTTATAGTTAAGTTGGGTGGTTTAAACAAGTTAGAATTTTTTTATGTTTTATATAGGATAACCTATATGTTTCATAAGTTATTTCTTTTTGCGAAGGCTTGGACATTCCGTGCGCGGGTGAAACCGCGGGTAACGGCTAGTATAAAATAAATTCAAAAACTGTACTATTTTGACACTTTTATTTTAAAAAAAGTTATAAAATTTTAGAAAGTCTACTTCAATAAGCCGGAAAATATCAAAGAATTAAAAAATAGACAATCGAATGCTGCCACAAACGCAAACAAAGTTAAGAATTTGAAAACCTAGGAAGTATAAAATTTGAACATTTAATTTGATATGTTGATGTTTTTTTCTTCAAATAATTTTTTAATAACTGTTAATTTTCGGTATAGGACAAAAACTATTCAATGCACATAAAAAAAATAAATAAAAAACAAATGTTTCCATTTGAAAAAATGACTATTTTTTTTCATCACAAAAACCGACAAAAAAAAACCGACGTTACGAGCGTTTTTCCAAAAAACCCACACCTTTTTAAAAAAACCCACGTTATAAAAATTCGTCCGAAGAATTCTCCATTATTGCCCTAAATTTTAATTATCTCTTTAAAAATTTGCCCCGCAAAATTAATATTACTAGTGGTCGCCCAGTGCTCGAAATTCGACCCTTTTCATGCAATTCTAAAAAGTATAGTTTTATAAGAAACAGAGTTGTGGAGAAATCGGAGAAAATAGACGTAATGACCAAAATTGTTCATCATATTGACAAAAGAAAATAAAAATAAAATAATATAAAATATTTTGATGAATGTCCCCAAATTTCTAACCCACGCATCTTCACTGTATAAAATTCGGACGTAATAAACGATAGCGTTTGTTGACAATAAACAAAATAAAAATTGGTATTTTTTTTGGCAGAATATATTTATAACAAGATACAGCAGAACGAATTTTTTTCGCGGGACCTAACAATTTAACGTGACTTTCTTTACCGTTTTCTTTACAGTCTCTTTTTTTAATTAGTCCAGTGTTTTTATAGAAACATGTTTCCTATTTTTTTGCACGGTAAATTAATCATAACAACTATTTTTTGCACTTTGTTCTTTAAATTTACAATGCCCACGAATAATATTTTTGTAATATAGTTTTATTAACTTGTCTAGTACATGAAGATTTGTTTAAAATAAATAAAAAATGTCAAATAAACATTTAAAATTGGTACTAGGAACGTTTACCTAACAATTTAACGTGATTTCTTTACACAGTTTCAGCCGCATTTGCAAAATTTACAATTACGTCCCATATTTCTAGTTTACCATAGTAATATAATCGCAATCTTATGGAGGATAAAAAATATTAACGCCGAGAGCATAAAGCGTTACACTTTGGAAGTCTTTGCCTTGATGACGATTGTAATAAGAACGGTTCTACGAGTAATATCAATTAGAGATGGGCAAAACTACTATATTTAAATAACAGTTGCTATTGTTATTGTTATTTGCAAATAACAACTGAAAATAACAGATAACAGTTATATATTTTACGCCGAAAATTTCTGTCGCCATCTCTTGGAAAGAAACTAAAATATGCAAAATTCATCTCTGTTGGCTACTAATATGATAGAGATCTTTGCATTTAGTACGATATAGAATATATTTGTAAGACTTCATATTCCTGTAATTTTGTATTTTTGCGATTAAGATTAAACTGCAAATTCAGAACCAAAAATAGAAATACACTAAACAAACTTCTGACGTTTTATTTTTTATGCGCAATACTTGGTAGTTGTTATGGAAATATTATATATTTAATTCTCTCGTAATTCTAAATTATATTAATGACTGTAACTATTATTGTGTGCAGAGATTGTTTGGCACTGTCGTTAAGTCATTGTCTGATAATAGACTTTTCTCAAAAACTGGAAACTCACGTCATAGAAGGTAAAAAACAAAGAAATACCTAAATTATACCATACTATCACATTCAACAAATCTTTTTAACAGAACAGGAATATATGTACAGCCTTGACAACAAACAAAAAACAAAACATATGTTAAATTAAAAATAAATAAATAAATAAAATTTAATAAAGCGTTTGTTGTTTTAAGTAATCTTAATTAACAATGAATTTTCATCAAGTGAAGACTGAAACAATCAATAAAGAAATATGATTTTGAAACATTTGTAATTACTTACTTCTTACCACTATTTTTTAATTAAAGATTGGTTATTTTATTTTCATATATAAAGAATAGTCTTATTTATGGCTTGTTAATATTCGTCTTCTGTTAATATATTTTCCAATTCAATATTATTATGAATAATGATTTATGAATTACTAATAAATACTAAGGATTAATATAAAGAACTAATTCACTGTATGTAATATTGTAGAAACTATTTAAATATATATTTTTTAAGAACATAAACCATTATAATAATAATAAAATATAAACCCTTGATATAGTTTCTTATACATATATCAATCATAATGTATTTCCAATTCCCTCATAATTACAATGTCAAGACTTCAACAATGACAACAATGAACGAAAGTATATTTGAACGCTATTATTACATTTGCAAGATCAAACAAACTCCTGATAAATTTTTCTGCTTGGCCGTTCAGCGTGTTCAGTACGAATCAGTTAACAGCTTTTGGTATTCAGCCTACGTTTGTTTTCAAAAACTACGAACAGAAACGTTGAGTATGAAAACCACAGTTATGTGGTCGAAACAGAACAACTGTTTTTTCAGTCGTTTAGTTTTCGACCGATCTGTTATTGCTGTTCGAAAAGGCAGTTGAGATTAGGCCTGTTTATGTTATTGTTCGATAAGCGCTAAGCAGTAACAAACATATATCTGTTATTTTTAGTGGACAATAACAGTTGTTATTGTTATCGAGTAAATAATAGTTGTTTAATAGCAGCTATGTTACTAACGCCACATCACTAATATCAATGTATAATACTTCACAAGCCCTCGACAGCACAATAACTAAATCAAACGTTTAAACACAGTAATAATTATTTATTTTAACAAAAATAATATTTAATTAAAACATAACCTTTTTTTTGCAAAATTTTCAACCACTTTATCATTAAAATTATTTAGGTTTTTATTTATTATAGCTCTGTGTACACTCATCATGGCCAGACCATTAAGGCGATCTTCTGCCATGGTGCTTCTTAGCCGTGTTTTTAGTCTTCTGAGGCTGCTAAAGGATCGCTCTACTCTACAGGTCGTGTATGGTAAAGCGATCAAAATTTTCAATAATTTTCAATGCTTTTTCCGTTTCGCGAAAGAAGGAATTTGTGTCTTTTAGGACATCAACAACTGTTAGATTTGTTAGATTAAGCCTATCATGCCACAATTGCTGCAAAAGTTCGATTTAATTCTTTATGTTCGGTAAATCATAAAACTGGGCAATAGATTCACAAGTTTGTTTCAGATTTTCAGTTGTCATCTTTTGCATCTGCGCCGGGTGTAACTTAAATAATGTGTTTTCTTCAGCAAAACGTATTTCAAGGGAGGTGATAATTGAATCCAAGTAGGGTATTACTAAAGACCTCTTCCAGTATTCTGAAGGACTTTCTGCTGGATGATTGCTTCTATGACGTTGTTTCCCCGTAATACGCGGCATTGATGGAATGTCCTCCTCCAGTTCGACTTTCTCCGCAACAGCAGTAGCTTTCTTTATAATTTCGTCTGTCACTTTTTGCGAATTTTCACGGTGGTTTTTAATTAAAAGTAAAATCCTTTTAACGTGTTCCGAAGCTTTGACCACGTCCAAAGCTACAGATTGGAGTACGTTGACAACGGGTTCCATCAAAGCCGAGTATTTGGCTACCAACATAATCCCGAGAATGAAAGAAATTCTGGAAATAGCCGCGTGCAGTTGGAAGGCACTTTTCCGAGTTGCACTATTTCCTTCCTGAGATAATGTTTGTAAGGCTTCCAGAATTATTGGAAGATTTTTTTTAAAAACTCTGATGGTTTTGTGTTTCTCACTCCATCTTGTCTCGCAAAGTCGGGAAATATTAGGTATCAACTTCTCAAAACTCCTCAAAACTGATTCCCGAAAAAAGTGTATAGTATCTTTGGTGGTTCCCATGGCATTTCTAATTTCAGGAAGTGAATTTAGATCATTGATAACTAAATTCAGTTTGTGGGACGAGCAATGAAAGTAGAGGGCTTTGGTGTACTTTTTGCGTAAGATCGCTTGTACCCATCCGTCTTTTCCTGACATCGTTGAACAACCATCAAAACCAAAACCAACGCATTTGTTTATATTCAGATTTTCTTTTGCCAAAAAATCATCTATGTCATGTACAATCGATTTCGCATCCAAATCTTTTAGCTCAATGAATCCGACAAACATTTCTTGTTTCTTCATCAAAATATCGCATCCCATTCGATAGTTGTTCAGTGCCAGAAATATCAGCTGTTTCGTCTGCTAGCACACTATATGCTGCTGCTTCTTTCACTTTTTTCATAATATCAGCATTAATAACACTTCCACAAATACCAATAATTTCATTTTGAATATCCACTGGACGGTAGCTTGCATTCCTTTTCCCTTGCTCAATGTGTTTCTTTAAAATCAAATCTCCCGCGTCAATTCGCAGCCTGTATTAATCCTCGATAATGTTTACCTCTCAGTGCTATGTCGTGTGACCCACAAAACGTAATGCAGGAAATAATAGATTTTATAATTTTGCTATTTTTTTCAATAATTCCCTGGGAATATTTGTTCAGTTGCAAATCGACAGGCACATTTTCGAAAAAAGATTTAGCAGCTTTCAATGCCTCCTTATGGAAGTGGGTATCAATGTGCTTTTTGCACTGCCCGTGAATATCTTTGAACTTACAAAAGGGCCTTACAGTAAATGGTCCCGATATGCCTCTAAATGAATTTGGATTTGGGGGGAACAACGTATAATATTTACAAAATGCTCCTTTTTGGCGCCTGGAATTTACGACCTATAAGTCTTCTGCCAAAGGTGCTGGAAAGAGTGGTACATGCCCAATTAATCAATTATCTATGTGAATCAAATATCTTACCTGCACATCAGTCTGGATTTAGGAAAGGGCACAGTACTACAAGTATTCTTCTGAATGTCACCGATAAGATAATTCGAACATTAGATAAAAAATTAGCAGTTATATTGGTTGCACTGGACTACTCTACTGGTATTCTCGTGTCATTTTTTATATCTTACTTGTGGAAGCGTTCGCAATGTGAGCGCATTTTAAATGATTATTCGGACTCAAAATTTATAACATCAGGTGTGCCACAAGGCTCCATACTTGGGCCACTTTTGTTTTTAATTTATACAGCTGATCTTCCGAGTGTGACAACTAGTTCTGATATTCACATGTACGCTGATGATACATAGGTTGTCCACTGTTTTGATCCTCGATATGTGCAATTGGCCTCACAAAATATTAATTCAGACTTACTGAAGGTTATGCAGTTTTCAAAAGACCATAATTTGCATATAAATCCCGATAAAACTAAAGTTTTACTTTTCGCTAGCCGAAATCAACGTCGTAACATTGAAGGTAACCTAAGTATAAAATTAGATAAGGCTGCTCTTGAGTTATCAGGCAGTGTGAACAATTTGGGTCTAATTGTTTACACATCGCTCAGATTTAGGGAACATGTTAGTAACCTACTGCAAAAATGTTACTTGCTATTACGCATGCTTTATATTCATAAACATATTTTAAGTTTGAACTTGAGGAAAAAATTATCAGAGTCCCTAGTTATTTCAATAATTAGTTACTGCTTAATTGTATGTATGTATGTATGTTGCTTAGATAGATATTCTCAGTATCGACTGCAGCGAATACAAAATACATGTTGCCGTTTTCTTAACAATTTGAGGAAATACGAGCATGTAACTGAACCGTTATACCAACTTAAGTGGCTGAAAATTACCGAAACGTTTAAGCTTCATTTTGTGGTGTTTTTTATACCGTTTTATTTAAATCGCACATACCTGGCTATTTATTTGAAACTGATATACAGAAACTCATTCATAACCGTTATATTAGGTTTAATAATCTTACATGCCCCATCACTCCACCGCCTTGTTTGAGCGTTCTTTTACTTATCACCTGTTCATTTTTTATAAGTTTTAAGCCCCATTTTGACAGGTCTCTTTTTGCTTATAAAGGTGAATATAAGAAATATTTTTTGCAGTTTGACGATAGTAATTAGTTTTAGTTAACTGAAGGTTAAGAGTTAAAGAATAGCTTGTAGCTAATCTTCGCCTCTCCAGTGCAAATTATCATTGTAATTTGTCGAATAAAGACGATTTATTATTATTAGCAGTTTGGTTCAACCGAAAACATTTAAATCATAATGTTAAATTTTTTTTGTTTATTTAAAATGTTGTACATATCAATAAAATTCTTATTTATGTGGTTCTTTATTAGTACTTAAGTGATTATTGCAAACTGACCAAATTTATTGTTAATTGTATACGTAAACATGTAAATAGTAAATACATAACCTCATGTGTCATTTGTAAAGAGACAGGCAATCAAAAACAACTACTGCTTTGAGTTATTACGGGTTGAAGATATTTCAAACAATGACGTAACAAAGGCTGATTTGTGACGGCATTGTATTATCAAAACCGCCAGAATGTGTTTGGATCAAACAATTTAGGAACAATTATAACGGGTAGATCGCTGCAAATTTCCCATGTACCTTCTAGATATAGCTCTCATAGACAAAATCAACGCTAGAAAGAGAGGGCAATAGAGACAGTAACAGGCTATTTCACTTGGGTGGAAGCAACCATGAATAACATGCTGAAACGTATTTGATTAGAAGAAGCTCTCAACCAATTGAAATGCATTTTATCCTCTCTATTGTCCTCACCTTTCTTTGTCTTATTTCGATATATGTGCACTGCCACGGCCATCTCCAGGAGATACATGCTCTAAGATTGCAGGCTCTTCCAGAGATTTATTCTCTATTGTATGATAACCTTTTTAAAAGATAGGATCACTGTCATTGCTACGTCAATTGATTTGATTGTTTATTTGAAAACACAAACACCGAATTTGACATTGAAGAAATTTCCAAGCTTAAACTTATTAAAATTGGAAACTGAGATTTTTAATTCAATAAGAACAGTCAACAAATATATTTATGAATAAATGTACTCAATAAACAGAAAGTGCATTGAATTTACATAATTTTTAGTAGGTACCAAACTTTAACATTAATTGATTTAACTATATTTTTAGGCATATTGCTATAGAATGAATGCAAGTTTTAAATACAATATGATTTGAAGAGTTTTAACAATCTACCATCGACAAACAACTTGAAGTTTAACATTAGTATCACCATTGACAAGGTTTGGAAGGAATGCTAAATGAAATATAGTGGAAAGAATTCTGAAACAAAATCCAGAACTTATACAATAGGTATATAGTGTACAATTTGTCCTTATAAATCTTATTGTACACACTACTCTAGAAAAACTACCTTGGCTAAAAAAATAAAGTTCAGTTGCTGTAGTACCAATAAGGTAAAACAATGGAACAAAACCAAAGCCAAGCTATCCCAAAAGAAGACAGCGATTATGCAGAAGGAAAATTGCATTAGCATGAAGACCTGAGTTAACTCTCAGGGGGTGGATGGCAACGGGGCTGGAAGTGCTCTTATTTTTGCAAATAAAGTTAGTATGTAACAAAATTTGAAATGACATGGATGATTTACATACAAAACAGACTGAAGTTTTACAGAAGGGCTTTTAAAGACAATGTTCAATTTTATAGATAATAATAATAAATAAAAAACTAGACAACATCTTGAATATTGTCAAAATGATCCTGGATAATGGGAAATTTAATAAATAAAATTAAGAATGTGCCTTTCTATGTTTGTTTAATATTTGAATAATGTATTGTGGTTTCATTTTTTTAATATGTACTTATTTATGGTAACTGTACTGTAATATTTTTTTAGTTTTACCATGTTTTGTATACCATGGTAGTTTCTCACAGCTTCATCTTGAACTCAAAATGTGAAATGTATAAATAAAGATTCTCTTTTCATTCTAATTTGCTTACTCAATTTCTACAAGACTTGATGAATTTTAAAAATGTAGGTGTCTACCAAAGTGTTACATTAATATGTAGGGCATTTATATACCTATTGTTAAATAATTTTTAAATTTATTTGATTTTTTATATTGTCAGTTAATACTAAATGTTTAAAAATAGAATTTTTAAATTATTTTGGTATGATACCAGTTATTATTTTCTGCCCTGAATTTAACTTACAGATAATTTATTTTAAATGTATGTTTTTGATTGATTTAATAAAATAAATTGGGTTCATTTATTTTTATAAGACACCTTAGAAGCATGTGAAATGAAATATTTGAATATGTTATTTTGAAGTGGTTTCATTTTTGTATAAATTATTCTACAGGAGTGGGCTGAAAATCATTATGGTAGTTTTCCAGTTTCCAGAGCACAAAGTGACTCTGCTGCACAGTGCAGCAATTTTCAATAATTTTATATTAACTTGGTATACTTACTTAAAACATCAGAGAGCACAGTTATTTTTTGTTCTCATTTATGCAAGGCTGTGCTGTAATTAGAACACTTAGTATGATCAGTTGTGTGGTAATTGGAAAACAGCATTTTCAGTTTATGCCTACTATTAAATTTTTTGTGTTCAGCAATACAATCACTCTACTCAATTTTAAAATGAGTTGACTTGTGACAATGTATTATCTGATAACTGCTTTCTAACTAACGATTCAATCACAGAACACAATCATTTTTTGATTGTTTTAAAATGTTTGAAAATACCTAAAATGAAATTTTTACTGATTTTATCATTCCATTTTTTTGTCAAATAATCTTACACAGTAGAAGTTTTGACATGTTAGCAACAAACTGTTACTGACAAGATGTGAAATTAGTATGATTTCAAATGTCTGTGAAGCAAATACATTTGTCAAGTGTGGTTGGAGTCACACACTAAGGGTCCTATTCCATCTTGGTGATTTGATAAAATGTAGGTAAATCAAAATATATGTTTTTCTAATATGAGGGAATAATTGGATTTTCATATGTTTTCTTAATATCTTTTAACTAAGCATTTCTTGTTTTCTGAAAGATAGTTGTGGTTTTTTATTTTTTCTGAGTTCTTTGAGAATAACACCACAGAAACTTGGAAGTCTGTATATTTCAAATAGTCTAAATCAGGCCCCATTTTCAATGGTACATAACAAAAAAATTAAAGGATTTATAATGACATTTAGTAAATCATCAATTATCAGATTCCTAGCGAATGTAACAAAATTTATATTGGATAAACTCTAGACCTATAATGTTTGAATAAATGAATACAAAAATTATATAAACGACAATTCGAAAAGTAAAAAAATTGTGAGCCACATGGAACATTAACCATTTTTTGGTAAATCAACTTCTCTATACAAGCTCTACTTTGAGAAAACATTTCATAAGCAGAAATAAAACCTTGTATCGTCTTTATTTACCAAACTTATGGTTTATTAACAACATACTGTACTTCTGTTTCTAAGCTCACCTATACATTTATCACATTTCAGTTTAAATACTAAATTTAAGTATAAAGGACGCTCAATCGTAAACATCCCAAGGGGTAAAATACCAGGTGTGACATGAAGAGTTTTGTCAGAAGTTTATGGAGATGCATTTTAAGTGAAATATAAAATTTTGCTACAGTAGATTCTCTATAATACTGATACTAATCATACTATTTTCTAAAATCACTCACCTCTGATTATATCGAAAGTAGCTTATTTTGAGTAGAACATGGTATTTTTTTATTTTATTTTTGAATTCTTCATCAAATCTGGAATGCATTTCATATATCATTACTTATCCTAAAATTGATGGTTTTTTATGTTTAAATTTTTTTATTTAAAGAGTAAACGCTCTTTTCAATAAATCAAGATATTCCTGTTGACAAAAACGTTACAGCCTTATCTTGTGATACGTGATGTGCGTGATACAGCGCATTATAATATTTGAAATAATTTTTTCTATTTTCAGACTATTTTAGTTTATATACAGGGCGATTTGCAGGTACAACTCGATTTAAGACAATTATAACTAACAATACTAAATTCGGCGGTAATAAAATGCTACTTTTATCGGGTTTTTATTAATCTGTATTATTTATGTATTTTTAAGTTTTATATATACATTATTTGTCTAGAGCTATGTTAGTGCGATTCAAGATGGCAATAGTGAATTTTTCAAAACTATATAAACTTTACCTCCTTTAGTAATTAAGATTGTTAGTGACCCACTATACCTTGTCATATAGTTATCTTGTAAACCCCAACGACCGGGGTAACAACATAGTCGAAATGTCTTTTGTAACTTCAATTGTAAAAATTATGAAAATAAAGAATTTAATAAGAGGTACATACGGATCAACTACTTCCTGAAGATAATGTTGCATCCATAACTCCGTTATTTTTATGAATAACTATATCGAGTATGATATCGTTGAAAAGCTCTAAAAATGTCCGATTTTTTGGGGTCATAGCCAACTATGGTTTCCATTCAAAAAAGATAAGTTTGTATCATATCTCGAAAACGAGAGCTGTCAGGCAAACGAGGACGTGGTAATCATATTCGGGATACAATTCCCTTCAATTTTGATATTTACACTTTTTTATAAAATCAAAAACAAAGGAGCTAGAGGGATTTGACTAAATCGACAGAATTTCGTTTTTTCAAAATATCTAGTAAGCTATGACTTTTTACAAAAATCCGAAAGTGGCATTAAATTGGGCCAGTAAAACTGCAAATCTTTCCCAATTTAAGCATTGCTCTATCTCCGCTAGTTTCCGAGATCCCCATACTGATCATCAATAAAAGCTCACCCTGTATCCAACTTCCTAGACGTCCATGTCTTGTTCTTTGAACTACTTTGTCCTAAGAATCCTTCACTAGAATTGCTCTCCATCCTTGAGAACATGAACTGGAAATAACATTATTCTTCAGAACATGAATTGTATATTTAAAAATCCAAATGTATCAATGTCTGGGTCTGACCCCATTTTCAATGGAACTATAATATGTAAATTCGTAATTTAATGTTTCGCAGTTCTGTAATGACATAATATTTGGATATACAGGGTAGCAGAAAAAAATCCTCATATCGTTTAAATATCCAAGATATTTTCAAGTTGGAAGAACTGGAAATAAATACAAATAAATTAATATTATACAAATAACAAAAATATGCTGCCGCGTATACTTCACCTTGTATACATAGTATACTTACCCTCTGTGTATTATAAATTACAGTGTGTATTCTTTACCCGCCGAATGCACTTCTGCATCTACTTCTCCCTGTGCATACTGACCCTGTGTACTTACACTCTATACAAGGTGTTTCTAAAATACTTCTGCTGTGTATAAAAAGCATTAAAAAAGCCAGAAAGTTCCTATTAACATGTGCCATAAAACGCTTCACTTAGGAAGTTATATGCTTTTAACAAAGCTCAACCAAAACTGTTTTTTCAGTTATTGAGGAAACGGTGGAAAATAAAAGGAAAAAAAATATGTATCCTACTTAGGTTGATGAAGGGGGTTCTCGGCCCGTATTTTTTTACAATTTTCTCTACAGATTTTTAACATATTAACAATTTTACGTAAAAAATATTTTCTTTGTCTAAATCGATATTTCCAATGGTTTTCGAGTAAATTGAGTTTAAAAAGTACTCTGTTCTTTAAGTTATTAGGCCAAAAATTACAAAAATGGCTTTACCAGGGTAAATAAAAGACTGACGTTGCTACAACGTTTAACAATTTAAATTATTGATAAACCTGTCGAAAAGGAAGTCTTCTATTCGGATATGCTGCCGCATACAGACACATCGCTTCTGATGCATTTTCAGCCGTACATAAAGTGCGTATCTGTCATTTCCGTGTTGGAATATGAATCCATTTTATGAGTTGCCATAATGTAGTATACTTAAATTTTCCAGTCACCATTTTTACTAATTAAACATTGCAAAGCTCAATTGGCATTTTATCAATAACTTAAATTGTTAAGAGTTGTGGCAAAGTCAGTCTTTTATTTGCCATGGTAAAGATTTTTGTAGTTTTTGGCTTAATAACTTAAAGAACAGAGTAATTTTCAAACTCAATTTACTCGAAAACCATTGGAAATATCGATTTGGACAAAGATAATATTTCTTGCGTAAAATTGTTAAGAATTTATAAATATGTAGAGAAAATTGTAAAAAAAAAATGAAATAAAAAAAATACGGGTCAAACACCCCGTCACCAACCAATTTACTCGAAAACCATTGGAAATATCGATTTGGACAAAGATAATATTTCTTGCGTAAAATTGTTAAGAATTTATAAATATGTAGAGAAAATTGTAAAAAAATGAAATAAAAAAAATACGGTCAAACACCCCGTCACCAACCTAAATAGGATGCTTATGAATTGTCGAAAAACGGTAGCACATGTACACCAGTTTAACTTATTTTCGGACATAAAATTCCACAGCAATTCGTTTATTCCATCACGTCAGTAACAGTTTATAGATAATTATTGCTAAGATTTTAGTAAACAATGGCATACAGTTAACAGAGGAATTCAATCAAAATCGACAATATATCGATCTACATTATAAAGCACTTGTTTATGGTCAATAAAATCGAAAGGTCAATACCAGTGGATGCCTTCGGGCCAACCTTGGAAGCAGCAGCTAAGATTTAACAGCAAACTCGTGGAAGTAAACTATTTAAATAATAAAAACCCGCAAAAATACGAATTTCTTGTTTTTTGTTTATATAATGAAAAGTAATAAAGGAATCGTAATGCCGTTTACAGGAAAGTTGTAGAGAATATGAAATCTTTCTTAATGAGTGTTTATACTTGCTGATAGCATCATTTTTTACCGAGTAATCTTAGAAAAACTGGTCAAAAATAGAGGTTTTGCAAAAAAATATAACTTTCTGGTAACTAATACTGGAATATTAGTCATCGTCTAAACGATGGTTTAGAATATTAACTTTATATGGGCTCATGGATACTATTGAATATTTTTTGAAGAATTCGAATTTAAACAATTTAGAGAGCTATTTCGCACATCCCTCCGTATTAACTAGACTAGACATATTCCCTCTATGCTACTTCATTTATTTAACCAATATATACATATACACAGGTTACTAACACCCTGTATATTGGGCTCCGCTCAAACACGAAACCGATCCACCATTTTCTCGCTTCTGCCTTGAAGGGGTTAACGAGTGTGTTATTGCGCAATACAATGAGCCGAAATTTGCGATAAAACCGCGTGGCTAACATGGTAAAACTCGTTTTACATTTTCCGAACAAAAAACATGTTTGCTCCCATTTTTTCTCCTTTGCAATGCTGACTAAATAAATTCCAAGATGCGACCAAAATGCAATAGGCATAAGTGTTGCATCTGGCCATAGTGTTGAGATAAGGAAGTGATCCTGTAAATAAACTTAACAATATGACACGATTTTCTGGCTTATGCCAACCGCAAGAATGAAAGATGATTTAGAGGGTATTCTACAAAAAAAATATTCTTACGCAAATGGAGAATAAATTTTTGTTATGTTAGCCAGGCGGTTCTTTCGCAAATTTCGTCCCATTGTATTCTTCAACACTTTTCAACCTCCTTCGAGGCAGAAACGAGAAAATCTGTCAGTGGCTGACATTCTAATTGCAAATATGCCAAATTTCATCGAAATCGCTTAAGCCGTTTTTGCGCTATTAAATGTCAAACATAAAAACATTCACATTCATATTATCGAGTATGTTGATTTATAAGTAGTGAAATATAGTGAAAGACTTAATTCAATACGTTCGTTCTCTTTTCAGATTTTCTGGACAAAAACGGCGAAATATGAGAAAAACAAAAACACCAGCTAACAAGTTCGAAAACAAACGGAAACAAGGGAAACGGCGTGGTGCAGGACGCAGCAGGGTTATAACATTGAAATGTACTGAATGTGCTTATAAAACGAACCATAGGGGGTCCTTAAGGACTCATGTTTTAATACACAAAAGTTTAAGCGAAGTTAAGACATTCAAATGTGATGAATGTCCTTATGAAACGAAATATAAAAGGAGCTTAACCAATCATCTTTTAAGACACAAAAGTGTCAATGAAGTTAATACTTTCAAATGTACCGAATGTCCTTATGTAACGAAACGTCAAGGTGACTTAAACATACATGTTTTGATACACAAAAGTTTCAGCGAAGTTGATACATTCAAATGCGCTGAATGTCCTTATGAGACCAAACATAAGGGGGCTTTAAGAAATCATTTTTTAAAACATAAGAGTTTGAGCGAAGTTCACACTTTCAAATGTGCTCAATGTCCTTATGAGACGAAACATAAGGGGAACTTAAAAAAACATGTTTTAATGCACCAAAGTTTCAGCGACGTTATCACATACAAATGTGCTGAATGTCCTTATGAGACGAAACATATGGGAGCCTTACGAAAACATTTTTTAACACACATGAGTTTGAGCGAAGTTAACACTTTCAAATGTGGTCATTGTCCTTATGAGACAAAACATAATGGGAACTTAAAAAAACATCTTTTAAAGCACTCAAATTTCAAGGAAGTTAACACATTCTAATTACACCAGTCAATAGAGATTTTTAAGTAAAATTCAACAGCAAACCGCTTGTGGCATCATATTAGTAATAATTAATAGAGACAATAACTGACCTCATTTTAACAGTAAATTCGAAGAAGTAAATTATTTAAACAAATACCAATAAAAATATGATACGATTTTTTTGCTTGTATTTGAGAACTTATGATGGAATGGTATTACTGTCAGTGGAAAAGTTGTAAGGAATCGGTCAAACTTTAAAATGAGCTTTTATAAGTCCCGATCGCAGGATGTTTCGGTAAGAAAATCCAGAAAAAAACGATAAAAAAATCCTTTTTTTAATTGTAACTTTGTTGCAATAAAAATTGCAAAGTTAATTTTCAGCTCAATGATAGACTACAATGTTAGAATTAATTAAGCTCAAGATGTATTTTGTCGGATAAGTACGAGGGTCGGCTGAAAAGTAATGCACACTTGCTAATGACATGAAATATTCATAAAATTAAAAAAAAAACTCTTAAAGGAGAATTCTTTAAAATGACATATTTATTTTTCCACATTGTCACCATCTCCCACCACACAGTGCTCCCGACACTGAACCCATTTTTCAAATCCGCTCCTAACGAATTCTTCCTGTTTTTTCGTATCCAACTGCTTACAGCTGCCTTAACTTCGTCATTATTGGCGTATCTGTTTCCCTTAAGGTCCCATTTTAATAGAGGAAGTAAGTAAAACTCACAGGGAGCCAAATCCGGTGAGTTGACGTTTATTCCGTAAGCATACGCAGTACCCAGCGTGAACAAAATTTTCGATAGCCCAACTTTTGAATAATGAAGCCTACTCTTTCTTTTGATATTCCTAAAGCATCCGCGATTCATTGTTGAGTGATTCTGGGATCATTTTCAATGCGATTGTCGACATGAGAACGATGTTCATCATCGCTAGCAAAAATTGGTCGTCCACTACGTTGTTTGTCTGAAATATTTAACGTACCCGGCTCGGAGTTCCTGCTTTTTATTGCCCACCTATTCACAGTACTTCTGTCAACCGTTCAGCTTCATAAACAGCCTGTAAATATAAGTAGGATTAATGTTTTCCGCCGTCAAAAATTCAATCACTGCACGTGTTCAACCGACAGTAACGAAACTTGGAACATATGGAGGGGAAGGTTTTGCCGACTCTTGTAGTTTTTGCAGAATTGTAAAGTGTAATTTAAACAATTAACAGAGATATTTTGCTAACGGTACCGTATTAACTGCGTCACTCTGATAGGGATATACCAAATACATTTTAAAAGTTAGTATCATATGCTTCTTGTATATCTTGGATTTTTGGTTAAATGCTGTTCGTGCCAGAGGTAGACAGAAGAAAATGTGGTAGGAGTGGTCAAACTATTTTAGGGAAGTGAACTGTTTCTGCAACGGGCTGCTAACTATTAGGCGCAAGTGAATTTCCGTGAACGTTGCATGTAAAACTTGAACTTTTTTTACGTAGTAATGGAAAATTCTTAATCTATATTTTATCTCCGACTTGACCATACAGTGTATGGCAGCACACTCCCTCAAAGGCACGTATAACATACTTTTAGGGTTGTCTGGTGGTATACTTTGACTTGTTGTTCTGTCAGTCGCAGAGGTGTTGAGTCATCAACCTGACATATGACTCTGTGTAGATTAGAAAATTCTGCGAGTTTCTGGAAATTATTACGCAAATTAGAAATTTGTTGATCACGTAACTTAAATCTGCCAATCCTCTTCTTCCTTCACACCGGGGCAATGTTGTACGTTCGACACAGCTCTTTTAGTACGAGAGCCCACGACCAAAATTTTTGTCTCATAGCAATACGGCCAAAACCGCATCAAATCGATAGATACGATTATCTTCAACTCGAAAATAACAATATCAGACATTTTCCGCGTAGCGTTTGATCTGACCGAATTTTCAAAATTGTCAAAGAATTTTACCGAACTGCATCATAGCAATATGTCTGATTTGCAGACTGTAGTTGAATGATAGTTCTGAGATACCGGAAACATATTTTTCAGACGTTAGTGGTGTAGCGCAAACCCGTAAAATCACTTAAAAAAATTAAAAATGAGACAAAAAAAAAAATGTCTCATAGCAATACGTCTGAAAATCTTTTATATTAGTAAATTTTGGTTATTTGATGCAAACAAAACAATTTTCAGACGGAAATGTGAACGCATTAAATTTTGAGACCGTTTTGAAAATGTTAACAAATTTTACCGATCGGTATCATAGCAATATGTCTGAAAATTGTTGGACATGATAAAATAAGTTGTCCACATGTGCAAAAAATTTATATCAGACAAATTAAGTGTAGCACCTTCTCTATTAGGCAACTTTTCGATACTCAGATATCATTTAAAAATCGTATTGAAGCATCTTGAATTCTCTGTTACAAACCAATGAATACGTTGCGACCCTGAATTTATTAGATGATAATTAACAAAGAATTTACCCGAAACCGTAACATTGAAGTTGAAGGACTGAAATAAATCGCACAAAAGGAAACTGGGATGAAGTTGAAAAAAAAAACGGTTTATTCAAAGTTACAAAATATCCTCGTATTCAATCGCTGTCGGATTCGGAATCGTCGTCTTCGAATTCACTCTCGACGTCGCTCGGGAGATCTTCAACGTCCTCTTCTGTAAAATAAACATCGTTAGTAACAATCACGAACTTATTTATGAAATTAACAGCAAAAGCCATGTAAACTGTACCTGTTGTGGATGATGATTTGTCGTCCAAAATAACGTTGCTCAACTCAGGTAGTTGGTTGCCAGAGAACCACGAAAACTGAAATCGTCCCTCGTCTTCATACTATCCGCAATCTGCAGGGTTCAGTTCGGTTGGCGTTTTGGTATGAGCGTTGCTCCAGACTTGTGCAATATATTTTGTTCGTAATAAATGTTTCTCCAATTCCGTTTTGCATGGTGGCAGATTGCAGGCGTCGTAATTGGATAACTGGAAATTCAGAGTTGTCGAAGCCTCGTCGTTTTTAATTTTATATGTCTTCGAAAAAATGTTGAGTCGAGCTAAATCGACGTTATTGATTTTTTTTTTTCGTTGTACAATCTGTACGTGAATTCTTCCAAAACGGGGAACACCTTGTCACTATCAGAAGTATAGCTGTCCAAATCACCGAAAGCTTCTTGATAGCGTTTCGAATTTTTCAGCATCGTCAATGGTCTTTTTTTACCCTTGCGATATAACGCGGGATTATAATCGCAGCCGGTCATTGCATGGAAAGCAGGTAAAGATTTGCCAGAGTGGATCCCAATGTCTCGTATAAACGTGAAACATCAATGTAACGTCGGGAATTGCCAACACCAACATCCATAGAAATTTGGACGATGCTTTCTACATATTCCATATTTCGAAGCATTATTATTAATATATCGGTGTCTGAACATCGAATCGTCACTTGACCCCGTTGTTTCATTTGGCAGACATGGTAAACGATCTTAGTATCTGCCTCTTCGTGTTCTTGCAAGTTAAATCTTCGTTGATTGTTTGGATAACAAAACCACCTTTCACCGAATATTCATAACACCTGTCGTGATTGATGTTGATGATTTTGTTTGCGATTATGTGCGCCATGTCTTGTTCTGACCAATTGTTGATAATAAATTTGACCAGAGCATCTTTGAATTTGATGTTTTTCAATTCTTTAGCGAAATCGGAAGGTCGAACTTGTTGCGGTCCTGAGATTACAAAACACACAACTCAGGTCCGACATTTTACACCACCACAACCGCACAACGCATGACAACTAAGTGAGCGTCGTTCCAACGTTTGGAGCAGCTGCCGAGTGAGCTGTATAATAGTAAGAAAGGGGCAGGAGCGTAACAAGCGCTGAGGCTGTTGAAATTAAATACTGATTGATTTGATAGTTTTGGTTTTATTTAAAGCACACTTGAGTAACTTTTACAAAAGAAAGAAGTAATGACATCTGTCATCTGTCAAAGTACATATAATAGACAAGGGAGATTCTTGAATATCTATGAAGGCTGTAAATTTAAAAAAAAACATTTAACAGAGGCGTCGGCCAGGCGACTCCGAAACGTTATTTTCGTTTTTTGGTGTATATGCTACACTTAAAGTGTCTGAAAAAAGGTTTTTGGTAATCCTGTCAGCAATACGAAAAGTTTAAATAAAATTATCTTTTTTGCTATAATACAGGTCGGCTAAATTTGTTGACATTTTCAAAAATGCGCTCAGGCTATATGCTACGCGCAAAATGTCTGAAAACAAACTTTTTCGTAATACAATTATAAAATCTATGTACATTTTCACTATCAGACGTATTGCTATAATACCGACTGCCCTTTTTTTGACACAGCAGAAATGGCCTCCCACGGAGTGGCTACACTGTCGAGCGTTACTACACACCTAGTCGGGTTCAGAATCATACAATCTAACGATTTTATAGGGTTTTTGCCGTATTGCTATGAGACATGGTTTTGGTCGTGGGCTCTAAATCTATTTGGATGGTGATTTTGAGTTTTTGTTAGTAGTACTCGAACTTTCCGTTGTAATTGTTCAATGTCAGTCTTGCACCAGTTAACTATACCGAAAGAGTAACTAAGCACTGAACAAGCGTAGGTGTTAATATCCTGAAACAAATTTTTACTGTTAAATTTGGCCTTCAGCAGTCGCCTTACCCTTCTATAAAACTCTGTTGTTAGGTCCTTTTTCATGGTGGTGTGATCAATTCGTTGGGCCTGCTTTATTTGTAAGTATGGCCTTCCTCCATGGATTCAATTGAGGTGCCATCTCCCATTTCGTAGGGCCCCTGGTGTATTTTGCCTGTACCTATATTAATAATTCGGCATTTGTCTAGGCCAATAGCATATGAATGTCATTAGAGAACCCTTCTACTATTTTAAGCATATCATGCAGCTGTTATTTCGTAGCTGCCATCAACTTTAAGTCGTCCATGTATAACAAATGGTTTATCTTCAATCCTTGTACGTTGTTGTGCTTGAGACTGAACCCAAAATTTGTCGAGTTCAGTTTGTATGAGAATGGGTTCCTGGCAAGGCAGAACCACAGCGGGCTAAGAGAGTCTCCCTGGAACATACCCCTTCTGATTGGGATAGAGTCGGTTTGTATCGAAAAGTCAGCTTCATCCAGCAAGATTTTGGTTTGGCAAGTCATGACATGTTCTAAACAGTTAACAATACGATTATTTACTTTATCTTTTTGTAGTCCTCATATGCCATGTAGAGATTTTGTCGTTTGGCGTAGGCTTGATTGCAGACAACGGAATCAATTATCAGTTGTTCTTTGCACCCCATCGAGTTTTTCGCGCATCCCTTTTGTTGTTCGGTAATTATGTTGTTCAGCTTACAATGTCTGAAAAGGCGATGATTAATGCACCACGTTATAAATTTGTATAAGGTTGGGAGGCAAGTGATTGGTCGGTACTTTGCTGGGTCCTGTGTACATAGGTTATCCTTTGGTAAGAGGTATGTAGCACCATGCGTAAGGAAACTAGGCATCTTGTGTGCATGGATAATTATGTAATTAATAAGTTGTGTTAATTTCTCGTGGGTGGCGTAAAGTTTCTTTATCCAGTAATTCTGCCCACCATCTGGTCCTGGTGCTTTCCAGTTATGGAGGTGTTTTATTATGTTGGACGTGTCTTCTGTTGTAAATGGTTGGCATTGCATGTTATCACAATTCTGAAATGCAGCCTCCTCCTCATTAATCCAGCTTGCTCTGGAGTTAAGGGAAACTACTGAGGAGAGTTGTGTTTTCCAGAACTGCTCGATGGCCGTTTTACTGGGATAACTAGGGGTTTCATTATTATTGATGTTGAGTTATAAAACCCTTCTGATTTTCGGAATAGTGCGTTGTCTAGTTTCCGTAGGTTACTGGTTTTGTACCTTCTCAATCGACTTGTGTAGACGGAGAGCTTTTGTCGTATACTGTCCAGACACTGCTGAGATGTGATGTTTTCTCCATCTCACTGGGAGTGTATTCGGTTATTGTCCATGATAGTCTCGACAAGTCTTTCTATTCTGATGTTCCCGACTCCTCGTTGGTACTCGGTCAGTCTTCCAATGTCTTTCCGAAGAGAATTAATTTTCCCTTCAAGCCTTCTTTGCCAAGGTGGTATTCGAGGTGTTTGTCTAAATTGGGGAGGGTCTTGCTTTGGTCTTATTGCGACCTCAATTGTTCTGCAGATGGAAATTATATTATTTTATTATTAACCTCGAATGACATGTCCAATCGAGTAGAGTCAGATAAATGGATGTTAATGTCAGTATAATTTGCCGAGTATTTTACCTACTGAAATATGGAACATATGCATTTATCTTTAAAATATCCTAATTGGATTTTTTAATGAACTAAACGATTGCTCAGGAGAAAAATATAATTCTTGTTTCACTTTTAAAAAAATTGTTAAAAATTACATACCTATATACATTATAAAACATTTACTCTCGTTTATTTACCAAGGTATTCATCTGTTGAATTAAACTGTCTTTTCGTTTAAAAAATCTTATAATCCTACATATCTCCTATCTCCGTTATTTTTCATAAAATCCAAAACCTACTATTTTTTAGAATGCTCGTCTGTGACTTACAGAATCAGCAAAATAATTACCTGTCATAATATTAACAGTAATTTTGAATAAGCACACAAATTTTAAAATATGAAATGAGATTTATTCATTACTGTATAAATAATCTATTGAACTGAATACAAACTTTGTGCAATGAAATAATCGCATTCAAAACATCTTACTACTAAATAATTCTTGGCCCCTAATAACGAGAACCAGACTTGCGCAAATTCTCCTTAAATAGCTTGGCTGCGTCTGACTCTTCGCTCCTTACCTCGCACGTACTTGTGCGTATAATGCAATATTCACAACCATTTTAAATTCCTTTACGAGATTTTAACTATAATTGAAACTTATTTTACGGACTTTCAAAAGATCCTAGTAACATTCCGAACGAGATTAATCTGATACAGTTTATAAGATATCTAAATTGTTTAAATTGCAATTCTGCAAAAACCATTTATTTTACAATACTCATCTTGAGAACAGTTAATCGTAACATTAGAAGCTGTCAATTTGCGGAAAATTCATTTTTTAGTTTTTAATACAACAACGTCATGAATTTTTGAAAACAAATTAATTTCCCCCGATTTTTACCAACTTTTCTTGGCGGAAAATACGCCTATCAGGACCTACAAAGGCTCATTTCGAAGGTTTTCCAATCTTTACAACTTTTCTATTGACAAGATCACGATTCCTTTATTGTTTTCCTCAATACCTACAAGCCGAAACAAAAAAAAAAACATAGTTTTGCTAGTTTTTATTGTTTAATTAAATTATTTCTACGAATTTGCTGTTATGTCACAAAATGCCCTCAATTTTGCTCTATTGACTGATGTAAATATCTTTATGAGACGAAACATTAATATATTCAAATGTGCTGGACGTTCCTATGAAATGCAACGCAACGGAGACTTAAACATGTTTAAAAACAGACACATTTAAGTGAAATTGTCACGTCCAGATGTGCTGGATATCTTTGAGGAACGAAACTTGAGTCAGCCTTAAAAACATGTTTAAAAACACAAACATTTCAACAAAGGTAACAAATTCAAATTCAGATGGCTATATAAAACGAAGCATAAAGGGAATCAAAAAATGGATGTTTTCCAAGATCAATGTTTTAGCGAATTTTACACTTAACATTTTTTGAATATCCTATCAAAACGTATCATAGGAGGTCTTAAAATTATGTATTTTAAATCATTAACGTTTCAGCGATAAATGAACTGAATTTCCTTATTAAAGGAAACAACGGAATATTAAAAACATAAGGTTTTAAAACTGTTAAATTTAAGGGTAGTTAACATATTCAAATGTACTGAATGCCTTACTGAATGAAACATAATAGGAACTTAAAAAAAATAATTATTTAAATTCGCAAATATTTCACCTACATACAAATAAATTGAATGTATATATAATGGGTTCTTAATAAACATGTTTTATAACACTTATGTCTAGGCAAGGTTTTCCCAATAGAATGTGCTTAATATCATGAAAATAATGAAATTGTTAGTATATATATTTTTAAAACATACTCATGTAGTGAAGTTAACATATTTAAACAAATTAAAGTACTTTTAAAAGCAGTTATAGTTGCATTTTTAAGAAACTTATTTTAAAGTCAAATATTTTATTCCTGTCAAATATGCTGCATATATTTATGAGATGAAACCAATCTATCCAGTATATGGATCTTGAGCACACATTTTAAAAAGTGAATAAGCACAAATATACGCCAAGTAATTGTTGATGTTTAAGGAGGTAAATGCCAAAGTATGTTAAGGTAAGTAAATTTGTGAAATTTGCCCTAAACACTACTTGCCTATTAACAGAAAAATTCTCTGGGAGGATTAACTGAGAGTAAGAAATTCTATGAATTTTTCAACTAATATGTTTGAATATACTTTTCTGTGCCGCGCTTTGATTCCTATCAGGCATCGTTGTCAGACAAAGGTTTCTGAAGCGCATTGTAGAAATATTTGTTGACTTGATTTTTTTGCAAATGTCAGTTGATTGATTTGTGGTTGGGTCTTGGTGTTTCACCGGTATGTGTGCTTCCTCGGATGCAAAACACACAGTACACACAATTTTTGGAGTTTTTCTTATATTTGTCAAATTTGCTGTTGACGTATGATGTGTTTATGTTATTTCTGGAATGTATCGGGATCATTGACAGAAGAACAGGAGAGTCAATTCTGTTGTGAACCAATTTGTATAGAAATGAAAGGCTATGTAAATTCCAATGCATAACTAAAGACCTTATCCCAAATCGGTCAAGAAGTAAATTGTGCTGGTACCCTCTGACAGGATATGAGCCGTCGACTCGAAAAGCGAAAAATTTCAGGAATTTTCTTTGCACTGCCACCAAACGTTTATGATGACTCTTGTAGTTAAGATTGCAATAATCTAACTTTGAGCGCACTAAGCATGTATATAAAGATTTCAGCGCGGATATATTAAGAAAGCTGTTGCAATTTCGCAAAATAAAACCCAACGAACGCATTGCCGATTTGCAAGTTATACAAATATTTTCAGCGAATGAGAATTTATCATCGAAATATACACCTAGGTGCTTTATGATAGTTCATCGCTCAATAGTCTGATTATTCAACGAATAATCAAATAGTATAGGATTCCTCTTTAAAATATAAGTACATACTTCGCGATGTTCAAAAAGAGTTCTTAGTACACCATAACGTGAGCTGATTCAGGTCATGTTGTAGCCGTAAGCTATCATTGATGCCCCCGACTTTAAGAAATAATTTCAGATGGTCTGCATAAAGAAGAGTTTCAGATAACAGTATATATAAGTCGTTATGAATATCAGAAACAAAAACAGGCCGAGATTGGAACCATGGGGTACTCCTGAATTGATAGTAAATATGTTTGATTTGAAGCCGTTATAGCTAACAAATTGATGTTAATAAATGTAACGAGATACATTAAACTGCTTTGACTTAAAAAAATCGAATTCAACCGGTTATTTGTTGATCCGGCTCATAGTAGCTGAGCAGTTGCTGTAGAGTTTAACTTAAGGCAGCCCCAACTTGCTGCCGTTATTCATGGAAAAGCAACTGCTGTAAATAGTATTTTCAATGAAGATGGCATAGAACGACGTACCTTGATATGCTCCCATTTGCGAAAGACATTATACTTTATATGTTTTTCATGAATTCAATCGATCTTCATTTGTGCAATTGTCAATGTATACTTATAATTCAATGTAATTTATGTCCTTATATCATTGGCACTTAAAAAAATGACTGTTACTGTACTACACATTTTATTTCTAATTAAACAGTTGTCTTCATCCAGAAACTCAAAAGTTTTTAATTTATCCGAACTATTTATAGTCATACAATAAAACCTTTAAAGCATAGTATAAACTAGAAAAAGCGGAAAACAGAAAATGTCGCATAGCTCTATATTACAAAAATGTCCACCGTACTATCAGACGTAAGTTCATTATTTTATGCTGAAGCAATCCAACCAAAATATGGAGTAAAACAAACTTATGTAACCTACACCGTACCAGTTTATGGAATAATTCCACCGTAAGACTCTAAAATATTACATCTATTCGCAAAATTCACTTCAGTATGGAGTTCACCTTTCATGGAAGGGTTATGTAAGAAAATCCAAAAATTTAAACTAAATCGGTTCTTTTTTTAGCACCACAACGACGAAAATAATTAAATGTCTTCCTAAACTATATTTAACAACTGATCGGCTTCCCAAAACGCCAACAAAAATAACAAAAATCGAATGCTTCATATACAAATACTAACGGGGTATTGTGTGCGAAAGATATTACTTAAAGAACACAATCCTCCTCCTAGTTACTTTCTTTGTTGAGGTTCGCGAATAAAATAGTGTATGACTCTCTGTTCAGAGCTTAGTGAATAACGGCGTTTCCGTCGATGCCAGCCCAGTCTCTTATATTACGCAGATATGATTTATTTTTCCTGTCCATACTACGTTTCCTTTCGATTTTGTCTTCTATTACGAGCTGTATTTGTTCAAATTCTGGGTGCCGTATTATATGTGCGACATAGGCTGTTTTTTTTTACATTTATTGTGCCTGTCAGAAGTGCATGAGTGTTCTTTTTGTTTAAACATCCGACGGTACATCCAAATTTCAAAGACATTTTTTTTCTTATATCTTCTGATTTTAGAGTTCATGTTTTACATGCGCATTCAAGTAGTGGCGATATATAACACGTAATGCAAACAAGACACATTTTCCCTTCACTTAAAAACACAGTAATTTTAAATTATAACAAAAATTATTATGAAACATTAACGACCAGATTATAGTCCAGGTCATTTACGAAAATACCTGACAAAATTAATAGTAGAACAAAACCGATATCAACTTGTTCTAATGATAAAACATGACTAATTGACATTAAACTCAACATTTTTCATGGATGTGTTTTTTTTGTTTTTTACCAAAAAAAAAAAATACAAAAAATTGGCAACAATTTAATTTTTTACCTTATACACAAAATCCACTTATGAAACCGTGTTTGCTATTACGGGCAGTGTTAAAGAGAAATGAAAAACCTACAAAATGAGCTACTATAATCTCAACTTCGTTAATTGGTTTCTTAGATAATGGCATCTTTATCCAAAATTCAAAAAAAATCCCTTATATATTTTTTTATTTTATAGCTAAAACATTCTTACTAACTTCTATAAATAAATACTGTAGCCACGGTATTTTTTTGCAAAATTTCAGTCAATCCTATAGAAGACATATTTTTTTGAACGACCGTATTGCCTCACCGGCTGACCCTATTATTATGAATAAACCACCTTTGGAAAGTAGAAGAGTTGATCTAGAGACCCCTCATCTCACCTTTCCAAAATTTAAAGTATAAATACATGTTAGTATTGAAAATATTTGGCCATTCGTTAAAAATTTATTTTGACAAGTCTATTCGAAAAAATGCTAAGGGATGGTACCTGTGTAACTGTATTCTTATAATAAATAATCTCATTGCAAATTTTAATTTTAAGAAGACACTTATGTATATTTCTTGGATAGCATGGATTTATGTAATAAATTTAGCAAAATAAAATACCTAAACTCCATTTAGCCACAAATAATAATGACGGAACAATCATAATATGCAAAATGTAAAGACTGTTGCAAGCGATTTTTTGATTTGTATATGTTTCAATAAAAGATCAAAACATATATATCTAAGGAAATTGGGCTTGTCATTACTTAGTATTCATTAATAACAGGAATCTGAATTGAACAACATAAAAATTGCATTTTTAACTAATTGAAAAATACCATTTTTTTTTCTATTATTAACGATTATCAATTTGTATCAGCGTTTAATTTCTATATAATAACAAAATATAAAATGTACTGAAAGAATAAACAAAGGAACCTACTACTATTTACTTATGTTTTAAAAAATCAGTGAATAAAGGAGGCAAATTTCCGTTTTTTTATATAAATTTAAAGTACGTCTTTGGATATTAAAAATTATTGCTCCAACATTATCTTCAGTGTCTATCTAAATGGAGTTTAGGTAGTCCATTTTGCTAAATTTATTACATAAATCATATTATGCTAGAAATATAAATATGTGTCTGCTTAAAATTAAAAATTGCATCAAGATTATTTATTATAAGGATGTTACACAGGTACCACCCTTTAGCAATTTTTCGAATGAACTCGTCCAGAAAAATTATAGATATTATGGCCGAATATTGTCAGTATTTATACGAGTATGTATTTATACTTTAAATTTTGAAAAAGTGAGATGAGAGGTCTCGAGATCAATTCTTCTACTTTCCATCGGTGGTTTCTTCATAATGATAGGGTTATCTGGTGAGGTAATATGGCCTTTCAAAAAATGTCTTCCATAGGATTGACTGAAATTTTGCAAAAACCACCGGGGCTACAGTGTATTTATTTTTAGGGCATGAATTGGGTAAGAGAAGGTCTATCCGTTTAGTTAATAAAAATGTTTCAGCTATAAAATAACAAAATATGTAAGCGATTATTTATTTTTTTGGAATTTCAGGTAAAGATTTCATTATCTAAAAAACCAATTAAAAAAATTGAGCGTATAGTAGCTCATTTTGTAGGTTTTTCATTTCTTTTCAACATTGCCCATAGTAGCAAACACGGTTCCATAGGTGAATTTTGTGTAAAGGTAACAACTAAGTTGTTACCGATTTTTCGTGTTTTTTTTTTGATAAACAAAAACGCATCGATAAAAAATGTTGAATTTTATGTCAATTAGATATGTTTTAACATTACAACACATTGATGTTGGTTTTGTTCTACTATTAATTTTGTCAACAAAAGGACTTTTTCTCCGTAAATGAACCTCAAAATAACAACCTGTTCGAATTACTAATTTAGAATGAGTTTTTCCGTCCATTATTAAATAACTTAAGCTTTATATTCCTATTTTAATTTGTATTCAAATTTCATTTCTTATTTGTTTTTGCTCTATTCAGTTCATACCTCTAGTTATGTGACTTTTTTGTTAATGTGTAAAATATATGTATAAACACAAAGTTTTATACCCTAACACCAAATTTTTATTTTTGCACTCGACACACGTTTCTACAGCGAAGCTGTCATCACCATGGTTTACTCCATGATGATTTGCGAGTACTAGTTATGCTCCAACGGGTAAAAGTGGGGTATGTAAAAGTTGGCCCCACCAAGATTTTTTTTTCATTTGTTTTCGTGTGTGTTTTATTGTTCGTCGTTTTTTCTTCATTGTTCGATCATAAAAATTGTTTGTCCGACTTTTATTTATCCATAATTAATTAAATAAATTCCATCCTTAACTTAGCCCCGTTACACGGGTTTTTAATTTCTTATATCTTAATTCCATACATTTTTTACAAATTATTATTTTTCAATCTTTATTGACGTTTGTTAAGGCTACATCACAACGGTAAGAGCATACGCATGCGCAACAGAACTGCATAGGATTGACATTTTCAGAAATTAAAAATATCAAATAATTATTAAATAAACAATATTTATGATCGAACAATCGTCAATAAAGTTCAAGCAAATTATAATTCGTAAAAATGCATGGAATTAAGATATAAGAAATTAAAACTCGCGCCAGGGGGCTAAGTAAGTATGGAAATTTGTTTAATTAATATGGATAAATAAAACTCGAACAAACAATTGTTACGATCTAACAATGAAGAACAAACGACGAACAAATAACCACAAAGAAAAAAAGGCAAAAAACAAAACTTGGTGGGGCCAACTTTTACATTCCTAAAAGTGGCTTCATCACAAAACAGCAGCCGCCGCAAGAAAGAGGGGTCATTATTTTCCTTACGTAACCACTGACATAAATGGAATCTTCATGGTAGATCGGTCGGCAGCAAGTCCTGCACCTTTGTATGATGAAATCAGCGCAAAATCATTGTATGTATTCTTGTCAGGGCTATAGATGTAGCTGCAGATAACCACCGTGTACTGATTTCAGGGTATCCTCAACTCGATATAGTATATTCTTCTGCTTCAACGCTTGGAGATGATGGTCTGTCTACATGGCACCTTAAAACTTCCGTGATCGTTTAAGCGTTGTATATGTTATTTCAAAGCTATCTATGCCCGATTTCATCCGTTTCAGCCGTTTTTACGTGATTAAGTAAAAACATCTCAACATACAAAAATTTCACCTTTACAATATTAAATATGTTGGTTTATAAATAGTGAAATATTTAACTTTAATAAACTAACACTTTCGTTCGTTTTCTAGGTTTCTGAACAACAACTGCAAATCATTAAAGAAACAAAAACGCCGGATTACAACTTCGAAACAAGCGGAAACGGAGTGATGCAGAAGACACTTTGGTTCACATACCTCCAAGAAACACATTTAAAATGTACTATATGCTCTTTTTGACAAGATATAAACCCACATTTGGAATACATGTTTTAAACTCTCATAGAAATACAAGCAGGGTTAGCGCATTCAAATGTTCTGAATGTTCATATCACACCAAATATAGGTCAAGATTTAATAGGCATATATTTAAGCATACAAATTTATCTAAAATTAACGCGTTCAAATGTACCGAGTGTCCGTATAAAACAAATCATCGGGGATCCTTTAAAAGACATGATTTAACACACAAAAGCTTAAGCGAAGCTTACTTGTTCAAATGTGCTGAATGTCCTTTTGAAACAAAACATAAAATGAGCTTAACTAGACATACTTTAAAACACAAAAGTTTCAACGAATTTAATACTTTCAAGTGTGCTGAATGTCCTTATGAAACGAAACATAAAGATGACTTAACCAAACATCTTTTAACACATAAAAAAATCAGCGAAGGGAACACGTTCAAATGTACTGAATGTCCTTATGAAGCCAAACGTAACTGGAGATTAACCAAACATCTTTTAAAACACAAAAGTTTCAACGAGGTTAATACTTTTAAATGTGCCGACTGTCCTTTTGAAACAAAACGTAAAAATAGCCTAAAAATGCATTTTTTAACACACAGAAATGTCAACGAAGTTAATACTTTCAAATGCACTGAATGTCCCTTTGAAACTAAATATATATCGAGCTTAAAAACACATTTTTCAAAACACAATTTCAGCGAGGTTAACATTTTGAAATGTGTTCAATGTCCTTACGAAACAAAACGTAATAGAGACATAAAACTACATGTCTTAAAACACAAAAGTTTCAGCGAAATTAACACTTTCACATGTGCTGAATGTCCTTATGAGACAAAACATAAAAGGGACTTAAACAGACATCTTTTAAGACATAAAAGTTTCAAGGAAGTTAACATGTTCGAATGTACTGAATGTCCTTATAAAACGAACCATCGCGGTTCCTTTAAAAGACATGATTTAACACACAAAAGCTTAAGCGAAGCTTACACGTTCAAATGTGCTGAATGTCCTTTTGAAACGAAACATAAAATAAGCTTAACTAGACATACTTTAAAACACAAAAGTTTGAAAGAATTTAATACTTTCAAGTGTGCTGAATGTCCTTATCAAACGAAACATAAAGATGACTTAACCAAACATCTTTTAACACATAAAAAAATCAGCGAAGGGAACACGTTCAAATGTGCTGAATGTCCTTATGAAGCCAAACATAACTGGAGATTAACAAACCATCTTTTAAAACACAAAAGTTTCAACGAGGTTAATACTTTCAAGTGTGCTGAATGTCGTTTTGAAACAAAACGTAAGAGTAGCCTAAAAATGCATTCTTTGACACACAAAAATGTCAACGAAGTTAGTACTTTCAAATGCGTGGAATGTCCCTTTGAAACTAAATATATATCGAGCTTAAAAACACATTTTTCAAAACACATTTTCAGCGAGGTTAACTTTTTGAAATGTTCTAAATGTCCTTATGTAACGAAATGTAATGAGGACTTGAACATACATGTCTTAAAACACAAAAGTTTAAGCGAAATTAACTTTCAAATGTGCTGAAATGTCCTTATGAAACGAAACATAAAAGGAACTTAAGCAGGCATCTTTTAAGACACAAAAGTTTCAAGAAAGTTAGTCTTTATGTAAATAGGCAAAGACAAAACGGTTAGGTACCATTTTCTCCTCTGTCTCTCAACCGATTTTCTTTATTTTTGTTTTGTTTAGTAGCAACTGACGACCTTCAGTGCACATGCTAAAATTTATTTATAATATTGTTTCATTCATTAAATGAAATATAATAAAAAAAACATTGTTTACAACTATACTGCCAATGCCAAACGGATAACAATAACAGTGTCGTCGGATTACTTGGAGAGAAAATCGTATGATGGATTGAATCGAATTTGAAAGACGAATTAAATTAAACTAAAAAGTAACAAATTTTGACCCGTTCCTAAAGTTATTCTACATAGTCATATTATTAAAATAGAACCCAGGAAAATTTATATTACATAATAATGACCATTCATTGGGCTCTCGCAAGTTTGCAACTTTCATTGCTTTTTAGATTTTAAAGTTATACTTTCAATTTAAAGATTCTTTTAATTTTTACCGTATAAATTTCATACAGTTTGAATAAGATTACAAAAAATGTGAATTAATGCACTGATTGTAATATTCAAGACAAATAGTTGGATCTGGCAGCCCTGAACTCATGGCTAACTTTGACGTAGCGCCTTGATTTGAATTTTGACTTTTCAGAATATTGATAATTTTTTTGATTGGTGGTGGACTGATTGGTACTGTTAAATCTGTATGTATATGTATATATATATATATATATATATATATATATATATATATATATATCCAGGATATATAAAATGTATAAATATAAGAAGAAGATGATTATTTGGGCAAAATTGAATCTTGAAACCCAATATTCCAAAGGCTACGGCCTTGTTGAGTTAGTTGATTTCATTTTCTGCTTACGAGCTGAAATCGTTAACTGTGAAATGCCAGAATGAAGGTTCTATTTCGTTTTATTTCTTGCTTTAAGACTATTGAAATATTTCAGTTTCAAATCAAAAATAATTTAGAAAAATGTAAGTATTAACTAATGTTTTAGATATTACATTTAATATTAATTTTTTATTTAATATAATGTTAATATATTTAAAGAGATTTATTTTTTATGTTAAAAATTATAACTACATATTTCAATATATTTAAAGGCCAAATTTTTCAATTATTTTTAGTTAGGATATCAGTTAGTTACTGTTTTCTGTTCATGTATTTTATCTAATAAACAATTTAGTTATTATTACTTGGTTCAATTCCTGCAAAATCCGGGTCTTATTAAAAGTAACTTTTACCTAAAATAAACATGTCATTGACATTTTAACGATGTGTATTTAAAATATTGGTATGGTATATTTGACAATATTTTAATTTTCATCTTAGAATTGTGCCTTTTTTATCCGTAGTTTCTTAACCATTCACAACGAGGTCTGACCTAGACCTCAAAACGTTTGGAATATACAAAAATTTTCTTAACTGTGGTGTTATTTCCCAAGAAGTACTTAGACATTAAATTTGTTTATGAAGAATAACTTTTTGTATTAAAATTATTAATAAAAGGAAATCGTTTGATTTTTGAATACAAACCGTATATACATATTAACTAACATTTATTTTGGTTCATTCAATTTGTTTATAATTTACCACAAATTCCGAACAGTAAATACCAGCAACTCCATCAAAGCTTACAGCATAAGAATATTGTTAAAAAAGTTTTTCCCGATTTTCTAAAAAACGGTACAAGTTATGTTATTGAAAATAATTTGGTCAATGCGAGTTGGACTCGCATACTTAGGGTTCCGTACCACCTTGAAGATTCGAATATTCCAGTTTCAGACAAGCAGGGAATGAGTGCATTTTCTTATACTTACCCTTATATCTTTTAAAGGAAGCGTTTTAAATTTATAAAAAATATACACTTTGATTTTCCACACATAGACTTTTTATTTTATCTGCTTTAGGATTCGCTTGATTTTATCACAATACATATGTATTTAATTTTCTAATTTGGCCCCCCAAAAAGTAACATTAGAGTTTTATTTTACTAATAAACTTTCAGAAATGCCTTTTATAATCTACTATCTGAGTTTTGAGGCTCTGTAGATTGGAAGAAAAACGGCAAAATAGGTCAAAGTGTAAATTACAAAATTATTAAATCTGTTATTCAAATTATTTAAAAATATAAATAAAATATATTTTTCAAATTTTAAATAGTGTAGTTTCTAAAGTGGGAATTAAGTCGATGTTTAATATTTTTAATATCTTTTATACAAATGATTTAAAAATATTATATATTTGTAATTCACATAATGAGCCTTTTATCTGATATATTACATGATGCGTTTGAAAATTGAATCTTTATTTTCCATTTAATTATATAATTTGTCCCTAAAATTACTATAAACAAACAAAATGAGGTCTTAGAGTTTGGGGAATAACGCGGAGAATGGGTAATTTTTTTAAAATATTTTTTTAACATATTTTAAAATATTCATTTTAAAAAAATTAAAAAATATATTTGTACCTATTCGTCATAATGAGCCCTGGGATTTGATATATTACATGACCCGTTAGAAACAATTATAATTTTTTATTTTCCATTTTATTCTATAATTTGCCCCCCAAAATGAATATTAGGGGTTTCTTCTTATTTTTCCAGTAAAGTTCAGGTGGGGGGCTATACTTCCAGTTTTTTTAAATTTTTCAGCTTATGGTTTCGGAGATAAGGGGGGGAATGGGTAAAATTTTTTTATATTTTTGTTGATATATTTTAATTAATTTATTTTATAAATATGGAAAAAATATATTTGTTTTCTTCATCATGAGCCCTTTTATTTGATATATAACATGCTGGGTTAGACACAATTTTAATTTTATATTTTCCATTTAATTCTATAATTTGCCCCCCAAAAAAATATTAGGGGTTTTTCCTTATTTTTCCAGTAAAGTTCCGGTGAGGGGCTATACCTCCATTGTTTTTTCAAAATTTTCCAGCTTATGGTTTCGGAGATAAGGGGGGGATGGGTAAAATTTTTTATATTTTTGTTAATATCTTTTAATTAATTTATTTAAAAAATATGAAAAAATCTATTTGTTTTCGTCATATTGAGCCCTTTCATTTGATATATAACATGATGGCTTAGAAACAATTTTAATTTTAATTTTCTATTTAATTCTATAATTTGCCCCCCCCCCAATAAATATTAGGGGTTTCTCCTTAATTTTCCAGTAAAGTTCCGGTGAGGGGCTATACTTCCATTTTTTCAAAATTTTCCAGCTTATGGTTTCGGAGATAAGGGGGGGAATGGGTAATTTTTTTAATATTTTTGTTAATACCTTTTAATTTATTTATTTTAAAAATATATTTGTTTTCGTCGTAATGAGCCCTTTCATTTGATATATAACATGATGGGTTAGAAACAATTTTAATTTTATATTTTCCATTTAATTCTGTAATTGGCCCCCCAAAATTAAAAGTAGACGTTTCTCCTTATTTTTCCAGTAAACTTCAGGTCAGAACCTATAAATCTATTTTTTTTTTTCAAAACTTTACGTTTTATAGTTTTGAAGATAAGGGGGGGGGGAATGGGTAAATTTTGGTATATTTTCGTTAATATCTTTTTAAATAATTTTTTTTAATATGAAAAAAATTTATTTGTGTTTCTCAGAATGAGACCTTTCATTTGATATATTATTTAATTCTATAATTTGCCCCCCAAAATTAACATTAATGGTTTCTCCTTAATTTTCCTGTAAAATTCGGGCAACGCTCTATATTTCCTATTTTTTTCAAAATTTTAGGCTCAGTAGTTTCGGAGATCAAGGAGGGGGAACGGTCGATTTTTTTAGTTTTTCCCCTTAGAAGTACCCCTAAAATCAAAATTTTTTCTTTTACGATATGTACTTCTGATCGGGTCATCAAACTATACATTGATACGAAATTTCAACCTCTTCCGTCCAGTAGTTTAGGAGAAAATGGCTGTGATGTGACAGAGGCAGAAATCCGGAGTGATATTATAAGGATATCCGTATATTGTATATACGGAACCCTAAAAATATATGGGACCATTTCGGGATCCCCCGGAACTAATCTGATACCTTTTGAATTTATTATACATCTTTCGAACAGATTTTTTTTCCCATATTTTTAATACCAGCGACTCCACCAAATTTTACTGTATAAGAAAGTCGTTACAAGCGATGTTATTGAAAAAATGTGAGACCTCTTCTGGATATCCCTCAACTAAACCAATTTATTTTTAATTTATCACAAGTTCCGAATAAAATTTTTCCGATATTTTTAATCCGGCGACTCCACCAAAGCATAGTGTGTAAGAAAATCCGTACAGCAGTTTTTCCCCATTTTCGTGGTGACTATTGACCAATGAGAGCTTGGAATGGCTGAGCACGTGGTAATTAACCAATGAGAGCGCTTCAAGGGGTAACTGCTTCTCTATTACGTCATAACCTGTCTGTAGTCAATACTTCAGCTGTCAACCGTGTTCCGTACCTCAAACTCTATGGCCTACCTGTCAGCTGTCAATGTTCCGTGCATGAAAACATATTTAGTAGTGGGGAATTATTAAGATCTATTGGGTAATTGAGTAAATGTGAATTTTTTAAACGATTAATTTCAACACAATCTAATAAATTTAATTTTGTACCTTTATTTTTTGTATGTAGAATTTTGAAATCGTTCTCAAAATTATGATTGTATTCAAGTAGTTGTTTTGCTTAATTGGAATTTTGTTTATTTTTTATAAAAGAATTGCGATGTTTATTTAACCTTGTCTGAAAGGATCTTCCTGTTTGAACTATATACGTTTTAGGGCAATCTTTGCATAATAATTTATAAACTCCTGATAATTTGAGTTTAATTGTTTTACTCCTATTATTCTTAATTAATTTACCTATGGTTCTATGGCTGACTGATGATTTGTTGATTTAAAAATTTTGAAATATTGAACATTGATGTACTTTTCTGATAGTTACATCAATGAAATTTATATAATTATTCTGTTCTTCTTCTATTGTGAATTTAATGTTGGAATGAAGGTTGTTAAATATAACTCACCGATGTTTGGCTGACGATAAAACATGACTTATTGCACTTCATCCTCATCCGAATCAAATACGTTCAAATTTTCTGGATCCATTTCGATAATAGTTTAAAAATGAAGTCCAAAACCAAAGAGTGACAAATAAAGTTCAGGTTATGTTACACCGACACGCACACGAGTATATCCGCCCGATATGAGGGGAATTGTTATCCAATAATTTATACTCAGGATAAAGTTATTCTGCACTTGTAGAACGCAATTTTCAGATGTTATACTAGGTATACTTTACTCTACGTATATACTTGATTTGTAGAATCGGCCCTAAAGTTCTCTGTGTAGTGTATGGTCTCTGGTATAAAGCAGCACAGATCATACAGAGAGAATAAAGCAGTAGAAAGTGTGTGGTTGAGTGTAACTGATTTTACACCTGTTATAAAAATGTTGCAGCGAAACTTGAGACGTTGTATCAATTATATTTATAATCAAATATCTTTGGTGGTCAATTAACTTTTTATGATTCGAGCAGAATGCGTCGAATTCCTCCGAACCTAAAGAACTCGTAATTATTAAACTGACAATGAAATTTTTTGTGTAAAATCAAGTACAATTATAATGACCGTATTCGTATTAGTTGCAGAGAATAACATTGGCAAGCTTGTTGAAAATTTCAGTGTTATAGTTAACGTTACTTATTGTACGAGAATAGTCTAAAACATAATTGGTGTTACCAGCAGTTTTTATACTAAAAAAGTGTCTTTAATTAGAACATATTTTAATAAAAGTTCAGAAGAAATAGGTACGTTAAATAATCACCAACGGATATCATATGATTATTATTTACAATTTTAGGTTAAACGCTCTCAATTAAGGAAATTCTGAGAAGTTTGAAGTTACACTGATGGAACTTAAGATTCAGCTTAGTACATATGAGCGCCACATATACAATCTTACCATGTACAATCTTACGATTTTAAAGTCAATTTACGGTCAAATGTAATAAATCAGAATTAAGTTCAATAATTGCCACATAATTCTAATTTTATTATTTGATAGACTACATATTTACAATATCCCAGGGACTGATAAGTAAAAATGGTAATTATTCCCTAATATGAACTTCTGCGGGTTTGTACATCAATAAGAATTAGGATATAGAACAATTTTGCGAAAAAATTTACCCCAAAAAGATAACAGAAACTTCATTATCTGATGATTTTAATCTAACTTTTACTCATAATTATGTGTTATTAAATTTATCACCAAATATAGAAAATATATAATAGAAATGAATTAAATTGCCTATCGTTAATCGTAATTAGGGTTCCGTATATACAATATACGGATACCCATATAATATCACTTCGGATTTCTGCCTCTGTCACATCACAGCAATTTTCTCCAAAACTACTGGACGGAAGAGGTTGACATTTGGTATCAATGTATAGTTTGGTGACCCGATCAGGAGTACATATCGTAAAAGAAGAAATTTTGATTTTAGGGGTACGTCCTGGGGGGTGGGGGCAACTAAAAAAAATCGACCGTTCCCCCGCCCCTGATCTCCGAAACTATTGAGCCTACAATTTTGAAAAAAATAGGAAATATAGAGCGTTGCTCGAACTTTACAGGAAAAAATAAGGAGAAACCATTAATATTAATTTTGAGGGGCAAATTATAGAATTAAATGAAAATTTAAAAATAAAAAAAAATTCAAACGCGTCATGTGATACATCAAATGAAAGGTCCCATTCTGAGGAACACAAATATATTTTTTTCATATTTAAAAAAAAATAGTTAAAAAGAATATTAACGAAAATATACCAAAATCCCTTATTTCCGAAACTATAAAACCTAAAGTTTTGAAAAAAATTAGAGGATAGGGTCTGACCTGAAGTTTACTGGAAAAATAACGAGAACCCTCTACTTTTAATTTTGGGGGGCAAATTACAGAATTAAATGGAAAATATAAAATTAAAATTTCAACTTATTTTATAATAACTTTTTTACAGTTTTTTCCAAAAAACTCTATAACTAATTATCCAGTCGGCTATGTGAACCTATCATTTAGTCGTTATTGAAATTACGTATAAAACAAACTTACCTTCGACACTAGAACTGTTCATTCAGTTGCTGAAAATGAAAGTTACAAAAACTGCTAAAATTGCTATTGTTGCAACTTTAAACACTCCGTATAATTAATTAAGGACGAAAAATTTGTTAACAACAGTTTTTATGTGTTATGCTATATACATTCTTCAAGAAAAGCCAATCAAACACCTGTGGAATTTTTTTGCAATTGAAAATACTAACTTCCCTAGAGTATTACACCCTCCAAACGTACACTATACATACTTACCTCTTGTAAGCTACTCCGGTTACTAACACTTACTATAATTAATAACACGCTGTGCAGTGTACTTCCGCCCAAACACTGCCGACGAAGGATAAATGTGTTCATAGCTGACAAAATCAAAAGGAAACGTAGCATTATGCCACGAGTTTCTCGCTTCTTCCAACAGGAAGAATGAAAGCTGATATCGAAAGTAGTCCAGAAAAAGTGACATAAGATTTGCAACTGATCTCGTAAGATTATGGACAGGAATCTTTCAAGTTTGCACAATATTATTGTCGTTTTTTTGGGATTACTCTCTATGTCAACTTTCACTCTTCCGGTTTGCAGAAGCGAGAAAATCGTTGCATACTGAAGGGAAATGGAAAATGAGTTTATCTTATGTTAGCCAGAGGTTCTCGCGCAAATTTCGCCTCATTGTATTCAACAATAACACTTTTCAACTCCCTTCGAAGCAGAAACGAAAAAATGGTGAACCAAAATCTGTCATTAGTTGACCAAGGTTATAAACTATATGTCTGCAAAATATCATCGAAATCTTTTCCGTCGTTTTTGCCTGAATAAATCAAGAAACATCCAGATATAAAAACATTCCCATTTATATCATTAAGTATGTTGGTTTGTAAGTAGTGAAATATTGTAAAATATGTCAGTTTGATACGTTCGTTCTTTTTCTAGGTTTCCTGGACAAAAACGACGAAATATTAGAAAAACAAAAACACCAGTTAAGAACTGCGAAATCAAACAGAAACAACGGAAACGGCGTGGTGCAGGACACAGCAGGGTTATAGCATTCAAATGTACTGAATGTTCTTATAAAACGAACCATAAGGGAACCTTAAATATTCATGTTTTAAAACACAAAAGTTTAAGCGAAGTACACACGTTCAAATGTGATGAATGTCATTATGTAACGAAATATAAGAACAGCTTAAACAATCATCGTTTAAGACACAAAAGTGTCAACGAAGTTAATACTTTCAAATGTGCTGAATGTCCTTATGTAACGAAACGTCAAGGTGACTTAAACATACATGTTTTGATACACAAAAGTTTCAGCGAAGTTAATACATTCAAATGCGCTGAATGTCCTTATGAGACTAAACATAAGGGGGCTTTAAGAAATCATTCTTTAAAACATAAGAGTTTGAGCGAAGTTCACACTTTCAAATGTGCCCATTGTCTTTATGAGACGAAACATAAAGGGAGCTTAAAAAAACATGTTTTAATCCACCAAAGTTCCAACGACGTTGTCACTTACAAATGTGCTGAATGTCCTTATGAGACGAAACATATGGAAGCCTTAAGAAAACATTTTTTAACACACATGAGTTTGAGCGAAGTTAACAGTTTCAAATGTGCTTATTGTCCTTATGAGACGAAACATAAAGGAAACTTAAAAAAACATCTTTTAAAGCACTGAAGTTTCAGCACTTCAATTTCATGTCCTGGATGTTCGTGTGAAATTAAACGTAACAGTGACTTATGTTTTAAAACAGGCACATTGAAGTGAAATTTACACGTTCAGATGCAAGGCCGTAGCATGAAACATTTTTCAGGATGGGTTGGATAATACGGCCTTGTATGTGTATGTATGTGTGTGTGTGCTGAATATCTATGTGAAACAAAACTTAATTAAGCCTTAAAAAACATTTTTAAGAACACAAACATTTCAACGAAGGTAGTGGTGAATGACTTTATAAAACGAAGTATTAAGGTAATCTAAAAAGTGATGTTTTCCAACACAAATATTTCAGCGATCTTAAAAATACGTATTTTAAATCATTAACGTTTCAGCAATATCTACCCATTAAAATGAACTGAATTTCCTTATTAAAGGAAACATAACGTGATATAAAATAATATGTTTTTTTTAGTTTAAGGTAGTTAACATATTTAAATGTAAATGAAACATAATGAGTTCTGATAAAACAAGTTTTATAACACAAAAGTTTAGGCAACATTTTCCCATTAGACTGTGCTTAATATCAGAAAAATAATTAAACTTTTAATATACATATTATCAAAACATATTCATGTAGCCAAGTTAGCATATTTAGGTAAACAAATTAAATTCTTGTAAAACCAGGTGTACTTGTACTTTTAAGAAACTTATTGAAAGCAAAATATTTTGTTTCAGTCAAATTTGCTGAATATCTTTATGAGATGAAACCAATCTTGAACGTAAAAATGTATATTTGACAATAAAACTAAAGTAAAATTGACCTTTTATAACAGTGAACATAAGATTTTTGAAAGTGAATAAGTACAAATACATAGTGTTTCTAAAATAGGATTCCAGACTTCCGCTATGTATAGAACTCATTAAAATAATTTGCGGGATTTATAAATTCAGAGAAGGTGTATAAGAATAATGTAAGGACTGTAATTTCGGGATTGTTGTCGATAGAGCTTTGTTAGCACGGATATACTCGTATATTCACATAACTATGTATCTATATATACAGGTTGTTTCTAAAATAAGGTTCCAACTTGTGCTGTATATAGTACTCATTAAAATAAGATAAAAAATCCCTATTAACATGTGTCCTAAAACGCACCATTATATGCCCTTAAAAGAGCTAAAACAAAACTGTTTTTTTCTGTTGTTGAGAAATCGGTCGAAAATAATTAGAAAAAAATTATGGGTCTTACATAACTTTTTAGGTTAAATAACATGTGCTACTCCGTTTTTCGACATACAAAACATAAGCGTTCTATTTAGGTTGGTGAGGGGGGTTTTCAGCCCGTATTTTTTTTAATTATTTTTTTACCATTTTCTGTACAGAATTATAAAATCTTAACAATTTTATTTTTGTAAATCTGTAGAGAAACTTGTAAAATATGAAATAAAAATTTCGACCCGAAAACAACCTTCACCAAGCTAAATAGGACGCTTATAATTTGCATGTCGGAAAACGGAGTAGCACATCTTATTTAACGTAAAAACTTATGTAAGACCAATAATACATTTTTTTATATTTATTTTTCACCGTTTTATCAATAACAGGAAAAAAACAGTTTTGTTTGAGCTCTTTTCAGGACATATTACTTGCTAAGGGTGCGTTTTAGGGCACATGAAGAAGTTTGGAACACTATTTTACAAACACCCTATATACTACTAAGTAATTTCTAATGTTTAAATAGGTAAAAAAATTTTTGAATGTTCATTTGTGATTTCTCTCCCTACGGTGATTTTTAAAAAATATATATTCCCAAGTAATTGATAACCAAAGTGTGTTAAAGTACGTAAATTTGAGGAAATTGCCCTAAACACTACTTGCCTTCTAATAGAAAAACTCTGTCGCCGGATTAATTGAGAGAAAGAAGTTCTAAGGACTTTTCAACTAATATGTTAGAATATCCTTCTCGGAGTTGTGTGACGCTTTGATTCTTATCAGGAATCTTTGTCGAACAATGGTTTCTGAAGCCAATTGAAGAAATATTTGTTGGCTTGACTTTTTTGCAATTGTCAGTTGATGGATTTGTCTTTGGGCATGGGCGTACCGAGGGGGGCAGCTCCTCCCGTACCTAAAAAACTTGCCATGAGCCATTGCCCATAACATTGCGAAAGACAGCTCTTCGTCGCGAACATTTGGAAAGTGAGTGAGGTAATAGAAAACAAAGGTTAATTTATATAAGGACGTCAGGCAGTTTTAAGCACCTAAAAATTGGTGACATGACTTTTAAATGAAAAATCCGATATGAGGCTAAATTTTTGAACTGTCATCACCTATATTTAGAAAAGTATCTGCCTAACATGAACTTATTTGCATTAATATATACTTTTATGACATATTATACTTAATATGTTGTTCATGAATTCAATATCTTCATCTGTGCAATTGTCAATCTATACTTATACTTCAGTGCAATTGATGTTCCTAAGTCCTTATGTCATAGGTAAAAATACTGTTGGTGTACTACACATTTTATTCCTAATTAAACAGTTGTCTTTATCCAGAAACTTAAAAGTTTTTATAGGAACGAGTTATAGTTTTACAATAAGACCTTCAAAGCATAGTAAAACATAAATGTATGAGCTTCTGGACAACACGTTACACAAAAAATAGCGACGTAATGTTCATTGATTGAGCAAACAATAATTTGGTCAAGTGCGAGAGATTCGAATATTCCAGTTTCAGACAAACAGGGAATGAGTGTATTTTCTTATACTTACCCTTATATCTTTTAAAGGAAGCGTTTTAAATTTATAAAAAATATACACTTTGATTTTCCAAAAATAGACTTTTTATTTTATCTGCTTTAGGATTAGCTTGATTTTTATCCCAATACATATGTATTTAATTTTCTAATTTGGCCCCCAAAAAGTAACATTACAGTTTTATTTTACTAATAAACTTTCAGAAATGCCTTTTGTAATCTACTGTCTGAGTTTTGAGACTCTGTAGATTGGAAGAAAAACGGCAAAATAGGCCAAAGTTTAAATTATAAATTATTAAATCTGTTATTCAAATTATTTAAAAATATAAATAAAATATATTTTTCAAATTTTAAATAGTGTAGTTTCTAAAGTGGGAATTAAGTCGATGTTTAATATTTTTAATATCTTTTATACAAATGATTTAAAAATATGTTATATTTGTAATTCACATAATGAGCCTTTTATCTGATATATTACATGATGCGTTTGAAAATTGAATCTTTATTTTCCATTTATTTGTATAATTTGTCCCTAAAATTACTATGGGAGTTTTCTAGTAATTTATTTTCCATTTAATTCTATTATTTGGAGGCCAAATAATAGAATTAGGGATTTTTTTTCATATTTTTCCTAGAAACAAAAAAAATGAGGTCTTAGAGTTTGGGGAATAACGGGGAGAATGGGTAATTCTTAAAAAAAAAAATTTAATATATTTTAAAATATTCATTTTAATAGTAACTATACCTTCATACCAAATTTCAACCTCTTCCGTCCAGTAGTTTAGGAGAAAATGGCTGTGATGTGACAGAGGCAGAAATCCTGAGTGATATTATAAGGGTATCCGTATATTGTATATACGGAACTCTAAAAAATGCGGGTTTAACAACAAATGATGCGCTTTTGTAAACACAAAAGAAACAAATGAAAGCGGTTTAGCGGTTGTTACGACCGGAACTATAACTCGCGAAATCGTAAAACAATAACAATAAAAAGCGGCCGTCTTAAGACGGAATCAAAAAGAGAGAAAGTTACCGACCTGGACGGTGGTCACAACACGAATCACAGTTCTTTCTGTGTTTAGAGACAAAAAAATGTACACAAATAAATTAGCATTAGCGAGACGGAGAGTTTTCGAAAAAGGTGCAAAAGTTTAAAAATCATTTGAATATTTCAATCAAACTTAAAAACTAAGAACAAACAAGTGGGGACGCAATAGGTTATGTACGGCAAGGCAAAAATTTTAACTCAATCGGTTCCTCTTTAAGCACCACAACGACGTAAAGAATTAAACAATTATATGTTTCGATACTGTATTTAACGACTGATCTCGTCGGCTTCCCAAAACACCTTCAAAAATCACAGAATTCGAATACCTCATACATCCCTAGCAACGGGGTATTATTTGAGAAATATATTACTTAAAGAAGAACACATTCCTCCCCCTAGGTACTTTCTCTGTTGAGGTTGGCGAATAAGATACCGTGTAACTCTCTGTCCAGAGCTTAGTGAATAAGGGAGTTTCCGCCGGTGTGAGTCCAGCCTTTTATATTACATAGCTATGATTTTTTCCTGTCCATACTACATTTTCCTTCGAGCTGTATTTGTTAGAATTTGTCCGAGCTAGGTTGTTTTTTACCTTTATTGTGCCTGTTAGATGTGCACGAGTGTTCTTTTTGTTTAACACTAGGCAGGTTACTGGCGGTCCAGTTTATCCTAAACATCCGATGGTACATCCACATTTCAAAGACATCAAGGGTCTTTACGATTTCTTATTTTGACGTTCATATTTCGAATACGCATAGAAGTAGCTTCATATAACATTTTAATGTCCTTAGCCTCGTTGGTATTGCTAATTTTGGATGAACCAAGAATTTCCGCATGTTTAGAAAACCAGCCTAAGCCATTTCATTCTTCTTTTGATTTCTCTAGAACGGTCTAAGTGCCTGTTTATTTCTCTGCCCAAATTTATCATTGCGTGATTTCCAGTTGGGCGCCATTAATCATTATGTTGTTGTTATTGTTATGTTAAACTCTACACTAATCTTGTTACTTTTGTCTGTCAGTTATTTCTTTAAGGTTCGCAACTACTATTCAAATTCTGCTAACACCACTGGGTTGTCAGCGTATACTATATTGTTTATGATTTTTCCATTTCCGTTTGCCCGCCCTGGACAATTTTGAAGGGATTTTCTAATTATGTTTTCGGTGTATACGTTGAATAATAATGGCGACAATGTGCACCCCTGCCTAACACCTCTGTGTATGTATACGTATTTTGTCTTGTCCTTTTCTATTCTGAGACAGACTTTATGATTCCAATATCTATTCTTTAGAATGGTGATATGTCTTTCAGCCTAGCCTACTTTAGTGAGAACTTCAAGTAATTGTTCGTGCTGTATTCAATCGAAGGCTTTTTGTAGTCAACGTAGCAAACACACAACTTTCTCTGGACTAAGATACTAAGAAAAGAAAAATCAAAGAAAGCGTCCACGTTGTTAAATTATGCAGAAACTGCAACACCCTGTATACACATGGATGTATCATGGCAACAAATCCTGTCGAATGAATATACTATTGCAAAAAAGTCAAGTCAACTAATATTACTTCAAATTGCTTCCGAAAAACATTGTTCAACAACAATTCCTGGTAAGAAATTGACAGTCGCACAATACATACAATATACATTCGAACATATATAGTAAGATTAGTTGACAAATCCAATTTTCACCAGTAGCTGTAACTATATTGGTGGAAATTACCCATTTTTCAGAGATCACTATAAGAAGAGAAAACTCAAAAGAACAACTAAAATAACAAAAATATGGTATTGTTTTTTTATAAAACTTCCGTAAATTAAGCTTGAAAAAATAGATGAGATATTTAAGTAGTCGCACAATATTTTAAGCAACGTGATAATTGTAATTACACAAAGATGTATTAGTTGTGAAAATATTCCCTTTAAATCACTATTAGGTTTATAGAGTATTGCAATTTTTTAAATTTATTAACTAAATAGGTACACTATTACAGTTTTCTCATTATTTGTTCAATTCTGTATACGTTATGGGACGATGAAAGAAGCTTATTTTTGCATGTATATAATTATTCGCTTTGTTCAAATTTTATGATTGATAAGTAATAAATCAAATATATGCAATTTCCTAAAGTGTCTTGTTTTTTTGAACTACATTGTACCAAGTACTTCACTACTATTGTTGTCCATACTTGAGAACATAAACTGGAAATAATATTATTCTTGAGAACATGAACTGTATATTTAAAAATCCAAATGCATCAATGTCTGGGTCTGATTTCATTTTCAATGGAATTATAATATCTAAATTTGGCAATTTTATGGCATAGTATTTAGATATAAAGGGAACGAATTCGACGTGGCATGCTTTCTATGACCTTAATAATTTCTGCTTGGGAAACATTTCTCCATTCCTCTGATGCTTCTTCCACGAGCTGCTTCCTTTGCAATGGGTTGTTCTGCCTAGCTATTTATCCTACTTTTAATCATTTCCTCCAATGGATTAAGAGGAACAAGCAGGTCTAATTCCACAAACCTCAGACCTGTTAGAGTTTGTCTAATGGGAATCAAGCCAGTTTTCTCTCATCACTTATGATACCTCCCCAAAATGGTACAGTCCCACCTCTGTGTTAGGGGACTGACCGAGTAGCACACGAATTCGTTCCTACTGTGCAATTCTCCACTGCGAAGTCTCTTCCTTATAGTTTCCAGTGAAAGTTACCTCTATAGCTCTGGATGGGATGTTGTGGGATGCCTTCGGGTTGTTTGAACTAAGAAGCGGTCATGGCGTTCGGTAGTACTCTTCCACGACTTCTCCTGGACCTATTCCCAGACATCTTTTATAGCAGGGGTGGCCAACTTGATTAGACCTAAGATCTACTGTTTACTAAGGGAACCTTGTGCGATCTACCAAGTACATACTTCTTGAAATCTTAATTAAAACAGCATAGTTTAGTTTATTTTAGATTTTCTTGGGAATAATACCACATCAGAGTTCAAACTTGTGTATATTTTGAAACGTTTGGTTTTAAAATATACACAAGTTTGAACTCTGATGTGGTATTATTCCCAAGAAAATCTAAAATAAACTAGAAGATGCCACAAATAACATTCAGAAAACAAGCATAGTTTAGTACACAATCATGTATTTTTTATTGGCCAGTCTTAGTAGTTTCACATGTGAGATCGTTTCCTTAAATTTACTCAACATTATATGGGTCCTATATATTAGTGTGAGCATTGCGCCTGAACAGTTTCCATACTTGAGAACGTAAACTGGAAATAACATTATTCTTGAGAACATGGTATATTTAAAAATCCAAATGCATCAATGCCTGTATCTGACTTCATTTCCAATGGAATTATAATATCTAAATTTGGCAGTTTTATGACATATATATATATATATATATATATATATATATATATATATATATATATATATATATATATATATATATATATATATATATATATATATATATATATATATATATATATTTGAATATAAAGGAAAGTAAATATCTCCAAAAATTAAAATTAAAAAAATCTGAAGAGAAGATTTTGGTAGTTTAATAGTCAGTATTACTAATTCTAGAACGAGTTCGACATGGCATACTTTGTACGAGCAGTGATGGATTACCGCCTAGGCCCGTGAGGCCCGGGCCTAGGGCGGCACAATGTGGGGGGCGGCAAATTTTTCAGAATATCAAAATTTTAAATCTGATATAATGTAACGACAATACATTTTAAGGATTTATTCTGATTTTTTATATATAAATTTACCAATAAATTTCTATGAAATAGAATATAATTCATTTTCTGATTAACTTTTTTATTCATGAGTGCAATACTGATAGATAATGTTTTATAACAGAAATAATTGAATATTGAAAATGTGTTTTTGAATAATTTTCAAAGCTCTGTTGACTTTTTGAATAAGAGGACTGTCATTTAGAGGACATTCAGAACGAATTGGAAATCCCCATAATGGAAATTTTTTAGGTTCAGTCGAGCTTCTTGCTGAATTTGATCCGTTTTTATCAGAACATTTAAAATTATATGCGCACCCTGACCGTGGAAATACTTCGTATTTATCTAAGATAATCTACGAAGAAATTATATTATTAATTCAAAATAAAGTATTGCAACATATTTCTAAAGAAGTGCAATCTGCTAAGTATTTTGGTGTAATTGTGTGATAAACAATTTTCTGACTATGAAAAAAAAAGCCAAAGCACTATCTGGAGTTCAAAATTATTACCACTATGACACCCGTCGTAAAAAAACCCGAAAACTTCAGGCTGACGAGTCACGGGAAAATGAAAGAACAGCTTTATCTGGAGAAGAAAATTTTCGAACCAACGTCTACTATCCAATTTTAGATACTTTAAGTGTACAATTGACAGGACGTAAAAGTGCTTATTATAATCTTTACGAAAAATTTAATTTTTTTAACAATTTATATGAAATAGATACCAATGAATTAAAAAATCGCGCAGATGAATTAGTTACTAACTATCCAAATGATTTGGAAGAGACTTTCGCGAATGAATGTATTCATTTGCACTGTCAGCTCAAAGATTCTCTAATGAACACGAAAGATATTCGTTCCGTGCAAGGAATATACAATTTTTTGCATTCTCAAAATCTTCAAGATGTTTATCCAAATGTAGACATTGTTCTACGTATTTTTTTGAGTATTCCGGCTATGAGCTGTTCAGGAGAAAGATCTTTTTCCACCTTGAAAAGAGTAAAAACGTATTTACGCGCAAGTATGGGCCAAGAGAGACTCAATGCTTTAGCACTACTGTCAATTGAAGCTCAACTAGTTCAAGAAATTGATTACAACGACATAGTTGATGATTTTGCTCAGACGAAAGCCAGAAAGAAGATATTTAAAAATTAAGTTATACATTATAGTTTAAGAAACTGACTGTTATTTATGTTGTTAATATTTATTTGTATTGTTTATCAATTATACTTTTATGAAATAAATATTATATCTAAATAATATGAACGGTCTCAAAGAAATAAAATTTTATCCTTTAAAAAGGGCGGCTAATCACACAGGGCCTAGGGCGGCAAAATACTTAATCCGCCACTGTGAACGAGTATGACCTTAATAATTTCTCTTTGGGAAACATTTCTCCATTTCTCTGATGCTTCTTCCGCGGGCTGCTTGCTTTGCGATGGGTTGTTCTGCCTAGCTCTTTATCCTACTTTTAATCATTTGCCGCAAGTGTTCAATGGATTAAGATTCGGGGAACAAGCAGGAGGTTCCAAAACAGTCACTGCTTTCTCGCAGCTGTTCTGGCTACAACTTTTAGCACTAATTTCATACACCTCAGACCTGTTAGAGTTTGTCTAATGGAAATAAAGCCAGTTTTCTCATCATTTATGATACCTCCCCAAAACGGTACAGTCTCTGTGTTTGGGGACCGATCGAATAGCACACGAATTCGTCTTCTACTGAACAATTCTCGACTGCAAAGTCTTTTTCTTATAGTTTCCACTGAAAGTTACCTTTATAGCTCTGGATGGGATGTTGTGGGATTTCTTCGCTTTGTTTGAACTAAGAAGCGGTCATAGCGTTCTGTAGTACTCTTCCAAGACTTCTCCTGGACCTATTTCCAGACATCTTTTATATGTTTTTGAACAATCCGTTGTGCAATTCCGACCGTTCGTGCAATTTCCCATGCATCATACCCTAACTGACAGAGCAATAATTATTCCTCTTTGGATTTTTGATATAATATAAATCAAAATTTACAGATAATATCTAACCGTAATGATCAATGAAAAAGTTCATCTTACTGTAATGGTTTGCCTCACTTAAGGTACCCCGCACAGTATTGAAATCCAGGTAAAATGGTTGACAATCTGAATGCCAATTTTTTTCTTTTCTATATTTTCTACAGATGTCTTCGGTAGATGATTATTTCAAATAGCTAAAAGCAAACAACTAGTTGCCAGTTTTTAATACTTAAATATGCAACCATAATTTCCCAAGCAAAGCAGCTATTAGCTTGCGCGCGCCAAGTTAAATACGTGGCAAATAAAAAATTGCAAAGAAACTAAATCCCTAGATAAATATAAAAAACAATTTATAGCTGAAATCAACCAACAAGCCGATTTCCAGGTGGGCTGAAAAGGAAATCAATGAACATAATGAGCTGAATTTGTTTAGAAATTAAAAGTTACGGTAATTAAGAAAATTTAAAACCAGGGTGTATTAAGGAAGGTGGGCGGACGAAGTTTTTAGAAGCGGACACACACTTTGCACAGTACCGTAAACGGCCAAAAGACGGAGCTGCAAATAATGTCATACAGCACGCGCGTTGTTTTCAATTACTGGTAAAAGGTATAAAGTAGCACAGATCATACAGAGAGAATTATAAAAATGTTGCAGTGAGATTTGAGACGTTGTATTCTATTAGATTAATTATCATATATCTTTGATCAATTAACTCTATATACTTCGGGCAGCAGGCATTTGTTGCCAGTAGAATGCGTCGAATTCCTGAGAACCTAAAGAACTCAGACTTATTAAATTTACAATGAAATTTTTTGTCTAAAATAAACCAAGTACAATTATAATGATTGTATTCGTCTAGTTCCAGCAACTAATATTGGAAAGCAGTATATTGAGAATTTCAGTGTCAAAGTTAATGTTAATTTTTGTAAGAGAATGGTCTAAGAACATATTTGGTGTTAACAAACATTTTGTATACCAAAAAATGTGCCTTTAATTAGAAAATATTTTAATAAATGTTCAGAAGAAATAAGAAAATTTAATAATCACCAATAGTTATCATATGATTAATATTTTCAATTTTAGGTTAAATGCTTTCAATTTAGGAAAGAAATTGTGAGAAGTGATGGTACTTTAGATTGAGCCTAATACATATAAAGAAAACCAAAATCTGTAAAGCATATAGATGTGCTTTATTTACAATGAAACAGTCTAAAGAGTAGAGAATTTACTTTGCATTTCTAATTACAAAATTTGGACCAGTGCAGCCACTCTTTTTTAAAAAATAAATCAATTGGTAAAACTGATTATAACAATTAGTCTTTAGATAGTTTTTATTTATTCAACACATCAAAGAGACAAAACCCTATTCTTAGCTCCATCTTCAGCATAGACAGAGAATAAGAAGAAGAAGTTTGTAAATATATAATCAAAATGTACTTTACTTGAATGCCATTAATTATGCAAATATACACAGAAAGGCTTACAAAACATGGGTTAAAAACTATCAATGAAAACCCACCACAAATAAATTACATAGGAAATTCGCAAAAGAATTTCTTAAAATACATTAACTATTCTTTCAAAGGTAAATCAAAACCAGCATTTTTTTGTTATAAAAACTCAAATATTTGGATTTTGCAGAAACCACTATAATGCTGTCTTAGTATTTTTCGAGTAAAAAATTATGGGGGTGGAATTAGGTCGATGGCTGTTTTTCTCTTGGAATTTTAAAATATTCCACTGGTTTAAACGTTAAGCTAACAGGGGTGGATTTATAGGTAAAAAAATGATAGCATTAAAAAATAGTAAAAAATTATGGCACAGTTATTTTGGATTCAGCTATAAAGTCCCCGCTACCTTAACGGACCTGAGATTCACCCGCAAATAACATGCAACATTATATGGATATATTTAAAATAAGAACTCGTCTTATATTGAATGACCTTTCTTTGTATACCCTTTGTACATATACTGCTACAAATGCTTTACCCTGTATACAAACACATCCTGTATACAGATACCCCATATGTTAACATCCTATATACTCTGTATACTGTATTATGTATACTTATATCCCGTACCTATCCTACCGCGTATTCACGTTGTATACGTTCCCCCTGTACACATACACTCTGTTTATTATATCTCTGTGCACTTATACTCTGTGTACTTACACCCCGAATGTACTACTGCCTCTACTTCTCCCTCTGCATACTGACCCTGTGTACTTACATTCTATCTACTGCTGCCATGTATACTTACACCCTGTAAACTTACACTATGCATACTTGTAACACTTAGTATATAACACACTGTGTACTGCGCTCCCGCCCAAACACTGCCAGCAAAGATGGATGTGCTCATTGCTGACAAAATCAAAGGGCGTCGTCTGATGCTCTTATCCCGAATATTCCCCTGTATACGTACACTCTGTTTACTACCACTCTATATATTTACGCCTTGTAAAGTTACGCACTGTATACCCTCTATGCTACTCCATTTATTTAACCCAGATATACTTACACCTAAATTAGTAACACCCTGTATATTGGGCCCCTACCCTAACACGAAATCACTCCACCATTTTCTCGCTTCTGTCTCGAAAGGGTTGAAAAGTGTGTTATTGTGGAATACAACGAGTCGAAATTTGCGAGAGAACCGCGTAGCTAACATCTCGTTTATTTTCCGAAAACAAATGTTTGCTGCTATTTCGTCGCCTCTGCAATGTTCACTAAATGAATTCTATGATGCAACCAAAATACAATAGGCATAAAGGTCGCATCTGGCCAAAGTGTTGAGATAAGAAGGTGATCCTGTAAGGAAACGTAACAATATGCCACTTTCTTCTCACTTCTTCCAACCGGAAGAATAAAAGTTGATATTAAGAGTAGACCACAAAAAATTGACATAAGATTTGTATTTGAAGACGCGAGATGTAAGACCGACATCTAGGATTTTCAAGAGAATCAGTACACAGAGGTTCCGAATCTGGAGCCGTTCCGTGCAATTGCTGTTCTCCCTTAACTCCTAGGACAGAATGTCACGATAAAATTTTCAGGTTACTTCACCTGTCAGAGATATTGAATACTCTCTTCGAGGTGTCATTCCTTTGTACGCAAGACAATATATATTATATTCAATTGTGGGAAGCGCAACTTAGAAGGTTCCCGACCAGAAACACTAAACTAAAATGTAAACAAGTTTTTCTTATATTAACCAGGCGGCTCTTTCACAAATTTCGGCTCATTGTACTTGACAATAATACACTTTTCAACATCTTTCGAGACATAAACGAGAAAAAGGTGGACCAAAATCTGTCATTAGTTGACGTTCTAATTGCCAATATATCAAGGTTATAAACTATACAGGATGAGTTTTTTTTATTTGATTTGAGCAATGGTTAAATTGGGGAAGATTTGCAGTTTTACTGGCCCAATTTAATGACACTTTCGGATTTTTGTAAAAAGTCATGGCTTACTAGATATTTTGAAAAAACGAAATTCTGTCGATTTAGTCAAATCCCTCCAGCTCCTTTGTTTTTGACTTTATAGAAAAAGTGTAATTATCAAAATTGAAGGGAATTGTATCCCGAATATGATTGTGATATCCTCGTTTGTGTGACAGCTCTCGTTTTCGATATATGACACAAACTTATCTTTTTTTGAATGGAAACCATAGTTGGCTATAACCTCAAAAAATCGGACATTTTTAGAGCTTTTCAACGATATAATACTCGATATAGTTATTCATAAAAATAACGGAGTTATGGATGCTTTTCTCTCTTATTTTCACTTTTAACATAGTTAGCCATGAAATAGATTGATTTATTAATAACTGTTCCAAAAAACATTGAACGATTTTTTTATTAGGTATATCAGATATAACAAAAAACTAAATAAGTAGGTACTTACTAAAAACTTAAAAAATTAAAGTGCATAATAATGGTTACAATTTATGTTCGAAAAGTCCACCATTGTTATTTAGACAAAAGTTACATCTTTTTAAAATTGACATTACCGCTTTCCTCACAGACCGCCTATCACTTCTTCAATTGCTTGTAATACCGCCTCCCTTAGGTCACCAAATGTCTCATACTTTCTTTTGTATACTTTGTTTCTTAGCGCACACCATAAATAGACGTCTATAACTGCCAAATCGGGAGATCGGGGTGGCCATTCGCGTGGGCCAAGAGTTTGGATAGATATTATCTAAGTGTTGTCTTACTAATAACGAGTTATGAGCAGGTGCTCCATCATGTTGGAACCACTCAATTTTTAAACGACTTCTCAAATTCAAATTATGCAACATGTCTTGAAAAGAGTATTGCAAGAAATGCCCCAGAATACCACACAAATACCCTATGATACCATACCAAACAGTAAAACCAAATTTTATCTGGGGTCGTCTTTGTTCTACATGGAAAGGGTTTCCTTTGGCCCAGATATGCTCATTGTGTCTACTGAACATACCGCATTTAGTAAATCTAATTTCATCTGACCATAACACCTTTAATGCAAACTGTGGATTGTCAAGGCACATGTCTCTGAACCATGTACAAAACATAATACGTCGATGTTCGTCACCAGCATGCAAAGTTTGAGAAACTGAAAGTTTGTACGGGTGGAACTTGTGCGCTTTCAGTACCTTAACTACAGTTCGTTGAGATGTGCCAGCTTCTGCCGCAATCTCACGAGTTGATGTAGATGGATTTTGATTTACCAATGCCAAAACATTTATTTGTGCTGCGTCGTTAATTTGATTACGTTCCTTTGGTGGTTTAGTGAAAGATCCATATCTGCGTAGACTATCGTAAAGCCTCTTAAATGTACATAGAGTGGGTAGACGACGATTAAAATATCTATGAAAGTATTCCTAAGCTGCACGAACTGAATTTTCATTGCATATGATATAACATTCCACCACATTCAGTTTTTCTTCGTCAATTGAAAACAATCTTTTTCATGGCTACCTACGTTAAAAGTGAAAATAAGATAGAAAAGCATCAATAACTCCGTTATTTTTATGAAAAACTATATCGAGTATCACAGCAAACTATGGTTTCCATTCAAAAAAAGATAAGTTTGTGTCATATCTCGAAAACGAGAGCTGTCACGCAAACGCGGACATGACAATCATATTCGGGATACAATTCCCTTCAATTTTGATATTTACACTTTTTTATAAAATCAAAAACAAAGGAGCTAGAAGGATTTCACTAAATTCGACAGAATTTCGTTTTTTCAAAATATCTAGTAAGCCATGACTGGAATGTCTTCGATGCACATTACATATAATATTCAAAAAAATGTATAAATTAGATGTTGCGGTTTTAGTTCAATGCTGGTTCAATGCAAGTATATAATTGACGAAGGACCTTTAGCGGAACAATCAATAAACACGTGCCGTCACATAAACGAATCATCAAGTAAAAGTTATCACTAACCTTTTACGTCGAAGCTCTGCGTTTTCTTGGTTCTTCTTTCTTCAGAGGCTAGCCCCGTAACAGCACGAACAGTTTTATAGAGCTTCGTCTGGACAACAAGTTACACAAAAAATAGCGACGTAATGTTCATTGATTGAGCAAACAAAAATGCGGGTTTAACAACAAATGATGCGCTTTTGTAAACACAAAAGAAACAAAATGAAAGCGGTTTAGCGGTCGTTACGAACGGAGCTACTAACTCGCGGAATCGTAACACAAAAACAACAAAAAGCGGCCGTGTCTTCAGACGGAATCAAAGCGTCCGGAAAGTTCGGAGTACAATACACGACTCTCCCAAGCGTCCAAATAGCTTGGGATCCAAAACACGAATGTGAATACTGCCTATATTTTACACGCAAAAAACACTTACTATTAGCATTAGCGCGACGGAGTGTTTTAGAAAAGGTGCAGAAGTTTAAAAATCAATGAAGTAATTCAATCAAATTGAAAACAATACACTAAACAAATTGCGGGAATGCACCAATGACTTTTTACAAAAATCCGAAGTGTCGTTAAATCAGGCCAGTAAAACTGCAAACTTTCCCAATTTAACCATTGCTCTATCTCCGCTAATTTCCGAGATTCTCATACTGATCATAAAAAAAACTCACCCTGTATATGTGCAAAATTTCATCGAAATCGTTTCCGTCGTTTTTGCGTGATTATATAAGAAACACCAAATATAAAACATTCACATTTGTATTATTTAGTATGTTGGTTTATGAGTAATGAAATATTGTAAAATATTTAAGTTTAATACCGTCGTTCTTTTTCCAGGTTTCCTGGACAAGAATGGCAAAATATTAGAAAAACAAAAACACCAGTTAAGAACTGCGAAATCAAGCGGAAACAACGGAAACGGCGTGGTGCAGGACACAGCGGGGTTATGACATTCAAATGTACTGAATGTCCTTATAAAACGAATCATAAGGGAACCTTAAATACTCATGTTTTAATACACAAAAGTTTACACGAAGTTAACACGTTCAAATGTGATGAATGTCCTTATGAGACGAAACATATGGGCGCCTTAAAAAAACATTTTTTAACTCACATGAGTTTGAGCGAAGTTAACACTTTCAAATGTGGTCATTGCCCTTATGAGACGAAACATAAAGGGAACTTAAAACAACATCTTCTTTTAAAGCACTAAAGTTTCAGCGAAGTTAACAAATTCTAATTGTAGTGAATATCTTTAGGAGACGAAACAGTAACATGTTTCTATGAAACGAAACGTAACGAATATCTATATATATCTAGGTGAAACGAAACTTAAATGGGAGTGAAAATAGTTTTTCTTTTTAATAAACGGTTTTATAAACAACTTATTTTCAAATAGAAAAAACTAATTATTACAATTAGATTCGAACTAGACAAAAGCTACTAACAGAATGAATTCTCTACTACATAAAAGCGACAATATAAAAACGATGATTCAGCAAGTTGTCCGTGAAGCGGCATTAATTTATATGCGAGTAAGTGTTATAAATTATTTAACTTGCGCCTTAAAAAGCATGTTTAAGAACGCAAATGTTTCAACGAAGGTAACAAACTCAAATGTAGTGAATGACTTTATAAAACGAACCGTAAAGGGAGTAAAAAAATTGATGTTTTTCGAGACTAATGTTTCAGCGAATTTTACACTTTTACGTTTTTGAATCTCCTATCAAAACGAATCATATATCTTAAAAATACGTATTTTAAATCAATAAGGGTTCAGCGATGTTTACTATTAAATTGAACTGTATTTTCTTATTAATGTAAACACAACGGGCTATTAAAAATATATGGTTTTAAAATTGCTAAAGCTTAGACTAGTTAACATATTTAAATGTACTGAATGTAACGTAATAGGAACTTTAAAAAAGTATTGTTTAAAATTGCAAATATTTCAGCTAAATTCAAATAAACTGAGTTCATATATAATGGGTTCTTATAAAACATGTTTTATAACACAAAAGTCTAAGCAATAGAATGAGCTTAATGTTTACAAAAATTTATGAAATTATTAATATGCATATTCTTAAAACATATTCTTGTTAATTTGGCCTTTTATAAAAGTATATGGATCTTGTGGAGACACAAATGTGAACATAAGAATTCTAAAAGTGAATAAGCACAAAAAGCTAAGTAATTTCTAATGTTTAATGATTAAATAAATTTTTTTATTTTTCATATGGGATTTCTGTCCTTTACGGTGATTTTTAACTGACTTCCAAAAAGAAGGAGGTTATCAATTCGTATGCAACTTTTTTTTATGTATGTCGAGCGATTATTCAAAAACGGCATCGGCAATTTTGATGATTTAAACTGCATTATATTAAGGAACATTACAAAAAGGTCCCATATAATTGTCTATAACATGAGATTTACTGTTTTCTAGAAAATCAGAAAAAAAAGTAAATAAGTGATTAGATTTCAGCGATTTTCAATGAATCTTCACTGTTTTCTCTAAAACTGCTCACGCAATTTGAATATTATAAATTATATTATACAAAGATATGTTCCAGCTTGATTCCGTATATTTTTCTATAACGTAAAACATACCATTTTTCAGAAAATCGGAAAAAAAATATACGCACAAAAACTGTAAACATCATGGTAAATATCAAATTTTAATAATATAAATCTAGTTTAAATGTCAAGATGTGCCATGAAAGTATGTCGTACAGGGTGTTTGAAAATGATTTTCATTTTGATGCTTATGAAGTCAGTTTATTTTAGAAACGAAGTTAAGTTGTAGTCGCGTGAAATTGCAGAAAATATTCCATTCGCTTATTAAAACGAAAATTATTACGGCGATCTCTTCTGTATGGAATACTATGTGTGCGTGCGTGCATGTAATATTAGGTGGTACATAATCAGTTGTATACATAGGATGGTTGAAATATAAGTTAGAATTGAATTAGTTTTGCAGGGTGGTTCTAAAAATATTGCATTGGGTAGCACATATGTAGTTGCGTGGTTGAAATAAGAATGGACCAAAACTATAGTTATATAGAGTGGATATTTTCGTTATAGAACGGAGAATAATGACAGTTATAGAAAAGGATGGTTGAACTATAAGGTCGAGTATAATTACAGTTATACAGGGCGGTTTAAAAAAGTTATATAGTTTGGAACATAAGTTGTTGCTAATACAAGGTGTTTGAAGTAAGGGTGGGGTAAAATTGTTATTTAAGCATAAGCAGTTAGGATATTTGAATTATAGGACGTAGGACGGGGTATAATTATAGACATGGGTTAAAAATTTTTAGAAGTAGTTGCATATACCGCGTGATTGAAATAAATGGTAGAGTAAATTTATAGTCATAAAATGTGGTTCAAAACAGTGAATTTGATTATATAGGGTAGACCATGAGCAGTTGCATAAATGGAATACTAGACATATGGGGCGAAGTAAAATCATTGGTATACAGGAATAATTTAAACAATAGAAAAATAGAAAGAGTCAATAGTGTGGAGAGGATTTGTACTTATATTATGTAATATTGAGTTGAGTTAAATTATACTTGTACTGGATGATTCACAAAATGAGAGCCCAATAAATTATATAGGAGTGACCAGTACACAGAAGCATAAAGAGTGTGAATGCAATATAGAGTGAATTAGTTATATTTATAGAAAGTGGTCCAAATAATAAAACAAATAAAAAAGTTAAAATATATTTGGAAAATATAGACAAAGAATAAAAATTAGAGAGAGAGAGAAAAAGAGAGAGAGAAAGAGAAATAAGAATACGCTAAAATTTCCAATTGAATTGTACCTTAATTATATCAGATAAATAGTGATTGATTGCACACAGTTTCTAAACTGTTTTTATTTTAAGTCAGCTGAACTCGGTTCTTTTTTAAATATAAATTACTCAGAAATCACTATAAGAAGAAAAAACTGAAAAGGACAACTAAAATAACAAAAATATCCTATTGTTTTTTTATATAAAACTTACGTAAATTAAGCTTGAAAAAATATTGAGATATTGAAGTAGTCGCACAATATTTTAAGCAATGTGATGATTGTAATTACACAAAGATGCTTCAGTTGTGAGTTATTAACTAAATATACTATTAGAGTTTTCTCAATATTTGTTCAATTTTTTATACGTTATGCGACGATGAAAGAAGGTTATTTTTGTATGTATATAATTATTCGCTTTGTTCAATTTTGTGATTGTTAAGTAATAAATATATGCAACTTCTAAAGTGTCTTGTTTTTTTGAACTACATTGTACCAAGTACTTCACTACGATTGTTGTCCATACTTGAGAACATAAACTGGAAATAACATTATTCTTGAACATGAACAGTATATTTTAAAAATCCAAATGCATAATGTCTGGGTCTGACTTCATTTTCAATGGAATTTTAATATCTAAATTTGGCAATTTTATAGCATAGTATTTAGATATAAAGGGAACGAATTCGACGTGGCATGCTTTCTATAACCCTAATAATTTCTCCTTGGGAAACATTTCTCCATTCCTCTGATGCTTCTTCCGCGAACTGCTGCCTTTGCGATGGGTTGTTCTGCCTAGCTGTTTATCCTACTTTTAATCATTTCCCGCAAGTGTTCAATGGATTAAAAACCAAGTAACAAGCACATCATTCCAAAACAGTCACTGCTTTCTCGTCTTAACAATTTCTCGCAGCTCTGCTGATTACAGGTTGTAGCTCTAATTCCACATACCTCAGACCTGTCAGAGTTTGTCTAATGGGAATCAAGCCAGTTTTCTCTCATCACTTATTATATCTTCCCAAAACGGTACAGTAGCTCTGGATGGGATGCTGTGGGATTCCTTCGGGTTGTTTGAACTAAGAAGCGGTCATGAGGTTCTGTTGTACTCTTCCACGACTTCTCCTGGACCTATTTCCAGACATCTTTTATAGGTTTTTGAACAATCCGTTGTGCAATTCCGACCGTTCCTGCAATTATATAATAATAATATGTTTGTTATTTTCTTCAATTCCTAGGGTAAATTTGATAGTTGGCTCTTTGTTATTTATGTCATTTAATAATTTATCCAGTTCTTCAAGATTGTGTTCCCAAATTACGAAAATGTCGTCAACGTAACGCCACCAAATTAAAGGTTTATTTTCTTTTGATAAAATTACTTGTTGTTCAAAGTTTTCCATAAATATGTTACTTAATGCTGGTGAGAGACAAGAACCCATGGCCATGCCAAAATCCTGTTGGTAAAAGTCATCGTTTAATTGAAAGTATGTAGTTTTGGTACAATATGTTAGTAGATCCATTATTGTATCAATTGATAACTGAGTTCGTTGATTTAATAAAAAGTCTCGTTCTAGTAGTTGTTTTACTATTGGAAGTGTTTTGGAAACAGGAACATTGTTATAAAGATTTACTATATCAAAACTTGCTATTGTAAAGGTATTTTTGTATTCTATATGAGACAGTTTTTCCAAGAAAAACGTCCAAAGTGGTATAAGATATAAAGCAGCACAGATCATATAAGAGAATTATAAAAATGTTCCAGTGAGATTTGAGACGTTGTATCCTATTATATTAATTACCAAATATCTTTGGTCAATTAACTTTATATACTTCGGGCAGTAGGCATTTTGTATAAAACAAACCAAGCACAATAATATTGACCTTATTCGTCTAGTTGGAGCAAATAATATTGGAAAGCATTATATTCAGAATTTTAGTGTCAAAGTTGATGTTAATTTTTCTACGAGAATACTCTAAAAACATATTTGGTGCTAACAAACATTTTTTATACCAAAAAAAAGTTCCTTTAATTAGAAAATATTTTAACAAAGGTTCAGAAGAAATAGGTAAGTTAATCACCAATCGTTATTATATGATTATTATTTGCAATTTTAGGATAAGTACTCTCAATTAAAGAAAGAAATTGTGAGAAGCCATGGAACTTTAGATTGAGCCTAATACACAGAAAGAAAACCGAAATCTGCACAATCTTTAGAGAGTGTTTATTTATTCAACACATTAAAGAGAGAAAACCCTATTCTTAGCACCATCTTCAGCATAGACAGAGAAGTGTGCAAAGTTTGTAAATATATACTTAATAAGAATGTATTTTACTTGAATTCCATTGATTATGCAAATACACACAGAAGGGTTTACAAAACAAGGGTTAAAAACTATCAATGAAAACCCACCACAAATAAATTACATAGGAAATTCTCATAAGATTTTCTTAAAATACATTAACTATTTCTTTGAAGGTAAATCAAAACCAGCATTTTTTTGTTAGAAAAACCCAAATATTTGGATTGTGCGGAAACCACTATAATCCTGTCTTAGTATTTTTCGTGTAAAAATTATGGCTGTGGAAGTCGATGGTTGTTTTTCTTTCGTAATTATAAAATATCTGGCCAACTTAAATATTAGTAAACGTGGTAGGCGTTACTGGGGTAGGTTAGAGGTAAAAAAAAATTGTGAAAAGTTAGTAAAGGATTATGGCATAGGTTATTTTGGATTATAATCCCCTTGCTAGGTGAACGGACTAATTATTATGGGTTGTTCGTGTATGAGGGCTGTTTTTCCGAAAACAACTATATCCTGTCTGGATATGTATGGATGTGCTCATTGCTGATAAAATCAAAGGGCATCGTCTGATGCTCTTATCCTGAATATTCCCCTGTATACGTACACTCTGTTTTCTACCACTCTATATATTTACGCCTTGTAAAGTTACGCACTGTATACCCCCTATGCTACTCCATTTATGTAACCCAGATATACTTATACCTAAATTAGTAACACTCTGTATATTGAGCCCCTACCCTAACACGAAATCAGTCCACCATTTTTTCGCTTCTGTCTCGAAAGGGTTGAAAAGTGTGTTATTGTGGAATACAACGAGTCGAAATTTGCGAGAGAACCGCGTAGCTGACATAAAAAAACTCGTTGGTCATTTTCCCAAAAAAAAAAAATTTACTCCCATTTCCTCGCCTCTGCAATGTTGACCAAAATACAATAGGCATAAATGTCGCATCTGTCCAAAGTGTTGAGATAAGAAGGTGATCCTGTAACGAAACGTAAACAATATGTCACTTTCTTTTCGCTTCTTCCAACCGGAAGAATGCAGTTGATATTAAGAGTAGACCACAAAAAATTGACACAAGGTTTATAACTGCCTAGTAAGAATCTTTCAATTTCAATTTTTTGGGAACTACTCTCTATACTCTCTTCGAAGACAATATATACAAAAAATCCTAGATGTCGGTCTTTACATCTCGCGACTTCAGACTACGCTCTATATCAAATTTCATTCTTCCAGTTCACAAAAGTGAGAAACTCGCAAATATAAAAAAGTTTTTCTTATATTAACCAGGGGGTTCTTTCGCAAATTTCGACTCATTGTATTCGACAATAATACACTTTTCAACACCTTTCGAGGCAGAAACAGGAAAATGGTGGACCAAAATTATAATGGGTGAGTTTTTTTTGATGATCAGTATGGGGATCTCGGAAACTAGCGGAGATAGAGCAATGGTTAAATTGGGTAAGATTTTCAGATTTACTGGCCCAATTTAATGACACTTTCGGATTGTTGTAAAAAGTCATGGCTTCTAGATATTTTGAGAAAACGAAATTCTGTCGATTTAGTCAAATCCCTCTAGCTCCTTTGTTTTTGATTTTATAAAAAAAGTGTATATATTAAAGCTGAAGGAAATTGTATCCCGAATATGATTGTCATGTCCTCGTTTGCGTTACAGCTCTTGTTTTCGAGATATGACACAAACTTATCTTTTTTTGAATGGAAACTATAGTTGGCTATGACCTCAAAAAATAGGACGTTTTTAGAGCTTTTCAACAATATAATACTTGATATAATTATTCATATGATGTAACATTCCACCATATTCAGTTTTTCTTCGTTAGAATATTCAATTTTATCACGAAAACTTGTCAATATCGACGGTCAGTTCAGCACTACTAATGGAATTACTCTCAAATGAGGAAACGTCAAAGTGAAAACAATCTTTTTCATGGCTACCTACGTTAAAAGTGAAAATAAGAGAGAAAAGCATCCATAACTCCGTTATTTTTATGAATAACTATATCGAGTATTATATCGTTGAAAAGCTCTAAAAATGTCCGATTTTTTGAGGTCATAGCCAACTATGGTTTCCATTAAAAAAAAAAGATAGTTCGGGTCATATCTCGAAAACGAGAGCTGTCACGCAAACCAGGACATGACAATCATATTCGGGATACAATTCCCTTCAATTTTGATATTTGCACTTTTTTATAAAATCAAAAACAAAGGAGCTAGAGGGATTTGACTAAATCGACAGAATTTCGTTTTTTCAAAATATCTAGTAAGCCATGACTTTTTAGAAAAATCCGAAAGTGTCATTAAATTGGGCCAAGAAAACTGAAAATCTTACCCAATTTAACCATTGCTCTATCTCCGCTAGTTTCCGAGATCCCCATACTGATCATCAAAAAAAACTCACCCTGTATAAGAAACACCAAATATAAAAACAGTCACATTTATATTATTAAGTATGTTGGTTTATAAGTAGTGAAATATTATAAAATATTTAAGTTTAATACCGTCGTTCTTTTTCTAGGTTTCCTGGACAAAAACTGCGAAATATTAGAAAAACAAAAACACCAGTTAAGAACTGCGATATTAAACAGAAACAACGGAAACCGCGTGGTGCAGGACACAGAAAGATTATGGCGTTCAAATGTACTGAATGTCCTTATAAAACAAACCATAAGGGAACCTTAAATATTCATGTTTTAAAACACAAAAGTTTAAGCGAAGTTAACACGTTCAAATGTGATGAATGTCCTTATGAAACAAAATATAAAAAGAGCTTAAGCAATCATCTTTTAAGGCACAAAAGTGACAACGAAGTTAAGACTTTCAAATGTACTGAGTGCCCTTTTGTAACGAAACGTCATGGTTACTTAAACAAACATGTTTTGATACACAAAAGTTTCAACGAAGTTAACACATTCAAATGCGCTGAATGTCCTTATGAGACGAAACATAAAGGGTGTTTAAGAAATCATTTTTTAAAACATAAGAATTTGAGCGAAGTTCACACTTTCAAATGTGCTCATTGTCCTTATGAGACGAAACATAAAGGGAACTTAAAAAAACATGTTTTAATTCACCAAAGTTTCAGCGACGTTATCACTTACAAATGTGCTGAGTGTCCTTATGAGACGAAACATATGGGAGCCTTAAGAAAACATTTTTTATCACACATGAGTTTGAGCGAAGTCAACACTTTCAAATGTGGTCATTGTCCTTATGAGACGAAACATAATGGGAACTTAAAAAAACATCTTTTAAAGCACTCAAATTTCAAGGAAGTTAACAAATTCTAATTACACCAGTCAAGAGAGATTTTTAAGTGACATAAAATTCAAGAGCAAACCGCTTATGCCATCATATTAGTAATAGTTAATAGACAATAACTGACGTGATTTTAACAGCAACTAAAGATTCAGCGAAGTTAACAAATACTAATTGTAGCGAATATCTTTATGAGACGAAACAGTAACATGTTCAAATCTGCTGGATGTTCCTATGAAACGCAACGTAACGGAGACGTAACATGTTTTAAAACACACATTTAAGTGAAATTTATACGTTCAGATGTGCTGAATATCTATGTGAAACAAAACTTAAGTGCGCCTTAAAAAGCATGTTTAAAAACTCAAATATTTCAAAGAACCTAACAAATTCAAATGTAGTGAATGACTCTGTAAATCGAAGCGTAAAGGGAGCCAAAAAATTTATGTTTTTCAAGACAAATGTTGCAGCGAATTTTACACTTTTACGTTTTTTGAATCTCCTATCACAACGAATGATATGAGATCTTAAAAATACGTATTTTAAATCAATAAGCGATGTTACCCATTAAATTGACCTGTATTTTCTTATTAAAGGAAACATAACGGGCTATTAAACAAATAATGTTTTAAAACTGCTAAAGCTTAGGCTAGTTAACAAATTCAAATGTACTGAATGTAACATAATAGAAACTTTAAAAAAGTATTGTTTAAAATCGCAAATATTTCAGCTAAGTTCAAATAAACTGAGTTCATATATAATGGGTTCTTATAAAACATATTTTAAAACACAAAAGTCTAAGCAATGTTTTCCCAATAGAATGTGCTTAATGTCAGAAAAATAATGAAATTATTAATATACATATTTTTAAAACATATTCATGTCCATTTGACCTTTTATAAAAGTATATGGATCTTATGGACACACATATGTGAACATAAGAATTTTAAAATGAATAAGCACAAATATGGGCTAAGTAATTTCTAATGGTTAAGGAGGTAAATAGCTTCTTTTATTGTTCATATGGGATTTTTAAAAAATATATAAATTATGTAATTGATAACCAAAGTGTTTAAAAGTAAGTAAATTTATTGAAATTACCCTACACACTAGTTGTCTTTTAATAGAAAAAAGTCAAAAAGTCTCTCACAGGTTCAATTCAGAGAAAGAAGTTCTATGGATTTTTCAACTAATTTGTTTGAATGTACTTTTTTGTGTTGTGTGAGGAATCTTGTATATGCAGTTTTTTGAGTTCTGAGTTCTGTTAGTTGGTTTTGTTTTCGATATTAGTGATTTCAGTGTATTTCTTGTTTGGAATGTTGTATTAACATTAAATATGTTGCCCAGTCTTTTCAAGTTTTCTGACAGACCCTCTATATATTGTTATAAACTATGGTATAGTTGTAACCGTAATGTGGTTGTCAATTACAATTACCCTACAACATTTATCAACATAGAGTTAAACAGACTTGAACAGAGAACAAACTTTCCGAATCAAGTCAGAAGTTCTCTTATTAACACTTCTACTCAGGACAACCACATTACAGTTCAACTATACCATAGAAGAAATTGTTAATGGGTTTCTCCTTTTGAAGAACCCAGCATTGGGATAGTTCATAAGATTTTTCCTAGGTTTTCCCTTATGACGTTAATAGGATCACTAAAACAGCAGAATTCTTTGATCGAATTTTTGGCAAATGCGCTATCTTATATAAATGATCTTTAGAATTTTTTGTGCTACCTTTATATCTAAAAACAACAAATTTTTCTTAAGTCAAATTAAATGTCATAAATCAAACTTTCAGTTTGTAATTTACATTTTCATTACATACTTTAAAGCCATTGACAACGAACTCAGAATCGATTTTGAAACGTTTGGTTTTTCTTTTAATATACAGTTTTCTATTTCGATTGTGGTGTTATTTCACAAGAAAACATACAAATAAAAGGAACCCTGTTAAAGTCGATGGAAGAGGTGAAGCAAAAATTGGCGGAGCTCCTAAATGCTCTTATAAAAGAAAACTTCAAGCATTGCAACTAATTGAACAGTGGATGTTTTCACAATCAATCTTGTTATTTAATAGCCAGACTTCGTATTAGGAATAGAAAACTGAGAAAACTGATATAAAGAAGAGTTCTAGTAACTGTTTTACTATATGAAGTATTTTGTAATTTGCTGTCAAGGTATTGTTGTATTGTATGTGAAACAGTTTTAACAAATTCACTGTTTTTCATAGGAATGCAGTAAGTAAGTAATGGTATTTTTGTTCTATAAATGTATGTACTTGATTGTAAAGTAAAAAAAACTATAAAATATTCAAAAATGTAAGTGTTGTAACGCAGCCCTTTCACCTCAAAAAGTTGTGAGATCTCATCTACAACTAAGTTATCACTTATTTTAGTTTAGAAGCCCCTATTTAAAAAATGACAAATTATACATATATAATGACCGCAACAATATTGAGCACATTTATTTTTATAATAAATATAATAGTCCGGGAGCCACTAACATTTTGAGGTCAGTAATTTTCTCTCGGTCAATACTCTGTAAAAAACTTTATTTAGTTATCCCATGAAGCGACGCTAACGTCAGCTTGCCCATGGTGGGAGGGTTGGGGCATGGGAGCGCCCCAATCCTGAAAAAAACTTCTTTAATTGATTTCCTGCTGTTGAAAGTTTGTCAAACAACAGTTGGAACAATACCATAGCAAAAAAAGTCAGCTGACTGCAACATGGCGGATTCCACCTCAGCTGCTGATACGAACGTGATAAAATAAAAAAAATCAGTGATTTCCTCTCACTTGAAATTTTTTTGCTGATTGTTTATATTATTATCTAAACAGAAAAAGCGTCAGCTGGCTGTATGTCGGGGGAAAGGTCGTCAGCGGGATTGGGGCGCTCCCATGCCATAACCCACCCAAGGTACTCAAGCTGACGTTCACAGTGCTCATAGGATAGCTAAAGAAAGCATTCCACGAAGTATTGAACGAGAGGAAATTGGTTGTTCAATTCTGTCACTGGCTCCGGGACTATAATAATGACTTGGCAATCGTACGGCCACGTAATACATCTACCTAATGTAAGCTCATTGTTTTTTGTTTTTTTTTTATTTATGATCAAGTATATCATACCTAGTGAATTTCCAGCTATAGGAAAATTAGCAAATTTGTAAATTTAAAATCACTATATTTTAGCGGAACAATAATAATAATCTTTATCTTTATTACCGAATAGGACAAAACTCCCATTTATAGGGCTACATAAGTACAGAGGGAAAAAAAGTAACTTGATCACAATATATATCTACTTAGTTGAAACATAAATAATGTTAAAATCATTCTCTTAGACAGGCTATTATGTGATTTAGAGCATTAACATTAATATCACAAATTTTATTAAAAAACATGCTACACATATTATATAAAGGCGACTTTATTATGGTGTTCATTCTGACAGTTGATGTATAAAAAAAACGTGAAGTTATTAGCCCTTATACAAGATCTTGGAACATGAAAGTTAGGTTTGCTAAGTAAATCAGGACAGTTTATTTTATTATGAATAAGATTGTAAAAGAATTTTACTGATAAAAATGCACGTCTAACTTCTAAGTTGTCGACATTAAATAATCTTAATAAACTGGCCTGATCATAACCTCTCATTATAAATAGAAAAACAGAAATTTAAATTTTCGCTCTTACCAATGTATTAATATGAACATTATAAAAAGATGTTCATATTCGCGAGCAATATTCTAACCTAGATCTCACATAAGCGAAGAATAGTGTTTTGAAAGCTATGTTATTAAAGCCTTTACAGTTACAAATTATGAAACCCAATAATCTCAGAGCTTCCTTTGATTTGTGATTTATGTGGTTTACAAAGGTTAGTTTTGAGTCAAATGTGACTCCCGAATCCTTAACAGAACACTGACTGACCGGTCAGTCTATTATATAACAGTAATTAACAGTGGTCTTTTTCCGCTTAAATGACATGATTTTACATTTGACTGAAGTTTTGGCAATCAGTTAAATTGTATATTTTATTATATAATTTTAAATCATCAGCATACATCACGCGTCACAGTCCAATAAGCTGCATAGATCATTAATGAATATTACAAAAAGTAATGGTCCAAGATTGGACCCTTGTGGACCACCTGATGTTGCGATAATATTAGATGAAGTGTGATTGTTAAAAAACACAAACTGTTGTCTTTGATGCAAATGTGATTGAAAGAAGCCAATCATAGTCTCTGAAAAGCCATAAGTACCAAGTTTTTTCAATAAGATACTATGGTCCACCCGGTCGAACGGCTTTCAAAAATCTGTATATACAGGGTGTAAACGGTTTGAGTGCAAAGATTTTGAAGGACAATACTTCAGGCAAAAACAAATCAAAAAGCTTTATAACATTTTCTAAAATAAACTATAGTTTTGCCAAAAAGGACACATAAAGTTAGAGTTTATGTAGCCCTTGCTACAGTGAATAATACAATAATTTCGATTTCAAAATATCAGTAAATCTAAATATGTAAATACTCAATAGCTTATACATCTTTAATAGCCATATTAAAAATGAAAATTGATTATTTAAACTCGAAATATGCTTTTATAATTTAGTGTAAGTTTCTCCGAATAGATATGGCAACGTGGCATACAGACCAACTTATTTACTACATTTTTTACTTTAACGACGACTGAGAGTTACGATTGTTTTTTGCGATTTCCATTCTTGTAAACAAGAATAGATAAACTGTAAAGTGATTTGAATGATATCTATTTGATGGAGACTTCGTGGTTTGCTTTCCATTTAATATATTTTTTAAATAAATAAAATCGGTTGTGATTAGTGTGTAAGTTCGAAAATTAAGAATAGTGCGACAGTATTTATTTGTGATACATAATGGCCGATTATACAATTAGGGAAAGACATGACATGCGCCTAATTTCTCGCATACGTGAAAATTGGATTAAACGGTGTCGTGCTTGTGTCGATAGTAATGGTGGGCATTTTGCACATTTGCTGTGAATAATCCGTTGTTTCAACTCAGTTTTATCATTATAATAAATTCGGTAAGTAGGATTACATATTTACTTGTCTAATATAAATAATATTAATTAAATCAGTAATAATGACTCTTCGAATAATTTAACTAGTAAAAAACTACATATATCTCTTGAGTTGAATATCATATGTATTTACCCAACTTTGTATAATTGCATAAAAGAAACCGCCAAATACAAATTCTAATTGCAATACCTTGTCGGTATTAAAAACGTAAATATTTCTAACAAAATATTTCATACATTTTTATTTAATTATAAGGTCAATATCATCATTCAATACAAAAACACAGGTGTGTATATTTTTTTGTCGGCGTAGTCATTCCTTTATTATTTGCGCTAAGAGTGAATCTGCTTCGAACGCGAGCGACGTTGCCGGATTGACAATAATTTACTTAATATGTTTTAGGGATTTTCTTGGTTATTAAGGCCTACTGACCATAGTGGTATAAGAGTTTTTTGTTTAATTTGGTGTATACTACCTCCACCTAAAATATATGCACTCAAACTATTTACACCCTGTATAACGTCAACCTGCACTTGAGAATCAATTGTTTCAGAGACATATTAAGTAAAAACTGTTAAATTTGTTAGCATAGATTTGCTACGAACAGAACCATATTGATATGGGAAATAATGGATTTGATTTGTGGATTATTATACAAAACCATTTCAAAAACTTTTTGACATCACCATTTTTGTGAATTGGACATATTTTTGCATTTTTCCGGAAATGTTAATGTTTTCAATGATAAATTATACAAGAAGATATTTGAGCAAATTCAAAAGAGAAAGACTTACACTTTAAGATGCTGTGTGATTTTTTGTGTAAAAAATCTGTTGTCTACATATAATCTCAAAAATGCACAAAAGAGGTGTTTTTGCTCTTTTCTTAAATACCACCAGGAAAGTATAGTCTAGACAAGAAAAATCGCTCATTTTGTTGGCCTATGTAATCGGGGTATACAAAGCTTCCTGGTCAATATCTTTTGAAATATTAAACACCTCAGGCAAAAGAGAGAGTTTTTCCCATGTAAATAAATTTTCACCTTTTAGAGATAAAAGCAGTGACGGTCCGAGGTAGTGTTATGACCCCAATTTCGCAAATGTAAATAATAGGTATTAACAAAAATTCGCGATTTTTGTCTGCCACCGCTCGGTCAGTTTTTAACCGACTTCAAGAAGAAGAAGGTTCTCAATTTGCCCACAAATGAGTTTTTTTCTGTGTTAGCCGATTACTCGAAACCGGCTCAAAGAATTAGAATATTTTAAACTGGATTCTGTTAAAGGGGATTCCGAAGTGGTCCCATAATTTTTTCAATGATATGGCTTATACCGTTTCTTGGAAAATCGACAAAAACTTATTAACCGACTTTTTTATATACTAACCATTCGTACAAGCGATAGTATTAAAGAAGGAAATGTCTCTGTTTGGAACCTGGACTGTAATAAATTGAAAATAGATTGGAATTAAACCAAAAGAAATGTTAATCAACTTCGACATGAAGGTTCTCAATTAGTCCCTATAAACAGTGTGCCTTCAAGAGTTGGAATCAAATGAAAAACTTTCTTGTCAATAATATTTGCAGAAAAAGTTATTCTTCATAAACAGATTTTCTCAACAAATATTAATTATGCTTAAAAGTGATAATATCTACAAATTGCAATCAAACAGAAGTAATTAGAATTAAAAACTACAATTCATTATTCCATATTACTAAAAATTGTATAATGAATAATTTCACTTTTTTTAGATTGTTATACTAGTTTTGCCAAAAAATATCAATTTTGCTTTATTTTTTATATCCCAAATTGTTAACAAACAAGTTTATTGGAGTTGAAAACTGTATACAATTACTAAAATCAATCACTGAAGATTGTGTGATGAATATAAAAAACTGATTTATTGTAAAATTAGATAGTGAGACTATTAAATTATTATGAATTGGAATAAATCAAAATGTCTGATAATTAACAGACCTAATAAGTTAACGATTTTCAATACAGTGGGTTCACCTAAATTGGAATCATATGCAAAACTTTCTTAATGCATATTAATAATTAGAAAACAAGTTACTCGATTCTATTCAACAGTAAACTAGATTGGTCGAAATAATGAATTTTGCTTAAAAGTAAGATACCTTATTTTCGACAATATCGAAAAAGTTGTTTAGATTTGAAAACTGCATTCAATTAAGCCATTGATGGCATCACTAAAAATTGTAAAATAAATACATTTAAAAAAACAAAAACCGACTTCAAAATAGAAACTTAACTAAAAAGCAAAAAGATTTTTTCCAACAACAATTAAATACTTCTTCGATGGCAAGTTAAAGTGAAAATAATTTGGGAAGTACATTTATAAATTGTTAATTGGTAATTTGCTGTTCAAAAAAAGTAGTTAATTATGCAGGAAAAAATATTTTTTGCCTTTTAGTTAAGTTCCGTTTCTTGATATTAGTGTGTTTTTTATGTGTTTATTAATATTAAATAGCGTTCTGTATCAAGTTCCAAAGTAGTTGGTTTATAGTGAGTAAAGTTGTTATGTATGTAATTAAAATTATGCTCTAAAATACTATCCATCGTGCACTTACCTGTGTTTCTTAACAGCTCATCAAAGTGCAATACAGATCGAAAAAATAAATGTGGCATATGCTTTTTTTCAAATTCAGACTGGAGAAGACAACTACAGATGCCTAACTAATTTTGAATTGCATGAAATAAAGCAGCAAATCATTTCTTCCACCTGTTCTTCTATTATGGTTTAGGTCACAAGTACAATAATTATAACAGAGATGGTGCGACGAGTATATTCTAATTGTGGTCGCAAAGCAAATGTTATATTAAGAGAATTCTCAAGTTTTTAGTAACTTATTTCGCCCAAAAATACAATAATAATTTATATTTAAAACAGAACCGGCTTCACCTGGCTTAACATAAAAACCGTGTGCAATCAATAACTATTTATCTGATTTAAAGTACAATTCTATTGATTATTTTAGCGTATTCTCATCTCTCCCTCTCTCTCTCTCATTTGTATCTTTTTCTATATTATCCACATATTTTTTAACTCTTTTAGTTGTTTTATTATTTGGACCACTTTCTATAAGTGTAACTCTAATTCACACTATATTGCAACCACCCTGTATATGTTTCTGTATATTGGTCACCCAATATAAATTATTTGTCTATCATTTTCTGAATCACCCTTTATAACTATAATTAAACTCTACACAATGTTGCAACCGCCCATTATAAGTATTAGACCTCTCCACCCTATTGACTATTTCTATTTTTCTATTATTTAAATCACCCTGTATACCTATAATTTTACTTCGCCCCATATGTCAAGAATAAGCAACTACTTATTTTCTACACTATATAACATTTTTTAACCACCCTGCATTACCAAGTTTTTTGATCCACTCTATACAATTATATAGTTTTACTTCACTCTTATTTCAACCACCTTGTATACGCAACTACTTATGTGCCACCCAATACAACATTTTTTGAACCACCCTGTATAGCTTGAATTCTATTCCACCTTATATTTCAACCATCCTGTATATGGAACTGCTTATGTATCACCCAACATCACATTTATTTGTAAGATTTTTTTAACCCACATGTCTAACTGTATTTTACTACGCCCCGTGTTTCAACTCCGCACATTGTTTGCTTGAATTTTGATGCACGCACACACACAACACCGTATACCGTACAGAAAAGATCGCTCATCTAACAATTTTTCTTTTCGATACACTAATGGAATATTTTGTGCCATTTTACTCGACTGCAAAACCGTTACAAACACCCTGTACGATATACTTTCATGGTATACCGTTTTTGAATAATCACTGAGCATACATAAAAAAGAAAACGTGCCCGCGAATTGATAACCCCTCCTTTTTGGAAGTCGGTTAAAATATACTTCCTGGCAAGAATAGTTGATCATACTCCATAAAGATTTGGTGGGAAAATTGAAGTCGAACTATAGACAAAGTTGAAAATTTTAACCATGCTTAAATCAACCTCTACTTCTTTTTAGATTTACTTTCCGGATTAACATATTTACACTTGTTTTGCCTTATTTTTAGATACTCATTTGTATTTTTTTTCATAAGCGCCAGTGTTGAAATCACAAGAAAACCATTAGAGAGTTGACGGTTACCATGCGGGAAAATGGTAACAGCGACGGGAATATGTAGCAAGCAACGGGAATATGTGGCAAGCATGTGCAGTGTACTCGTGACTGATCAGTACCAAGGCTAATATGTTCAATAGAAGGGCGCCAGGGGATACGATCAACAAAGATACAATCCGTACAGGACAAGCCGTGAGCCTGCAGGAAGAAATGAGACAAAGCATGGTTAAGCAGATAAGGTAGGTAATTAAAAGCGCGGAGACGTGCGAAGCCATAAATGCGCTCTTTCGCGAGCGACCGGAGGAAGTATACGAAAGAGTAAAAACGGAGACGGGGAATCCGTTACGGGATCTAGATAGGGAGTTGGGAGGGCTTGTAAGTGATAGGAACCCGAATTGGCAGAAAACCCTGGAGGGCATATCAATTCTCATACACGGCAACAGAACATACTTATCAAATAAGTCTGACTCGGTAACCAAGAAAACTTTTAGGGTTGTCGTGAAAAGTATTAGCGAGAAAGGGGAGGTGACTGACGAGCACAGAGATATCCTCAAAAAGAAGAAGGCAGCTATGATAAGGAAAAAACTGAAAAAAATGGTATTATAGCGGTATGAGAAGGGTGCGACATAATAAAGATGAGAAGGTTATTAGAAATCATTTTTGATGGAACATATATTAACCTGCCTCTACAGCAACCAGTCGCGAAAGTGGGGACAAAGTGCAGACAGGGTGGTATAAACAGGGTAAATACTCCAAAAAGAGAGACTAAAAGAGGATGCGATTATTATTAAAAGAATGAGGGGGGGGGGAAATCTTTCGGGCATACAGTACGCCATCTGCGTGAGACAGTAAATGTAGGGTGAAAGTAAAAACTGGCAGGCAAACCAAGAGCAGCGACCTTACGGTCATTACAGAAAAGTACCAGGCAAATAGAATGATTCCTAAACTAGAAGGTAGTACTGGAAAAGAGAATTTTACAGTAAGAGAAAATAGAATTTCTGTTAGAAATAGCATTCCCTTCATTGTCTTTATCATTGTAGTTTATAGGTGGCTTCTCACAATTATATTAGGTTAGTTTTCAAAGGTTCGTTCCAACTGATCAAATAACCGATTCGCAACTGGTAATGGGATTGCGCGGTGACGAGTTATCATTTTCAATGATCTTATGTGCACATAGATTACCGGTTGCATATCGGTTTTCCGTTGGGTTGGAACAGGCCTTAAGTTCCACTAGTTTTTTTTTTTCAGCTATATATTATAAGGGGTAGTTTTTACACCCGTATGTCGGGGGTGGTTGATGTTACTTCAATGTTCACCTAATGGTAATGGACTGCTTTTAGACTTATATTTTCTTACTGTTTTTCTCTAAAATTTTAATTCTGGGGGAGTTTCTCCTCACCCACGAAGGTAGTTTTTTAGATAGACACTACTGTTTTTATTATTTACTTTAATTGACTGAAACATGAAGTGGTTTTTCAGCAGAAGAGTCGTGTCTTCACTTCAGTAGCTTCTCGAATTATACCACAAGAGAGAATTCAGAGATATGAGGGTCTTGGTGTTTTCAAAATTATTGTGTCTTGTTTGTATATGTATTGGTACGAAATAATAAAAAGTAAAACAATAAAGTGTTCATATCTTCAATACGCGCCTGTTAGTCTAGGCGATATAGCTTTGTGTTGTCATCTATCTTTATTTGATTTTAGTTTGGATTCAGTGTTTTTTTGTCCTTGTTTGGCAGATTGCTTTCCTCTATTTATCTGTTTTAAGCGAGATGGTGTATGCGTATTTTTCAATCATTCGGAGCTATTGCCCAAACAAATTTAGTTCTATGAAACTTTGCAAACAGTTTCACTTGCCTATCGAAAACAGCTATTCAAAATGGCTTTAAAGGTTTTCTGACAAATGTGATTTTTTCCGAGAGCTCTTTATTTTTTATGTTTACCGCCATTTTGCATCAAATTACTTTTTATAAATCTGAATGGATCATGGTAATTAACCAATCTTTCGACACAACTCGTCATATATTAACATTATTTCGTGTTTGTTCTAATGAATGCAAATTTAATTTGAAATTTTGCTTTTAGGTATTCTACAACGCATAAACATTAGTGGAAGGAGAACATAATTTTCCTTCACGGTAGAATACGAATAGCCATCGAATTGACATGACGCTTAAAATAAATGCTTTTCCTAACGAAATTGCGTTATATGAGGGTAAATCAAATATAAAGAGTAATTTCCGCTTAGAATGTAGTTTCAAAGTAGATGATGTTGTGTGTAGATGTTTTGTTTATGAGGAGTGGGGAAACAAGCCGGGTTCGCGTGTATGTTTGGCTTTTGTCGTCAGCACCCGTATTCTGTAACTCGTTATGATCGAAACGAAACGTAACAAGTTTGTTCGTAGGGACCAGAGTTGCCAATAATTCTAACAGTTAGAAAAACTCTCTGCCAATAGGGTGTTGGCACAGCCAACTGTCGCTGAAAAGTTTTCAAATCGTTGGCAACTAGTCGCTTCGAACGAACCATATGTCAATATAACGATTCGAGTCACAAAACACTCAATAATTTAGCGTCCTATCGTTATTTTATAACGCTAACGACTTACAGAATACGGCTACAGTACCTATTGTATGATGAGTGGTCAATACAGAGTAGTCATGACCGAACAAGAGATATATTCGTCTGTTGTGCAACAGATTTAGTTTTTAACCAGTGAAGGCGTTACACCCTCACAAATTTTAACTAGTCTAAAGTCATAGTTTGGGGAGGGTACGCTGCCTCAGAATCGTGTGAATATGTGGTTGAGAAAATTTAAGTATGGACCAGAACTATAATAACGATCGACGCCCAAAGACAATCCTTACAGCTGACAAGACGAGTAGCGTTCCAGAGCTCCTTGAACCTGACGCCGATTTACTGTTGAAGTAGAGTTTTGAAAGTTTTAAATTCGATCGAAGTACCACATTTAATCTATTCGACGATTTAAAAAAAAACTTATCTTTTGTTCTGTACCATTATACCGTCAATTTTATAGTACAATGGTCGACTTTTAATTTTCATTTTGGTACTATTACTCTATTACGTTTTTATATGAATAAAGAATTTAGGGCTGGGCTATCGAAAATTTTCTATTTTCAAAATTTTCTGCCATAAAAATAGCGTTCAACCTCTTGAAATTTTGATGACTTCATAGATAACCAGATAGTTCTCAACGATGACAAAAAACACAAAATATGGGAGGATTATGTAGAAAAACTTTATGACGATAGATCGGATAAAGAACTCACAATCGAAAGCAATCTGACTGGACCTTCTATTACAAAAGAGATTGAAAAGGCTATACGAATTACGAAAAATAATAGAGCGGCTGGACCGGATGAGATCCGATCAGAAATACTCAAACTTCTAGACGAGAGAGGCATTGCAGTCCTTTTCAAGTTGTTTAGCAAATATTCGACACTGGTCTCTACCCGGAGCAATGGTTATATTTGAGTCTCATCCCCCTACCAAAAAAGATCAGCGCACGAAAATGCGAGGAACACAGACTGATTAGTCTCATGAGTCATTCCCTAAAAATATTCCCGAGAATAATATAGCGGAGACTCTATAGACGGTGTGAGGATGCCACAAGTGACTCACAGTTTGGATTCAGACAGGGGTTAGGCACCAGGGAAGAGCTAGTAGTGACGCTGGTATTAGTACAGAACTGCTACGACCAGCGAAAAAACGTATGTGTATGTTTTATAGACTACGAAAAAGCTTTCGATAGGGTGCAACACCATAAACTTATGCAGCTTCTCAGGAGACTTGATTTAGACCAGAAAGACATTAGATGTATCGAAAACTTACACTGGCACCAGTCAGCCCGGGTTAGAATTAGCAAACGGCCTAACCAACCAAATCTGTATCCGTATAGGACTAAGACAGGGGTGTATACTCTCGCTGCTCTTGTTAATATATATACTCAGAGGCCATCTTTCAGGACTTGCTAGAGAACAAGTTGAAATTAGAGTCAATGGAGTCTGGATAAACGGATAAACATACGATACGCTGATGACACAGTCTTGATTGCGGATAACATGGAGGATTTACAACAGTTGTTGATGTAGTAGGAGAATGTAGTGAAAATATGGGACTTGCCATTAACACAAAAAAGACAAAATTCATGGTTGTCACGAGAGAGCTGGATGAGTTTTGAAACTCCAGCTTAATATATAAAGGAAAACTCGTAGAACGAGTAGGAAAATTTAAGAACCTGGGAGTATGGATTCATGAGGACAGGGAAATTAAGTGCAGAATGGAACAAGCCCGAGGCGCATTCCTGAAATTTAAAAAAGGCTTCACTTGTAGCGATTTCGACCTTGATCTTAGAATGAGATTTGTGAAATGCTTAGTCTGGTCGGTGCTCCTATACAGTGTCGAGAGTTGGACACTAAAAACAAATGATATAAACAAATTGGAAGCTCTCGAAATGTCGAAATACCGCCGAATACTGAAGATACCATGGACGGCCAAAATAAGAAACTAGGACGTGCTCAGACGTATTAATAAAGAACGAGAACTCTTGAACACTATATAACCTAGGTCACATCATGCGTAACCATATGTACCAGTTTTTCCAGTTAATTATCGTGGGCAAAAGAGGATTGGGACGGAAGAAAATGTCGTGGCTGCGCAATGATAGGAAAGTCATGGATAAGCAGAGAAAGAAGAAGATGGGTCTTTAATTCTACAGCCTATACGATGAATAAATACATGAATCTTATAATGTACTAAATTAAGATCTTTAGAAAACAACATCGTCAAACAAATTCAAATGTTTACTTGCCTACATAATTTATATATTAGAAAAATAAATTGAGTAATTGCATACGAATATAATAACAGTAAAAGTTCCAAATCGAAAAAAAAGTAAACTGCTCATGAGATTCGAACTTGGATCAACATCATAAACAAATTATCTAGCCGCCGTCTTTCGTATCTGGGCTATCAGCAGGCAGTTTCGACAGTTGACAGTGCATTTATATTAGGGGGAAAAATCAAAGCATGTATCAATTTCAAAATTTATATAATTGTATATAAAAAGCAACAAATATATATAATCAATGTGAAAAACATTGCGAATTGAATGTAAGTTCGAAGGCAATAGTAAATTCAGGGGAAGTGACTCCCAACCAGTAAAACAAAACCAAACGAGCGATTGTACTGAAAGATTTGATAATTAATATTTTCCTTTCAGTCGTCATATTTAAAAAGTGATGATTAAAACAAATAGGAACTGATTTCTCAATAAAAATTTGGAGTATACTATGTTCAAAAAAGCTCAAAATGTTTTTAATACACATTTGTGGTAATTTTCAAGAATAAACCAAAGTTTTTGAGGAAATTATGCAAAATATATTTTGACTGACCAGTACGGGTTCATTAATTTTAATTAATATCGTGCACTTACCGGAACATTTCTTAACTGCAACAAGATTCTTCAATTTAAAGATTTCTCTCATTGTGTTTTAACCTTCAAGATAGTGCTTCCTGTTTATAACAAATGCTCATAAGCTGTATACTCAAAAAATCCAACCGTTTCATACGATCAGAAAGTGAGAATAAAAGTTTGAAACGTTTGGATTTTTTAATATACAGCTTTTTGTATTCTGGAAATAGTTCTGTATCTCTAGTTTCAATTTTTAGAATTACTTAGAAATAACACAATAGGCGTTATTCCATCGTTTGGTACCGCTAGTGGGTCAAAGGGTACCATTACCGCGAAATTTAAATGACTTGTCGGAAAATTATTATTGATTATGGTAAATGGAAAAGAAATTAATAACAGAATTAAAAAAATAAATATAAACAATTCAATAATACCATGGTATTACTTATTTATATAATTTTATAGGTCACAATTCTTTTAGATCGTGAAACATTTCTCCTTTCTTTCTCAAACAGAATTAAAAATGTTTCTTGTACATTTCCCCCCATTTTTTCCCTCAACAGCTTGAAAAAAATACTGTTCCAAAACCACCATCTAAAAGGATGGCATGAGATGCATTGAAATGTTTATAATTGATAAGATAATAGGCCTGTTCCTACACGACGTAAAACCGAGAAGAAGTCGGTAATCGTATTGCGCGTAACATTATTGTAAACGGTAACTCATCATCGCGCACGAAGATTATCTGTTGTGTATCGGTAGATAGACAAATTGAAGTGGAATATACCACCTTTCAAACTATCTAGGAGATCCCAATGGGACTAGGCTGATTAATACAGTGGACTGTAAAATACCTGCTTAAGTTATACTCTATAATCCGTTACTGACGTGATTGTATAAAACAATTGTTGTTGAATTTAATGTCTGAAATTCCGAGTTGTTTTGTTCTATTAGACTAGTATATACGCAAAACTACTCCCCAATTCATAAAACGATTATTAGTTAAGAAAAGAATTGAGTATTATATTATCACTCACACTAAAAACCTAAGTGCCTAGCAAAATTTTGAAGGAATTTATGTACTACAATTTAACACAATTAAATTTTCGGAGACCCAACCCTATTTCTGAACTCAAATTGGGTGTAGCTATCTACAAGAGACTTTTTCATTAAAAAAATTGAGAATCAAAAACAGTAAAAGATATTTGATTCAATTCAAATATTTGACAACTTTCAATACAACTTAGGCTGGAAACGCACAGGCCGCAACATTTTGTTGCGCAACGTTTCGCTCCTAATTTTCCTTTAGAATCAAATGAAGGTGAAACGCACCGAGTGCAACATGACATTGCAACGTGTTGCTACGTCTCGCAACGTTTTGCAACAAAAGGGTGATGTTACGCTGCCGAAGAGGAATCGTCGGTTTCTTTGAAACATTTGTGAAATTACTACATTTTCAGTGTCGTAAGAAAGAAGCATGGAAAAAAGTCTGTTGACCATCCTTAATGTTATGATTAATCTTTCTCCGGTTGAAATACACCTTCTGTAATTTGTAGTCTTCTTCTTTATTCGGTCCTGAACTAGATTCAAAACCTCGTAAAAGGTTTCGACACGCATTCGGCAATAATTGTAAAATTTTTCGTGACCATTTTCTTACTCGCGAATAAAATCAAGAATATTCCTCTTTTGGTCGGGTAAACCCATAATCTATTTCCGTTTTGATTTTGTTCATCCAATAATTTTAAAAATTGACACTTTAAAATAGTCGTCTCTGTATGTCTATCCATTTTGTCTGGTGAAAATCTGTGCGATGAGTTTGACCAAACAACACTTTTCACTTTGACGGGCGATGGTTATGTACTGAGACAATTGTGAAATGGTAACAACTTTTGATTGCAACATTACGTTGCGCAACAAAAAGTTGCGGCCGGTGCGTTTCCAGCCTTATACCACAATTTTTTTGCATAATTACAGTTTAATATGTTTAGAAGTACTTTTCCCATACTTTAGTAAAATATTAGGCAATTTGGGGAGAAGAACTGTAGTTCACAACTGTTAAGAATCGTGTACACTAAATGCAAATCGAACAATAGATTGTCATTGACCAAATATTGCCATTTTATAACATTCAACTACTCGGTTTTTTTAGTTCTCTACAAACAAATATCGCAATCCATTCAAAGATAAATCCAAACAAAAGCAATATTAACAAATATTCCGAAAAATCCATTAAACGGAGTTGAATCTTGTTTTAATCATTTATGAACTATCCTTAAGACATGTTTAAGCAGTTCTGATTTTTTTGAAAATTAGATAATTCTTGGCTCTATGATTAATGTAACTATAGGATATCTTTTGATATTGTACATTTTAAAAGACAAGTACGGTTTCATTTAATATCGTGCACTTACCTGAGCTTTCTTAACTGCAAAAGACAACGAACGTAATTCTTAAAATTATGGATTCCTCTATAATTTGACTTTTGATATGTCATTTCACTTTATGAGAATTTAGATTAGAACCAAGCATGCATTTACAAAGAAAGTTTTTTGATTTCTGTAATTCTCTCATTTGATTTTTTTGTACAATAGGCAATTATAAGAATTATGTCATTCATTTACCTTATACAGACTAAATAGTTTTTAAGTTGAAAATCAAGAACGTTGAAAATTATTAGGTTAAATCACACTCTTACAATATACATAGCAAAGATGGTCTTTATTTTTGTCATCTAATTTTCCTCTATGAAATAATAATTTGATATTTTTGTACATGCTGGTGCAAAATTATAAACAAGATGCAACAACTCAGGCCACTATGTTAACTATTGTATTCTAGAATTTTGAATAGCCAAAATCTGTCGACGTCATAGAAGATACACATCAAATTTTGAAAAATGCTCAAAATAAAATAAACTTAAAAAAGGCTGGTTGTTGCTGTGTAACTTTTATGATTGAGTTGGTATAATAAAATTATTAAAACCATTAATTAAACGCCATTTTTGATGGGGGTTTTGAGTTCTTGTATTTGAAGGGCTACTATTGCTTGGTATGTATTTTGTCAAAGGAATATTTTGAATAGTCAAAATTGATAACAAGTAAGAGTAAAATTGGTTTTTAGCCACCCATGACACCTGTACAACCTTAACACCTCACATAGTGAATTGCAAAGTGCTAATGACCCAAATAAGTTAATTAAAGTCCATAAACTATTCGATATCACTTATTGCTTTTTATATATAAAAATATAAATTTCTTTAAATTATTGAAATTCGCCCATGTGCTCAACACTTCTAGTAGTATATTTGGTTGCATACCTAAACTAAGGTTTGAATAGTCAGTAACACAGCTGATTATTTGACGCAAATTTAAAACAGCTACTTGACGTGATAAGTGCATGAAAGTATTGCACTTTGTTTATAATTAATATATTAATACTAATGTTAAAAAGAAATGGATAATGGATCAATACTGACCTAAAGATGAAGAATGGAAATATGATACAATAGTTTCATAATTAAAGGTGTGCTAGAATGTCTTTTTTTAATTGAAAATTTAAACATTCTTTCCTAACGAAAATAATCAATCTAAAATATCTTGTGAACGGCTGAGTTAATAGATCTGAAAATAGTTTTGTTTGATTCAGCAACATACTTCACTAGATAACTGTGGTCTATTTTTCACTTGAAGTGTTACAGTACATTTTGTGTTCATGCAACTGATTCAGTCCAAACGTTCCACAGCAGTTCCAGTACATTACATACACAAGTAAAAAATAACAAGTTAAATATAAATGCTATTTATTTTTTCAAGTTTCAAAATATATATTCAGGGAAGCTAGTCGAGGTGGCTTTAATTCTGGAAGTTGTGGTCTTTTGGTCCTCAATAGTCATCAGTCTTGGAATATTAAGTTTTTGTAAATAACCTAATCTAATACAAAATTGTACATACAACTTTCAAAAATAAAAATAGGAATTGTCCAAAAAAATACATAAATTATCCCGTTAATTAACAAACACATACTAATAATGTTATAAATATGTTAACTAGGCAACTATAGATATCTTGCATGTTTTAACATTTGAAATGCCTTTTGAATAAGTGTCTTCGGTGAAGAAGTACTTTTTCAATATTTTATTATTATCAGAACCTGAATTTACTTGGCCAAGTTAAAATATTATAGTAGGTCAATTAATGCTGAGCTCTTAGCATTAGTTGTCCAGAAATTGTAAGGTACCTTTTACATGATTTATAAGTGAACAAATGTTCATAAATAAAACTCGCACTTACCTGAAAAAATTCTCAAAATGTTGGTTCAAAAGTTGACTTAAATGAAAGCGTTCGATATACCAAATTTGAAAGAAGACTTCAATAAATAACTCGGAATAATATGAATAATAAGAAATTGATTTCCGCTATTCCTTGACAATAACAAGATTTTGTTCACAGAAATGTATAATCTACCTTTATTACTCACAAAAAGTAAAGTGCTAAAATACTATACAAAACTCGTACTGAAGTTGACTAAAATAGTCATCTCATTTCGAATTTTGCAATATGTCCAAATTAGAATTAAAAGAAAATCTGTATAATATTTCATATTGACAACTTTTAAAACAAATACTGTTTAAAGTTTATACAATTTTAAAAAAGTGTTTGGTATGTATAGTCATATTAATATTGAAAACCAGTTCCTTTAGTATCATTTAAGGGTTACTAGTAAAAAGGCGACAATACTGCAACGTCGTATTTCGAACTGTCATTTTATCGGATTATTCACTCTTTCATTAAGTAATTTGAAACATAAGTATACAGATACAATGATAATAAACCTCAACAGTCACTTGCACAACTGCAGATAAATTTTAACAAACCATATTCTGTACATACATATAAATACCTTTCTTTTTAACATTCAACATATACTTTTAATAACTACATTATAATCAAATATAGGTATTTAAACTTGATTATATTAAACATTAAAAGGAGTTGTAAGTGTTAAAATGAAGATGTAGTGCTTGGATGTATGTGTTTAAAGTATAAATACATTGGATTCAAACTACATTAAAGAGTATACATTTCAGCGGTTTGCATGAAAAAACATGTTAATCTTTTTGAAGTTTTAGTTTTAAAATAGCTCCAACAGACACAATAAAACATAAATCTTCTCCTGTTTCAGATATCAGTTCTACCAACATGCCATGATTAGTGATTTGGATAAAATCAGAGTGTCGCTCGATTATTTGATATCTGAATTTACCTATTCATTAACCAATGATATTTGAACAAATTAACAAAAAATCATCTAAAGCAGCACTTCAATGTTTATTACACTGAAACATTTTTCATACTGAAGTAAACTTGATCAGTTGACCAATGATTATTCATAGAAACTTAATTTCTTAGTAGAACAATTCTTCCTAATGTTTTGTCACAGTGGATAGCAAACCTTCAAGTGATTATTGTTTAATGTTCACCATGTACCTATGCAACTACAAAGTGCAAAGTACAATTATAAATATGAACAATAATCATTTAGAAATGCCATAAACAAGTAATTCTAAACCTTTTTAGGATGTCTTCAAAGTGATAATGAAAAACGATTAATTTGTTGAATTAATATTTAAGATTTTATAAATATACCCTATATACTGTTTACCTACAGAGTAAAAAGGACATTGAAAACTAGTGTTGAAGCGGACGACAGTTCAAAACTCGCAAGAGTTGTGTAAAATTGACTTCAACCTTTTATTCAAATAAAACTCATTAGATAACACAAAACAGACAGTCATGAGAAAAGACTTTACAAACTTGTAAATCACTTAATTCATTATATATCTTTTTAATTGTTACCTAATTTATCTAAATTAATTAAAAGGTTGAACCCGATATATACACCAATATAAGATTAAATTATTAGAAACATTAAAAATAACAAGAATATATCAGTCAAACATTTCTATATACCAGGTGAAGCATTTATTGTAAAAGTAATATCTCAAAAGGACTTCATTATTTTGAAAGAACTTTCAGATAAAGTTGAGACTGTTAAGTGGGCCAACAAATGACCCAATTGTGACTTCTAGTCTGAAAAGGAAATCACCTTATCAACTGGAACTATTTTTTTAAAGAAAAGTACCAAATTTTTACCATGGATTTCAGAAAATAAGAACCTTTTATTTTTGCCAGTTTTTGATTCAATACACATTTTGGCCAGAAACTAACCATATATAGTTAAGAAATCTTTCATTTGAGAAGGAAATATCTTGGGTTGATTTCATTATTCAGGAAAAAGTTTCTAATAAAAGTTGTATTTTCAAAAACCCCATATAATGACTTGTGACCTGAACATGAAATGAAGTTTTTCGATTTGAATTTTTTTAATGGGAGCACCCAATTTTTATCATGATTTTAAAAGCTAAATAAAAAACTTTGCTGGTTTATCATTTTTCTCTCAAAACTAAATTAAAAAATGGGCGCTTCTATAAAAAAAAACGATTCGCGTCCAGACCGCAAGTTGTAATATGCAGCATTTAAATTTTTGTCAGAAATGTTTTCAAAATAATATCCAATCAAGAAAATTCATAGTCTCAAAATAAAACACTTGAAAACATTATGGCTAATTTTGACTAAAATATAGATCACAGGAAAAACGGCACAAACAAATAGTTTTCCTTTGAAATATACAGTAAAAATTGTTTTTTTAATAATGGAATCCAATTGAGATATTACCTGTCTCAAGATAAAGGTCTCATCCAGTATAAAGAATATTTTGAAAAGAATTTTAATTGGGTATATTTCATTCTTGGACAAATATAACTTGTTTTTCATAAATAGAAAAAATAAAAAATATACCCACCTTAAGGTTTAGCTACAAACTTCTATCTTCATAAATTCAAACTTCAAATCATAATTATGATTTGAATGATTTGCCATAAACATTATTACACATTTTAAAACATTATTATTTCATAAATGTATGAAATAATATTTACACATGTTCTTCAAATGACAACTTGCATTTGAAGCAAATAACTGATAGAAAAAACCTTGAAAAGAAAAATCTTTACAAGTTTTGGCATTCATTTGTCCACTAACTAGTCACAATATGCACTTTCATCACTTTATAACTAAACCAATATAAATGATTATGGAGATGACACATTTCATTTTCCTCTAGTGTCCCCATGATCTTGTGATCAAAAAGAGGATAGAGTGAAATAATTTAATGCTGAATAAAATCAAATGAAATATTCAAACACATCAATTTGTCCTCATAATGGCTAAAACTTAATACATCTACTAAAAATATAAAAACAATACTGTATCCAAACACTAAACCTTTTATTTGTAAACCAACCCCCTGTCAACAACCAAGTTGATATTTTCATAGTTTATTCCATGAAGATGGCAGCTTGATTGTTGAAACACGTGTGAAAGTAAAAACTAATAATTTGGTGTTAGGGTATACAATATTTTAGTTTCTATATCTGTGTTACAGCAAATTTACACAGCTTTTCCAGTCAGACTATCAAGTTTTAGCCATTGAAAGAAACAAATTTGGTGATTTTGGTAACAATTTACTTTAAACATGGTGAAAATATAAACATATTGCAAGCTTCATTTTATAAAATCATAGTACCTACCTGTAAATAATTAAACTGAAAAAAATAATATAACAACTATGCTTGCAATAATGTAAAATTCATTGTAAAGATATATGTATATATAGAATTCCAAAAAAGTAACCCATAATGGCGAATACATTTTATAATTCTAATGAGTAAGTACTACCTGTCATGCAAATTCACAACATTGCATGCCTAAAGTATGGAAAAAGCAACTGCTGTGATACAAATTGTCAATAAATTATATTAATATTTGTCTAACAATCAAATTCACCAAAGATAGTTTAATAAGTCAATAATGTGTTTTGGAACTATACAGAAGTTCTACATTTTAATAATGAACAGTGTATGATTATAATAATATATTTAGGTGCAATGTTAGAATATTAGACCTTTTAGCTGAAACTATCACCTGATTTGTTTTATCTGTGAATATTAACTCAACTCAACCTCCATATACGTATTACCTTTTTATTTGACATTAGATCATCACATTATATCCCAACATTACTTTAAATAATATTCTTTTTCTGACAACAATATTGACAGTTTCGACAAAAAATACAAATTATGGTCAAATACCAATGAATTAACTGATACACACCTTATTTAGTTCAATATTTGAAATAAGTTCACATTAAACATTTGAATTTAATATTAATATTTTTTCCTGTCTGTATGAGGTACTGGTATGATAAACTTCTTCAGCCAACTATAGTTCAAAGCAATAGATGCCCAAAACTATAAAGTTTGATGCCATACAACAAACTTCCTCAATCAAGTCACAATAAAACAATAATTTTAACATCCACTATAAATAAGAGTGTGAAATGGGATTTCTAACTCCAGCAATATACGCTGAAATAGTTCAATAATATATATACACTGAACTAGGGCAAATGAAAAAGAGGGAAACTTGTCCCTAATGTACAAACTCAAAAAAAAATTATGGCCAACATATGCTGAAATTGTTTTAGTTTGATAATATATATCAAACTCAAGTTTTACTACCACGTACTAGACAGCAACTTGTATGGTTACCAAGAAAAAAAATAGTAGACTAAGTTATTTTATGACAATATACATCAAAATTTATAATTTCAATACCACAAATATCTCATTTGTTAGTTTCAAATTTAAATACTATATAGTACATTATTTTATTAAAAATTTTAGTTTAGCAAAAATACCTGCTATTTTCCTTACTCAGCAGTATACGCCGAAACTATCTAAATTTAAAGATTTACATACTTCTTAGCAGCATACATAATTTCGATAATATACATCGAATTGAAGTTTAAATAACCTGCCCATAATTTGGTTAAAATATTTAACATATACTTACACTTTTGTTCAATTTGTTAAGCATCCCTTTTTATACTGTAAGAAATTATTTAAACTCATGAAGTTTCACTAATTTCATCTTTCAAATGGTGTGAACAAATTTTTATCCTTATCTTTGTGGGCGTTACAGTCTCTAAAAGAACCCCCCAGAATGTTTCAGTAACCAAATGTTTAGATTACTGAAGTCAGTTGCATATTTTACATACCAAATAAACAAAACAATTAGATTTTTCAGCAATATATGCCAAATCATTCAAGTTCGATATTATACATCAAACTCAATATATACCAAATAAATCACACATTTAGTGAAACACAAAGATACATGAACAGAAGGCTCAAAGTGTAATTTACCTGACATATATGTCAAATTTGGTAATTTTAACACTGAACACTGCCTCATATATTAGTTTATGAGACATTAAATAAATGTTCTCTTATATTATTAAAATGTGGAAATTTCTGTACTTTTTTATTTAGTAAATATTATTTGACTAAAACTTTTAGATATTTTCATCATCTTGGCAGATTATGCCAAAACATACTCCAAAATTGTTATCACCCAATATGAAAGTCATAAAGTCAATGGAATAAATTCTTTGAACTAACATCACATGATTTTATCTACCTAATGGTGTGGAATTATTCTTATTCTCATCTTTGTAGACTTTACACCATGACAATAAATGTCGAAGTATTTAGAGGACAGAATGTTGTTAATGTTCATCTAAGGTTGTATCTGGCTTTACTATTGACATGAATTTGTGGGCATTACCCAGATTAGGAAATAAACAAAACATATAAGAATACATATTTTCAGCAATATATGCTAAAATCTTTTAATGCTGTAGACTGAAGAGGAGAATGTTTTATAATTTTGAAGTTCACTATTGGTTCATATTTGCAAAAGAATAAATTCTTATTATGAGTTTTTTTTTTTCCACTTCTATTGAATACTAGGTAATAACTATGCCCAAATTCAAGCCAGTCATTCATTTTTGTGCTTATGTCAATGGAATAACACTTCAGCTTTTACC